>CM049802.1:689546-692239 GCA_027422405.1 Ptychobarbus kaznakovi
CTCATCGCTCGCTCCTGTGCCTCGTATTGCTGCGCTTGTGTCCGGCTAAAGATTCTGCACACAACAGATTGAACACAAATCAGGATTTTGAATCACGAGAGTCTAGAAACTCACAGATCTGTGCTTTTATTTGTCATAGAGTTAGTGACAGACGTGTTTTATATCCGCACTTTTTATATTAAAGCACTGATAGACGGTGCAGAATAAAGGCACTCACAGCTTTTACCACGGTAAGAGGTTTTAAATGTTTTTAGTTCAGGTTAAGCTCTTTTTACTGCAATGCACAGCTTCAAGTGACTGGTTTGTTTGTTGTCGGTAAAAGACTGCAACAGTAAAAATTATAAAAGACACCTATGTTTTAATAAACAGTAAAATATAATTTTTAACAACAGTCAAATATATGTTAACAATAATCACAATAAATATTTCCTAGTATTTAATGAGCTTTCTGCAATTTTTTTTTCACATCAGATATTTTTATCTTATATCAGCTGTTTTAAATTGGCTGTTTTACATAATTTGTCTCATCCAATAATATTTTAACAGCAGGACTTTACATTTTATGAATATAAACATCAATTCTAGATTTGGCCACACATATTTTAGTGCTGTTTATGAATCTGGGTTTGGAGTTTGGTGGATTTTGTACAAAAACATTCCAATGCATATCATCTGGTAAAATTTTTATTTTAATTACAAATTATAATAATTAAATTAATCACCTAACAAAATAAATGCTGTTAAATGTTTATGAAATTATTAAAGTCTTTATTTTACAAAAAAATTATAATAATAGAGACAATGTAAAAATTAAAAAATTTATTTTAATTAAAATGATAATTAAATATGAAATAAAAATACATTCATTTAAAAAAACTTTCATTTATTTTAATTTCATATATATAGAAGTCTATAAACATTAAACATACTTTATTCTAAAAATCATTATTATGATCATAATTAGAATAATAAAAAATAATTGTTTGTTTAAAACATTATCATAATATAATTATAGTTATATAAAGTCAAAATAAAAAATAGACAAAATTACAAAGCATTTTAAATTAAAATGATATTTAAAAAAAAAACAAAGAATACTTTATTTTCATAAAAAATGTCTAATGTTTACAAGATTTTTGGGATATTTTTGCATATGAGTTTTTCAAATGATGGATTATGAGTAAATGCCTCAATTTCTAGCAGAATGACCTGAAATACTAGAGTAAACTGAGCTCTATAACACAGATGATGCTGATTTGAACTGTGATTCACGTACATGTAGCCGTGGATTTGTGGAGGTAAACGTACCTGAGTGAGAGCAGTGGTGCTGGAGGCACACACACACACACACACACACACACACTGCTGTCAGAGCGAGTGTAAGACAGAGCGAGAATGCTGTTCTTCTACAGGACTGCGTTTCTTCACACCTCCCGCTCGAGCTCCGCGTGCTGCATCTGTTTTCTCTTTCAGAACGAAACACGTCACGCGGTTTGTCTTTAAAACAGTGTTGCTTAATTAATACGGCTGAAAGCAAGGCAGCAAATGTTTCACAGTGCATCAAAGAATAATCAACCTCATCTGACTCCTGAATATTCAGATCGGGATGATGACAAATCACTTCTAGTCTTCATCACTGTCAGCGTTAGTTATGGGTGCATATCTATGAATGCATCTGTTCCTTTGTTATTCAAACAGTCGAATCAACTTTTCGAGTTTATGGAGGTGTTTGAAGAAGCTCTGGAGTGTTTTCAGACACATTAAGTGTGTGTTGGTGACCTATAGCATGCTGACCTTTGACCCCTCTTCACGCGGCGACGCGGCTGATGTGGCTTTTAGCAGCTCTGAGAGACTTGAGGATGCTGTGAGCTGACGTTTGCTCTCTGGATCTACTTTACATGATGATGCAACATTGACTGATGCTTCATCTTCTGAACATGACACTGGGTGGTTGCTAGGATGCTTTGGGTGGTTGCCAAGGTATTCTAGGTGGTTTTTAGTGTGTTGCTTGGATGTTTCGGCTGGTTATTTGTCCGCGTGTCCACCAAAGCGTTTTTAGTGAGCTGAACATCCGTAAACTGGAAACTATAGTTCTCTTCTTAAATATGAAGAGCTCAAACAACAGTTTAATCAAATAATCAACATTTCACAAAAAAGCGGTAACACTTTATTTTAATGCGTCCATGATACACATTACATGTACTCACTATTATAATAACAATAAATTATGCAAAATTACATGCAAGTAACCCTAAGACAAACCCTAACCATTCTGATGAAAAAAATGTATAGCCTGAATGTACTGTAAGTCGCTTTGGATAAAAGCGTCTGCTAAATGCATAAATGTAAATTTAGCAAATACATGTAGTTAATTAATATTACTCCGTACTTAAATATATAATTACACTATAACAAGGGCACCTTAATCCATAAGAACCAGACCAATTTCTCCTTATAGGAAAATTATGGGGCATATAAAACAAACCAAATTGACCACTTATAACATGTTTCAGCAGTTGTTTTTGAAATACAACCCCTCTTTGTGAAAGATCTGTAATGTAACATGTATGAAACATTGGGCGTTAATGATACTTTTTTCATGTTAAATATATGTTACATTGGGCGTTTATTTCTCAATTAATTATTATTTTTTTTTAGTTTATTTGCTTTTCCCAAACATATATAAAATGATT
>CM049802.1:692339-727339 GCA_027422405.1 Ptychobarbus kaznakovi
ATTACCCTCGATCTCCATGCGTTAGAATGGGAGAGTAGGTGGGTGTTTTTTCACCAGTCCAAAAGATGTCAAATAAAGCGTGCGCATCCATATCTATAGCATTTTAAATATGGATATTTTTCTTATAAAAACGCATTAATTCACTACAAGCGGCCTTTATTCACCCCCCGGAGCCATGTTTTATTATGGATGCGCACTTTATTTGACTCATTTTGGACTGTTGAACAAAAACACCCCATCTACTCCCATTCTAAAGCCTGGAATAGCCAGGACAATTATTAATATAACTCCGACCGGATTCGTCTGAAAAGAAGAAGGTCATATACACCTAGGATGCCTCGAGGGTGAGTAAAACATGGGCTAATTTTCATTTTTGGGTGAACTAACCCTTTAAACACCATCAGCCAATTAAGTCATAATCATGCATCTCTCGTCAGACGTACCATGAGCTTCGATCCTTTCATTGGTTTGAAGACCACGAACGACGCCTCGATGTTGAAGTGAATGAATCCTTGATCGTCATAAATATCTCCATGCTGTCCTACGACTTTAATGTTGTCATACGCCATAGGAACACCTTTCAGACTGCAGAACAACAGAGCAGAGATCAACGAGATATTTTCTTATAATAATAAATTATGTTTAAGTTTCAGCGGAGTACAATAGTTGATTATCATAATTTCAAACTGTGGTCCGGGGACAAGAGAGCTCTAAGATTATACTAAACACATTTTTATTCACTAATTTGATTGTTGTTTTTTAATTATAAAATATTTTTATTACACAAAATCAAATTAGTAAATAAAATTTTATTAAAATACATAAAAACTATATCAAAATAAAAAAGTAATAATCTAACAATTGAAAATAAATATTTTCCAAATAACAGCGCTGCAAATCGAAAAAAATAAAAAATGTTGATCTGCAAAAAAACTACAAGTTAAAGTTGTATACAAGCATCTAAATTGCACATAGTTAAAAACAAACTTTTTAATGATATAATTATGTTTTTAATGCCATTTGTTGTTGAAATGTAAACATTTAAACAGTGGGTGTATTAAAACGTCATGACAGATTTATTTAAAAAATATAATAATAAAGACATTATTAACAGGTTAATAACAAGTCAAACGTTTACATACGCCTTGCAGAATCTGTACAATTGTAATTATTTGATCAAAATAAGAGGGATCATACAAAAAGCATGTTATTGTTTATTCAGTACTGACCTGAATATGATTTCTCATAGGCCTAAATTATGTTTAAACATAGGATAGTCCACAAGAGAAAATAAGAGCTGAATTTATAAAAATGACCCCGTTCAAAAGTTTACACCCCCTTGATTCTCAATACTGTGTTTACAACATCAATTAAAACTTTCCATCACATATAGCAGAAAAGATGGGTATTGTTTACTAATCTGCTGTTATAAACTGCTCATTTCTACACAAACTACATGCATAATCAAACTATTACAACAGTTTTATTCTATCTTTAGAAGTCGACTGTACTAAATGCAACTGACTTCAACCAGCAGTAAAAGTATGACACCCTTATAAAGAGTAACTTACCATGGTATTACTGTACTTCTATGCCAAGTGCAGCAGTGACACACAATGGCAACCTCACAGAAAGTACTCACTTATAGTAGCCTATTTTTAAAGGTATCATGGTTGTATAGACTGTATAACATAACAATATGTTATACATAGCATAACAATTAAGTTCTGTAACACAGTATCATAGTTTGTGTTACCATAATTTACCGCGGTATTCCCTCTCAGCCTGTGGTTTTACCTGCTGGAGTATTTGAGCAGCTCGGCGTTGAGTTCCTCCTGTATACCGGTGCGTTTCTTCCGCAGGTACAGCGGCGGCAGCGCGATGTGTCTGCGGTGCGAGTCCAGCACGAGACACGAGTACCTCGCGCTCAGCAGCTTCACCGCGTCCGCGAACGACGGGATGAGACACGGAACACTTCCACCGGGTATCTGCGCTATCGTCGACACCTCCGCGGGGTTTGTGACGGGCTTCGCCGCTCCGTCCTCCTGCGTCCAGTTCGCCATGCTGTATACATGAGGAGGAGCACGTGGTGCGCTCGCTCGCTTATTTGCATGCGAAATGTGTGGAGTGACGCGCGACCGCTGGCGGAGAGGAGGGGAACTACACATAGTAAAATAAAATAACATTTTTAATATTAAATGTATTTGTTGTTTTGGTTAACAGTAAGGAACTATTTAAAAGTTAGAATTTTTATTAAACTTCTTAATTATAATTATAATACAATTATATTAAAATAAAAAATGACAGTTATAATTGAAAATAAAAAATCGAAATAATTGATTTTAAAATAAAATATAATACAATAAAATTAATCTCTTGTGCTTTTGTTTAGATTTTTCTGTTGTTTTTGTAAATAGTAAGAGACTATTTAAAAGTAAAAAAATAAAAAATAACTTTCTTAATTATAATTAATTAAACGTAAATAAATATTAAATATAAATTATAAATAACTAATAAAAAATTAATAAGATACACATTTTAATATATTTTTGTTGTTTTGATAACTGGTAACTATTTAAAAGTTAATAATTAACTTTCTTAATTATAATTGTAATGAACTAAAATAAAAATAGGAATTATAATTAAATATCAATTATAAATAATTATTCAGAAAAATTAAACAACAAAATAAAATTAGTCTCTTGTGATTTTGTTTTGATTTTTCCTGTTTTTTTATTTTTAATAGTAAGAGACTATTTAAAAGTAAAAAACAAATTAACTTTATTAATTATAACTTTAATAAAAAGTGATTTTGCTTGAGTTATTTCAGCTGTTTTTGATATAAGCAGCTATATTATTTACATGATTATTAGTAAGGAATTATTGAAAAAAAGTAAAATAAATAATAATTAAAATTAAATATAATTTACAGGGAATGAAAAATAATAAAAAATAAAATGAAAAAAGGCTTAATATTAAACAAGAAAATGTGTTTATTTATTAACATAATAAATGAAAATGGATGAAGGAGACACTGACTGAAATAAAATAATGATTTTTGTAGAGGTAGTCTAATATGTATATTAAAGATGAAGGCTATATTACAAACAAAAATCTTTGGCGTGTGAATTAAGTGTTTTTGTGTGTTAACGGCTTAATCATCAGTCATAACGCCACAAATGACATTGGACATCTTTATTTCATTTTTATATGAAGCCTCTATATAAAAATACTGTAAATTAATAAATATCTTTACAGGCATTTTACAGTGTGCATTTATACTATCAGGATAAAAGCATTCAGTATACCATACAATATCAGGATTACAATTTCAGATTCAACATTCCCTTTATCTAGATACAGAGAGAGAGAGAGAGAGAGAGAGAAGATCGTTCGCATGCTTATTTCGTACTCAAATGTCTGTTTTCTCTATGCTGGTCATCAAGGTCATCAGCTCTGACCTCTCCTGAGGTCATCAGGTAACTGGACACTGATTGGCTGTCTGTCTGCTCAATACTGTTATCTGACGCTCTGTCTAATAGATGAAGAACTCAGCCAATCAGAGTGAAGAACTGTCAGCCTGACTCAGCCAATCAGAGTGAAGAACTGTCAGCTTGACTCAGCCAATCAGAGTGAAGAACTGTCAGCCAATCAGAGTGAAGAACTGATGACTCAGCCAATCAGACTCAGTGAAGAAGAAACTATCAGCTTGACTCAGCCAATCAGAGTGAAGAACTGTCAGCTTGACTCAGCCAATCAGAGTGAAGAACTGTCAGCTTGACTCAGCCAATCAGAGTGAAGAACTGTCAGCTTGACTCAGCCAATCAGAGTAAAGAACTGTCAGCTTGACTCAGCCAATCAGAGTGAAGAACTGTCAGCTCTGACTCAGCCAATCAGAGTAAAGAACTGTCAGCCTGACTCAGCCAATCAGAGTAAAGAACTGTCAGCTTGACTCAGCCAATCAGAGTGAAGAACTGTCAGCCTGACTCAGCCAATCGGGTGGAAGAACTGTGCTGTTAAGAGCGAGTGGGCAGCAACCTGTCACGGTGAAGCACTCTGTCCGCTGTGGGAGATTTGAGAGATGCAATTGCTGGTATTATCCAAAACCTCCTGCAAACAGACAAACACACGGACGCATTTGTGAGGAGGTTTCACTACGAGATGCTCATTCAAACAGACAGGAGAGACAAAACCTCCACTTTTAGCAACTGTATGAGTGAGATGAGCTTTGTTTCTTCATGGAGAAGAACAAAGTACACAGTGGACAAAGTACTTGAGTAAAAGTACAGATGTATAATAAAATATTACTTGAGTAAAAGTCAGTAAAAGTAAAAGTACTGTCTAATAAAATATTACTCCAGTAAGTAAAAAACTGCTTTTTCAATTTTAGAGTGTACAAAAAGATTTTTTATGTACTTAAGTTAAAAAGTATGATAGATAGATTTATTTAGCAATTTTATATAGATACTTAATTTAATTTTATATTAGCACATATTTGTATAATCCTACTGTTCAAAATACCTGGGATTTTCCCAAAATAACCACTATACATGGGTCAAGATATATTTTTAGTTGTTGATATTTGGACTACGTTGATGAGAGTGATGTAGTAATGTTTCACTGGAAGCTTACACTGCGAATGTACATGAGAGAAAACAGATTTGACCATCTAATTTACACCAGTAAGAATAAAGTGTTTTTAAAGCTTGTTGTTTTGCAGAACGTCAGTATATATGAAATGAGAATAAGGCCTGAAGTTAGGGAAGAAAATATAATTAACATAATGAAAATATATTATATTTTCATAATGATTTTTTCTTCTCAAACTCTGTGGTGTAAAACACCCCTGGCCAAATGCCCCCAGAGCATCACTTCCCACTCAGAGGGCATCACTTCCCACTCTGTGTTAGTTATGTTCTGAAATCACATCTTTCTTTTTATCCTTTCTTTTTCCCTCAGATGTAATCTATCTGTGGCTGAATAAAAATATTTGGACTTTATATCAAAAAATGTCCTCAAACTTAGCACCAGCAAGCTTGTAGCTAGAAGTTAGCATCAGCTAACAATATTTACTTATTTTCAGCATGGTTATGAGAAATATTCATATCTGTCTACTCGGCTAGATGATCTATAAACAATATAAAAATGTAAACTGTGATAAACAATATAAAAACAGACGTCATATAGGGCTAAGTGCGTATGTATTTTAATAAAACTGCTAACGTTACAGCAGCGGGAATATGAACGGCATGGGTTATTTATTTAATCTGTGTTATTTTAATGTTTTGTTTTTTGCCTAAAACATAGAGACACTGACGTTGATCTTCTGCATTCAAGCATTTCATTGGCTTAAATAGATCACTTTACAGCGATTAGTTCACAAACAACTGACAGTTTGTAACTTACTTTTCACAGCATCAGTCCGCGCGCTCACAAGATCTCCCGGTTCTTTACTTGTGAGTTCAGTTCACTGGAGACTCGCTCTAAACGCATTTGAATCAGTAAGTTTTCGACTCAAACAGATCGTTTGTTGCGATCTGCGAACCGAGAACGGGTTCATGAAAAGAATCATTTGTTCTTGAATCAGACACCGCTTCTGCGTCTCGGAGCGTGATGTATTATAAGAGTAACGATATTTTTTATGAAATGTAGTGAAGTAAAAAAGTACGATCTTATCTTTGGAATGAGTGAAGTAAAAGTAAAAGTTGCTCAAAATAAAACTACTCCAGTAAAGTAACAGATACTTGAAAATGTACTTAAGTACAGTAACGAATTATTTTACTTCGTTACTGACCACCTCTGGAGAAATGTAGCATTGTATCACTTGGATCCTCTGCAGTGAATGGGTGCCGTCAGAATGAGAGTCCAAACAGCTGATAAAAGCATCACAATAATCCACACCACTCCAATCCATCAGTTAATGTCTTGTGAACCAAAAGAAACAAATTCATCATGAAGATATTTTTAACTTCAAACCATTGCTTCCTGCAAAAATACGAGTCCATAATCCATAATAACTCTTCCTCCAGTGAAAAAGTGGTCTGGTCTGAATCAGGAGAGAAATCTGCACAGATCAAGCAGCGTTTACAAGCCAAAACAGTCCAGCACGAATATGCTCTAAACAAATATGTGAGAGGATTTTGATTTGAGAGACAACAGGAGATAGACTTTTTCCACACATTATTATGGATTATGGAATCATATTTTGGCCAGGTTTGATTATAAAAAATGTCTTAATGATGGATTTGTTTCTTACAAACACAGCTTTTCTCTTCTCAAGACATTAACTGATGGACTGGAGTGGTGTGGATTACTTGTGGATTATTGTGATGTTTTTATCAGCTGTTTGGACTCTCATTCTGACGGCACCCATTCACTGCAGAGCATCCATTGCCAAGCAAGTGATGTAATGCTACATTTCTCCAAATCTGATGAAGATACAAACTCATCTACATTAACCTTCAACTCTAATATATCAACACCATGAAACAAGAAGTTTGAATCTGGCTTTATTCAATGTTCATATTTCTGTTCTGGACATTTCTGTATTAAGAATGAAAACTGAGTCAGCTTTAAAGGGGTCATATGATGCGATTTCTTGTTTTCCTTTTCTTTAGTGTGTTATGTAGCTGTTTGTGCATGCATAATATCAGCAGAGTTTCAAAGCTCAAAGTCTCCCACAAAAGGATTTATTCTATCTAAAAGAGAAGGCAGATCCAGACCGGGCTAAAACACATGTCTACGTCACGATGTGGAAATATTTGCGTAATGCCGTCCAAATGTTCACGTGAGGAAAGGCGGCGTGGTTTCAGTAACGTAGTAGTGTTGAAGCAGCCGTGTCAGGGAGACGCTGTGTGTTTCTATGTGAAAGCAAAATCATTTTATTTGTCCTTCTGAAAGTAGATGCGTTTAGGAATCATTAAGATTTGTTTACAACACAACAGCACAACCCAGATGTTCGAATTTGTGCAACGGATTTTCTGGACGACAGTTTTGTGAATCTAGGAGAGTACAAGGCTAGCTGTGTCATCGAAGGCTATTTCTAAATAAATTACGACTTTGCTATGACAATCTGGTGTTTCTGAATCAGCGACTGTAAGTATGTTTTGTTATTAGTTTAAGTATTTGCTATTACTGTTCAAATGCGGAGTTATGCACAGTGTAGAGTAACGCGTTGTGTGTCAAGTCAAGTCACCTTAATTTATATAGCGCTTTTAACAATACAAATTGAGTCAAAGCAACTGCACAATATCAAAATAGGAACGATTAAGAGTAATGTGTTGTGTGTGTGTGTGTTGTGTGAGAGAGAGAGAGAGAGAGAGAGAGAGAGAGAGAGAGAGAGAGAGAGAGAGAGAGAGAGAGAGAGAGAGAGAGAGAGAGAGAGAGAGAGAGAGAGAGAGAGAGAGATAGACGGGGTCACATCACAGTGGAGTGTACAGCCCATCAGAATGCTGACTCTGATCCCCTCTCGGGCTTGAACTGATGGTAAAACTAAAGGACATTATTAAATGTCTTTACATTTATTTTGAAAGCTGAAGCTCACAATTATGCTAAGGGGCATTACATTTCCGATGCACACTTGTGGTGTTCGGCCAATCACAATGCACTGTGTCAGCTGGCCAATCAGAGCAGACTGTGCTTGTCGGGAGGAGGGACTTTGTAGAAAACTAAGCGTTTGAGAGAGGCGGGGCATAAAGGACCTACAATAATGTACAGTATTTGAAAAATAATGTGTTTTTTGAACATTAAAGCATGTCAACATATTCTGTTACACCAAATACACAAAATAATGATCTTTAAAAAAGAAGCATCATATGACCGCTTTAATGTAATGTTGACAGCAGTGTATGAGATACACCTGCACACTCAGACCGCACAAACAAACCAGCTCCTGGCGTACCTTCTCTGCCATTTCATGAGAGTGATGCAGGGAATGTTCTCTCTCCAGAAACATGCGCTGCTGTTCGCTGCTGGCCAGTCTGCAGGTCAGCCATGTGGACAGCGTGCAGCTGCTGATGCCCAGACATGCTAGAGACATGATGGCCAAATGAAGAGAGCGCATGTCTGGACGCTTGACCAGCGCACGGACAAACTGGAAGTTCAGGATTCCACTGATTAACCCACAAATGCAGCAGGAGGAAAATAATATCATCTGAGAGAGAAAAACATACATGTTAGCTGTTTGTGTATGCGTATTGCATGCATATAATATCAAATAATAATGCATACTGAATGCATTTATCATCAAAATAATAACATTGCATGCATATAATATAAAATTAGCCATGCACATTGCACACATACAGTAAAATAACGCATATTGCATGCATACAATTTTTAAAGAATAAAGCGTAAAACATGCATTTAATATTAAAATAATAATGTATATTTCATGCATTCATCATTAAAATAATGCATTCATTATTAAAAAAATATTCTACACTATTACAAATGCTTTAATAGTATAACTATTTCTGGTGGACTGAAATCAGTAAGTAAAATATAATCAGAAAGTAAAAATCAGACAGTAAAATATCAGTTATATTATTAAAGTGGTGATGTAAAAGTAACAACCAAAGTGCCTGGGGTTGCTATGTGTTTACTAAGGTGTTCTGATTTGTTTCCATGCTCATAAAGGTCACAGTATATTAATCAGGAAGTGTACAGCACAGCAGAAATACCGTATACGGAGGATAAAGATGAAACCATTGTGTACTGGGAGAGTGGATTGTGCTGCTCTGTGATCGGTCAGACCACGTCCAGACAGTAACATTATCCGCCTGCAGAAAACTGCCACCTCAACACTTCAGGACACATCTGACCTCAAATTACACGAGACGTCTGACTCCACAGCACTGTCACACATTATCGCTGGATCGCACAGCGCTTTTTAGTGCGCTACAACTGCTACTGTCACTGCTCGGTATTGTGCACTGCAGATATTGTTGCTCCTATGATAACTTGCTTACACTGGATGTGCAAATGACAAATGAATAGACACTATGATCATACTATACCACTTGTTTTTGCCGTATATATGGTGCACTAGGAAGGTCTGTAATAAAGCATGTGAATTTCATTCATATAAAAGGTCGTTCAGCTCAACATTTATAATGATTATATTGTAAATATCTATTATTTGTGACTTCATATTGTAAGGCACAACAGGTGAATAGGGTACAATTTTAACTATTAATGTAAAATATTATCACTGATTAATCACAGTACATTAAGACAATTGTTTTGCATTACAAAAATATAACAAAATATTCAAACGAGGCATTATATGATTACATATGCACTAATTTGCACATTCCAGACCAGAAATCTGAGCAATGGATGTCGCTGTGTTCTTGGAGCATCAAGCACGTTGACATGAACATTAGATAAAGCCAGATTAAAAATTATTGTTTCATTTTCTTGACATATTAATGGTTTTTACTGAGGGGATTTTGGATATCTCCTTTTATCTCTCTGTAAATTATAAAATACTGTCAACAGGTAGAAAAATATACATTTAAACCATATTTTTAGGAATCAAATTTGACAAAAAAGCTTGTAAATTATATATGAACAAACTGAAGTAAAAACTTTCAGAATAGAGATAGGAATAAAAGCTGTAAGTTTAAGTGTATGTAAGTGTTACTGAAGTGGAGATGAAACTCATTTTGAGAAACAGACTTTAAAGATATGCACTGTAACTGAAACAGATAAAGTGCAATCATAAAATCAGGTGAATAATCTATGAACAAACCCTCAGTAGAAACTTTCAGAATAGAGAGAATAAACAAGTTTTGGTGACAATGATAATAAAGATGAAACTCCTTGAGAAACCGACATGCGCTGTATCTGAAACCTATGCAAACAGATGAAGTGCAATAATAAAAGTAGCAGAATGATATATATATACAAACCCCTCAGTATAAACCTTCAGAATAGAGATAGGAATAAAATAACAATGGTTTTGCATGTAGGGTTTTGGCTTCAATCACAAAATTAGATTAAAATAAAACATTTAAATGCATATAACCTCATTTATTTTGAAAAATGTATTACATAATGTTTCACATCCAATTTTTAATTATAGAAGAGAATAAGTATATTTATTCCACCATTCTGTCATTTCCTTAAATGACTGCATTATGATTCTGCTCAAACGGCATACCATCTCTCATATTATTTTACTGTGAATAAATAGTATGAGAACATACTCAGCATACTATTAAGCTAGTATTCCATTCATACAGCAGCCCATATCACGTTACACACTGAAGAGAAACAGCCCAAACGCACTCTTTACAGTATGTTTAAGTATCTAAACCCTGCTGAGATGAGACTGTCCACTGGGACTAAAAGTCAATATGATTTACAGATAAAATGCTTAAGTGTTCTTGAGTAGTTCCTGACGTTACTGTCAGGAATTCAGAATCATTACAGGCTGACGAGGAGGGTTTCTTTTTAGCCGTACAATAACATTACAGACAGTGCATAGAGCCCCGTGAAACAAAATCAATCAGCAGCAGAGAGCAAGAGATACAACGAGAAACGGTAAGCGGGTTTGAGGACAAAGCTGAAAGCTTGTGTACAAGAAATCAAAGGTAAACAAGTAATGATATGAAAAGAGGATGGGAGAGATGTGAAACCTCTCAGACTAGCGTTTCTCTTCAGTATGGATTTGTGATTAACACTCTCCGCTGGGGCGGCTCACTCCACTCAGAGGTGGCTAATTGAATCTGGGATATTTACACACACACACACACACACACACACACACACACACACACACACACACACACACACACACACTGTGAGCTGGAGCTGCTCTCAGATGTCCACATTCGTCATCAAACGGACTCCAGTGGAGCGGGTCAGCAGCACCAAGTTCCTCGGCGTAAACATCACCGAGGACCTCACCTGGACTATTCACACACAGTCAGTAGTGAGGAAGGCCTACCAGCATCTCTTTTTCCTCAGGCGACTGAAGAAATTAAGAATTAAGAACCGCCGCCATATTTGTCACATACACAATTATACAGAGTATAACCAGTAGTGAAATTTGCATTTAACCCATCCAAGTGCACACACACACACCTGGAGCAGTGGGCAGCGCCCGGGGAGCAGTTGGGGGTTCGGTGCCTTGCTCAAGGGTCTCACCTCAGTCGTGGACAATTCCTGCCAGAGCCGAGATTCGAACCCACAACCTCGGGTTACAAGTCCAATGCTCTATCCATTAGGCCACGGCTGCCCCTCGGTCCGAGCTCAAATTCGGTCTGAGCTCAAAAATCCTCAGACAGTTCTACAGTTGCACTGTGGAGAGCATCCTGACTGGCTGCATCACCGTCTGGTACGGGAACTGCACCGCTCTCAACATGACAGCCCTGCAGAGAATAGTTCAGACGGCCCAGCACATCGTCGGAGGTGAGCTACCCTCCCTCCAGGACATCTACACCCAGCGATGTGTGAGGAAAGCACGGAAGATCATCAGAGACTCATGAACTCTTCTCGCTGCTACCATCAGGCAGACAGTAGCCGCAGCATCAGGACCAGAACCAGCAGAACACGAGATAGCTTCTTCTCGCAGGCCATCAGACTGCTGAACTCCAGATAGCAAACGATACTCACGCACCCACCCACCACTCACACTGGATTCCATCTACACACCAGACACACTGACTCTGACAGCACTGTAGCATGTCTTGCACTGCATAGCATAGAACACACGCAGCTCCATCTCCTCTTCTGCACTCACAACACAGTAAAACACTAACAGTATGCACCACTGTAAGTCATATAAAAAGCTATACATACATCCATAAGTCTCTTGAGAATACAGTTTACTATGTGTATATTATGGAAATGTGTGTACTGTATATTGTGTACAATTGTCTATTGTTTATTGTATATTGTGCAAATGTGTATATTGTGTAAAGTGCGTTTTTCATATCTTGTTGTTACTTGTACTGCCATGGCACAGAGTCTTGTACCTAAGAATTTCACCATCAGTACACTTGTGTACATGATGTGTGACAATAAAGACAGATTTGATTTGATTTGATTTGATTTGAAACACACTTGGCAATAAAGCTCTTTCTGATTCTGGTCATAAAGAACACGAGTGATAAAGACGCATTATATGATTAAATATGCACTAATATGCACATAAATCGAAACATGTAAACCAGGTTCAAAATTCTTGTTTAATTTTGTTGATATATTAAAGTTTTAAGGTTTTTACTAAGGTAATTTTGGATATGTCTTATTATCACTCCATAAATCAAAACAGTTTTGCCATAAAAAAAATGCTAAATTGAATATGTAGTTGAAATCTACAGACGCAATGAAGATGATGTGCATGAAAATAAACACTTAAATTAGAATTGTGGATGTTTTTTTTCACTAGTCTGAAATAATGCATTGTAAGAAAGTAAAATAGCCCAAAACTGACACATTCATGAAAAACACTATTTGTTTTGCCTGTAGTGTCTTGCATTAAAATCACAAAATTAGATTAATATTAAAAATATAAATGCAATATAACCGTATTAATTTTCAAGATAACACCCTGACATTTCACTGAATTAAGCATGCACTGTATTGAGGTCTTGACAGAAAATGTAGCATACTACTGTTTGAAACATTTGTTGCATGCTGTTTAACAGAAATTGAAATAAAAAAATCATGTTTTTGGCATATTGTTTTTGTTTTTTTTTATTAAATTTGATTTGTTTGCATAAGGTATATCTCTTTTATCACTGCATAAATAAAAACACTTTAAAATGGTTTAAAAATAGTGTACAAATAAATACAGTAGTTTATACTGGGAAAAATAACAGATTATATTTTACAAAAATAGTCTTATACGGCCCCCAAAAACTATTACTAAATTAGCATTTTAAAGTGAGTTTTTACATTCTACATTTACAAAAACACAAACAAATCATGAATATGCGTGGTGAGATGTGTTCGTACACCAAAGAGAATGTTTTAGATATTAAACTACAGGTAAAGATCTTATATTTCTATTCTACATTTTTAAATGTTTTTACCAATCCTGTTTAACTTTCATTTAGAACTTTTTATTAGTAAAAAAACACCAATGTTCTCCTGCTTTAAATAACTCATAAACCTAAACACTGATCTGAAGAGCCTTTAAACATCCAGAGAATAACATACTGTATGTGTAGGAGACTAGATGTGCATAAACTGTTTGCAATCTGACCGTGAACAACATTTAACATCCATGCAACCTTTTTAATGCACAAAAGTTATTTTATGGTATTTACGCAAACAAAACCCCTTTTGGAACCATGTTAAGAGTATCCTACAGTGCAGTGTGTGCTGTACAGTAGAGTAAGTATACAGTACAGTATACAGTGAAGTATGTGTACTTGCACAGCAGAATGTGCGTATGAGAATACCGAAGTGCATACTCACAATCAGTCCTGTCCTTTTCCGTGCACACAGCATGCCACACAGTCCACAGATAAGAAACTATGAGACAGAAAACAGCATGTTCTGAGCATCTCACCAGAAACGAACTGAATGAAAAACATGCAGAAAACGGGGAAATGTGACCCAATCACACTGAATTCAGATTACAATAGAGTCACACCTTACAAGAACTGTTACTGAACTGGACATGAACACACACAAATGAGGTTTGAGTTATATGAGTTCATGAAGGAAAGATCTCACATACACTGAAACTTCACAAAATATCTGTGAAAACAACAAAGTTATTCAAAGTTATGACACATCAGAAAGTGTGCCATTCTGCTTTAGGTCAGATTTCCTTTACAAAAAATACTGTACTGTACCATAATACAATATGAGTTACATTACTGTACATTCATACTGTACCATGATATAAAAATGCATTTTATGGTATTTTCATGGCACATTAAGGTACTTATAAAAATGCCACGTTATTAAAATTGTGAAAAATAACTGTATTGAATTTGCACTTAGTTCAAATCGTATTGAATGTTCAAATCTTAAAAGTATATATATTTAAAACAACTTGCGGATTATATAATATTAATGAAATAAAAGGCCACTTAAGTGACTTAATACTTGCATGACTGCTTCTTAAGACATTTAAGTCCACTTTCAAATAAAGCGCACTCTGTAATGTCAAATTAAATACATTTTAAATCACTATGGTTTTAGTCATGCTTTAAAGAAGTACACTTATTTACTAACATTCCAAGCATGTGACGTACTTGATTATAATTGAACTTATTTGATATTACATTTAAAGTTATTATATTTCAAACGTACTGAATTGCAATATTCGTCAGTACAAACCACACTTCAAAGACAATTTAAGTATGAAATAACATATAAAAGCATAAGTCCTATTGAAGTGGATCAAAAGTGCATTTAATGTACATTTTAACTATAATACTATTATGCAAATAACATGAAATTAAGTATCTGAAAACATTACATTCAGTTCTCACATCAGTTCATTGTTTACATGATAAGTATGCCTTTGCTAAAGTATGCTATACTTGTTTTTCTCAAAGGGATGTACCCACAGAACGTTCCTCTAATGTTCCCAGTTGGATGTTTTGGGGAGAAACCTAACAAGAACGTTCGGGGAACGTCATCTGTGGTTCTTTTTATATCGATAAACTAACCTTAGAACGTTCTGAGAATCAAAAATTGCCAGGTGGTTACATTTTAATACAAATACAAAACATTTTTAATTAAAAAAAACTGCACAAACTTTCAGTGCTTGAGAGTTTTGTTAGATTCGAATCAATTGTTTATGCTGAAGAAGACAACAGAAAATAAAAGTGAGACGTACACACACTCCGCTCCATACCGGAGAAGCGTCGCCCTGCTGGGTCTTATGCTCCGCTTTCACCAGGCAGATGCCCACCGCGCCCAGGGCGATGCTGGACACCCCGAGCCCTATCTCCAGCACCGACAGAACCAACAAACTCCAGATGATCTTCCGCCTGGAGCACATCTTCGCTCGGGCATCCTTCCTGACCGGTGCGCAAAAACGCTTCACTCCATGTCCTCACAGATAAACCAAACGCAAGAGTGCTGACGAACATCAACGTACGTGATTTCTCCAAAACACACCAGTAGTACATGAATCAGTGCGCAAAGGTGCTCTCCGTGATGCGTAGCCTCCAGCAGTTTAACTTTACCCTCCTCCTCACTCTGTTTACCATGCTTCTGCGATTTCCCTCAGTCTGACAGAGAGGAAAAACTCCGCCCACTGTCACCATCGAATTTCTTTACAGTAGGCTACTGCAGTAGAATGGCTCTAAAACAGTTTTATAATCGTTATATGATCATATACTTGACGTACTTTCTTAGAACGGTAATTGTTACAAATGTTCCAAATCTAATCTGGCGGGAGAAGTTGCGATTCTGTCAAACAGCGGAGCAGGTGTCCTGACGCGGTTTTGCGCAATGGTGCGTAAAAGCGCTGATTGTGGTAAATGCGCCCCGGTCAGTTTATGGCATAAAACCAGTGAGTTGGACACCTAACGACACATGTCAGCACAGCACAATAAGACACTCAATCACACTTTGTTAGAAAGGTTTTGAGTGGACCGAATCTATTACAGCGCGCATAAAAGTCCTTTATATAGGATGCTGAAACAAAAGTCATGCTTTTTGTAGCGTTTGGATGCTCTGTGATTATATTTGTGGAATTTCCCACGCACGCGCAATTGATTTATAAATACATTTAGAGTGACACTTACAGAGAAAAAAACATCCAGCAATCTCTTTATAAAAGCTGATGGAAGCTGCTGTAGGGCTGAGCATTACAGTGCATTTCCAAAACCAATAATGAACATAATAGAGTATCTCATATAAACATACATTTTGGTATCTCAGATCAAACTCACAGTAAATGTTTGTTTATTTGCATTAAAACCACTTCCTCACTGGCTGGGCAGAAAAGGAAATTGCTTTTCTGGGGAATAATAATAACAATAATTTAATTTATCCAGCTACATGGCCTCTCTAAATAATTCATAACTATGGAGAACTTTGGAAGAATAGTAAACAAAGCCTTGAAAACACTGTTTTCTGTGAAGTCTGTAACGGATCGTAGCACTTCACACGCTCCGCCGAGGATGAAATATCATCACATAAACCCAAGCACAGTTCTTCATGTGGTAAATGTAGAAGCCTGTCTTCACTGCAGTGTGCTGGATGTGGGTGAGACGGGTTTGTTTTCAGTGTGTCTGCTGCAAATCACAGACAGTTCATTCCTGAACTCAAAACAGCAACTTTCTGCAGACGGGTGTTTGTGTTACTGTAACAACAGAACGTCTAAAACAAACAGTGCCGAATGTTACTGTACAGTCACGCTGCAGGGATAGGCCTATTTGAGGTATGCTTTGCTTGTATTCGTTTATATTGTGTTTGAACTGATATTCTTCAGTCAGCAGAAAACACACAAGACCAGTCACACAATAGAAAGCTTTGCCCATCTTGTATTGATTTCCAATAATCAGTCAATGCAAAGAGCTTGAAAACATATATCACATTGCAAGTTGTGGTTAATTGGGGGTTTTCCTTTGCTGACAGTAAAATCAATATTGTTGACTAATAGCTTTTACCAGTTCTGATATCACAAAAATACAAAAAGAAAAAAGTAAATGTATTTGTCTTTTAGAACTTTGTATTAACGGGTGAATTAAAAAAATACCAGCCACAGATATTTCAGCAATATACTGTATACTGTAATATAATATAAATATTAAATTAAATAATTTAACAAAATTAAATGTTTAAACATAGAAATATATATTATAATAATTGTGTGTGTGTTTGTGATGCATATATAACAGATTATATATATATTACATTAAAATATTTAAATATATTAAATTCGTCACTTAAATATATTATTTAAAAACGTAAATAAATCTATTATTTGCATTCAGGCATCAAACAGGCTTTACATCACGCGGTTTTCCTCCCTCTCTCCTGTGTTTGCAGGGTTTGTGGGAATGTGAAAGAGCCGAACTGATTGTTGTGACCGGTGATCTAGAAATAGCAGGAAAGAAAAGGTGGAGTTATTTTTAGAATCTGCGACCATGAGTAAAGAGGGAGGAAAGTACATGGTGTATTGTTTGCACTTCAGGTATACTTCTATACAGTCAGACAGTTCTGAGTGCAGTGTTAGTACTGGATTGTCCAATAGTTGATCACTTCTTGTTAGTCACACTGCAGTTGCCGTAGGGCTGTGTGTAAACTCACTCCCCTCCAAAAACCCAAATCAGCCTCCTTGGTAAGCGCCCGCCTCCTGCGCACCCGGGTTCGAGAGCTGATCCAGCTTATCAAGGTCTGCAGGATTACTAGAAACTTCCAAGCAGGTGTGATTTGGAGCTCTGCAGAGCTGTGGCCCTCCAGGAATTGAGCTTGAGACCACTGGCTTTAGTGCCTTAAAGGGTTCATGAACCGCCTCCCCTGATAGCACACGTACATCACGGAGACGTCTATATGACGTCTGCATTTATATCTGCAAGATGTATTTTGTCGAGTGTTTGCTCATCTGCAACGGTTCCTGTAAAATAGACGTACATTAGATGTCTTTAAGATGTTTATGATTTATAATGTATGTAAAACTGACACCTGAAAGACGTCTGTTAGACGTTTGTACACAGCAGATGCTTTCCAGATCAAGAGATCTTTAACAGATATCTTGCAGACATACGTGTGCTATCTGGGTATGTTTTTTATTTTGTACTATTCTCTAAGGTCCACTTATAATGTTATCCAGATTTTGACATATAAAAAATTTTCATATAACTGTACGAAGACTCGGACGTAAGCAATTGTAGAAGTAATACTGCATCGGCACATTGGCTTGTTGACGTCTATTGTTTCGATGGATTGGCTGTGATTTGACAGTTTAAAATGATGTTCGCTGTTCTTACTAAATGGTCTGGATCATTAGCAATAGTGACAAAAAAACAGTGCCGTGCGACATTACTGTTGGATCCAATATAGTCGGCACAGCATTGTCTTTTGGTTTCAATCTTTTTCTGCGTGCAGAATGCTTTTGTGCCTTGTTCCTAAACGAGTCCAAAATGAAGTGAACAAAAGACCAAGTTCTTACTGACATGGTCTGGATCTTCATTAAAAATAAAGTTCACCCTTTCCTGATGTTGGGATCAGAAAGAAAGCAGCACAAACATTGGCTGTTTTACATTGGCATTTAGTCATTTTGCAGACGCTTTTATCCAAAGCAACTTACAATTGGGAAACATAAAGCGATTATTGGTGGGTGAAGAGGCAAACAGACAGAGGAAGTGCCCCTAATACAATTGGTGGGGGGGACATTAAACAGGGTTCAAATAAGTACAAGCTAGCAATTGGTGGGAAGTAAATAAAGATAAAAAAGTTAACAGGCAGTTTATTTTACACAACTTGGCACTGCATGGCATCTTGTTGACTTCGGAGCATCTTTATTGTTGGTTTCTAGACCAGTGATGCAGAATTGGTGGGTGGGCTAAACAGGCAGTGATGTAGGATTGGTGGGTGGGGCTAAACAGGCATGGGGCGGGGCTAGAATTGGTGGGCGGGGCTAAACAGAATTGGTGGGCCGGGGCTAAACAGTCAGTGATGTAGAATTGGTGGTGGGCTGGGCGGGGCTAAACAGATAGTGATGCAGAATTGGTGGGTGGGGCTAAACAGGCAGTAATGTAGAATTGGTGGGCGGGGCTAAACAGGTGGATGCAGAATTGGTGGTGGGGCTAAACAGGCAGTAATGTAGAAACAGGCAATGATGTAGAATTGGTGGGCGGGGCTAAACAGGCAATGATATAGAATTGGTGGGCGGGGCTAAACTGGCAGTGATGCATAATCGTTGGCAGGGCTAAACAGGAAGTTATGTCGAAGCAGGCGTTAATCTTCTTCTGTGGAGGCGGTGCTTGTCCACACTATTACATCATAGAGTAGAACATTCCTCAAGCTGTCTTTTTGTCATTTTTGTTTTTCAGTGTAAGCTGTTTTTAGACTGCCAACAAAGTTTTGACATCTGAAATGTATGTTTTTATAGTATAATGACCTATAAGTCAAAAGGTCAAGGGCATTTTGGTTTCTTAAGTAAGTTAAGTAGTGCAAGCCTGTTAGCTCACAAACTGTTAACTGTTGTGCTCTTGCACAATTAATCACTAATTTTGTAACTTTCTAAAACAACATTGTGCTGGTGTTCACATGCGATCTCGTAAATATGACTATTCCTGCATGAGTTGAAGGCAGCATGATTGCTCTTCAGAAAGAACAGTGCTAAAGATCAGAATGTTTTCGAGAGAGTGTAATTTGCCTCCTGTGGCAGTTCTGTCCTGTCGTTTGCCCTCCTGTGTCTCAGTTTGGCTCTTTGCACCATATTAACTTCCATTAGCATCACCGCAGTAGGACAGAAGAGCTGCTTCCTATACACTCTCACATCCTCCGTCTATTTATAACCACCGCAGCGCTGTCCGTTTGTGTCTGTTCATCCTCCTCCTTTCTCTTTCTCTTCATGTGAGGTGGAAGGTTCTCACCATGTTCCCGTCCACTTGCAAACTCGGCTCCGTTCCAAAACAGGGAGGCCTTGCTGTTTGCTGCCTACATAGACGACTAGGTATACATGTATTTGACATTTTTGTTAATATAAAAAATCTGACTTTTTTTTGGCATTTCTGAGTTTTTGTCTCTGAATTCTGAATTTTTATCTTGCAATTCTGTTTCTGCCATGGAATAAAAATAAACAAGTATTTTTGTGACAATTTAGCAATCACAATTTAGATGTTTCTGTTCAGAACTGTAAGTTTATATCTCGCAATTCTGTTTATACATTTTTTTTCTCTCAGAATTGTGAGAAAAACAGTCTGAATTATGAGATAAAAATCAGATAAAAAATATAAATTGATTCATCTTTTATAAAATTAAAAAATGAAGAAAAATGACTGCCATTAATATCCATAAATATTTATTAAAAAATATGTATTACAGCAGTTCAAACATTTTCCAATTGTAGTTATGTATATTTTTAATTATAAAATTCCCAAAATCCCCCCCCAAAAAAAATTGTAAGTTATATACATTTCAAATAAATATTTGATTGTTTTTTTGGTTTTTATAAATAAACAAGTATCAAGCATGCTTTACATCATGCAAGTTTCATTAATTTGGGTAAACACTGATTATACTGTGAGCAAATATAAATATGCATAGATAATGTATAAAGTTGTTTTTCAATCATTTGTTTGCTGATGTTGTATTGGTTTTGTTCTATTGTCTAATGCAATGGCATCCATATATTTTCAAGTCTCTAAATATTTATGTCACATTATTTGACTGTACCCCATGATGTTTTGACTCTTTGCATCATTATACAAGAGCTCATTTTCCCTGCATAACTGTGTCAGTTTTGACTGGAAATATGCCCATGTCACGGATTGCCCTGGAGCCCTGTTTAATGGTCCACAAGGGAGTGCTTGAGTCCTGCCAACAATATTGGCACATATTGAGAACATCACTACCTGTGAACGCATGGGACCCGGTTATAATGATATGCTGCTGCTAGCCAGGCTCAGTTAAGTTTACAGTTGTAACTGTAATTTGAGTGAAAAATGGATTGGTGTATTGCTGTGTGTTCATCTTGCAATCCATAATTGTCAGAGCCTCGTTATAAGTGAAGCTATTTCTGTGTCACTACCAGTGGTGGACGACACAAACACTGTACTGGAGTTCAAGTAGCCTACAGATACACTGTTAAAATGTTACTCCAGTAAAAGTAACTTGACTAAAAGAACAAACCTATTATGACCCTATTATGAATTATGTTGTTCTGTTATAATCACACGCATACAATCAGTTTCTAAACAGCTCATAACTAGGCCTATGATTTAAATGTAATAATAGTAAACTACTAATTTTCAAATTCTTTAATTTTGAATTAAGCACGGCCAATTCGGTGAGTTGTTAATCACTGTAAATCACTACGATTAGCTCACCGAATCACTAATTAGATCAATGCACAAATTAATCATTATGTGCTATTTGTGAACCAGATCAACCGGTCCACTGAAGAATCGATTTAAACGATGAAACGAACATCACTATCGCAATCGTGGTTTTTGACTTCTTTGAAATATCTAGGCAGGCCTACGTATTTATTGATCATTTTTTTCTGAATTCCCATTGTGGTTGTTTTACTCTGAATCAGGTACAGGCAGGTCAGGGAGATTGATGTGAGACTTGCTTTAACTGACTCGAATGATTCATTTCATGCGATTTGCAAAGCAGTTCAACCGGATCACTGAACAGAGTCTTAAAAATCCAGCGTACCGCCGGCGGGACACCAAGTAGTGACGGGGTAAAGTCGTCAGACACAAAAACTCAAAAAACAAAAAGTTGAACGTGTCATATATCCACGGAAAGCTGAGATTCTTGTACATTTAAAGATACAATAAACACAGCATGTACAATCAGTGTCTTTATCAGACCACTTTTTGTTGACATAATGCAGACATGCATGATAGTACAGACATACATAGGAATAACACAGTAGGGATGCAATATAACACCAATATAAGAAAAAAACCACAAATTAAATAATGTACTATGTACAGAAATAGAAATATAGGAAAAAAATGTATTTAGATTATAAATTATAAATATATATGTAATGTTTTAGTGTAACTATGTGTCATTCTATAATGTGTTTATGCTTCAGTATACTGGATGAATCTGTCAGAATATAAACTGAAGTGCTCATAACCTTTCATTAGAGCCCAAAATGATGACTGTACTTAGTGTAATTCTTTCATTAGAGCCCAAAATAACAGCTTTGTATGTGTACATTAAAGCATTCAAGAAGGGTACTTGGAGTCTCCCAAGTGTACTTTTTTTGGAAGCGTCTAGACATAAAATTAGATAAACATGTGTAAAACACTAATTTTCTAATATATTGTTTATCAAATGGTAAATTTGGCTTGGTAAGGCTTCATTCTGTGATCCCAATGTATTTTCCAGCTCATACCTCCCAGCTATAGTCATCTGCAGGCTTCTATTTACAAAAAAAAATGCAGGCGGAATTATTTTTTTCTTTTTTAGTGTGTTCAAAGTGCTATTACTCAATATCAGTAAGACTTACAGTGATTCTGACTGTTGAGAAACAAACCTCAGAGTGTCACCTTTCAAAGGAGACCAACACCATGCATATCATCCAAATGGCCCAAGAACAGCATGCAATTTACTTTGGGTATGCCTTTTTTAGGCGTTTTAGGCAAATTTTACAGGAATCGTAAAGGGTTAAAAGAGCGATTCATTGCGAAATGGAAGATGTCGTGGTCTCGACCCAGAGCCGGTCCTCCCTATACGCTGAATACGCAAGCTGTGTAGGGTCCCCGAAACACCAAGGGCCCCATTGGTCTCAAAGATGTTTTCATTTTAGTTTCGTTTTTGAAGTTGGCCTGCAGTTATGAAAACATGAATGATCAGTTTTTTTAATGCGGTGCGCTGTGACCACGGAAGAGATACTGTTTCTCGGGCACTTTCCGTGAGCGCGATTCGAGACTAAATCAGTTAACGAGACTTCGAGAGTTAAACGTGGACAAATGCGTTTCATCCATTCTTTCATTCACAGTTGTGCGTAGGGCCCTCAGAAGTCTAGGATCGACACTGTCTCGGCCTCTTCAATTTGAAATAATGAGTTAGGCTACATATTGTTTTTCTGAATTCACATTGCTCTTTAATCGGGCATAGATAGATAGTTCAGTGAGATGTTAACGCAAGACTCGCTATGACTAACTCATTGAATCACTGATTTATTCAACTTTAGAACTGCAGCTATGAGACCTGTTCAATTCACAAATGAATCATTATGTGTGATTTGTGAACTTCGACGTGAAAGAATGATTCATTACGAAACGGACATCGCGACCACGGCCCTGATTTCTTCAAATTCATATTGCTCATCACTCAAATTGGTTAATTTTGAATCAGACAAGGCCAATTCAGTGAGTTGTTAACTCGAGCCGGATCACTGAAACAAATCAAAAGAACGATTCATTAAGAAATCGAAGCAGTCTCAGGTCGCAGACTCGATTTCTTCACTTTTGAAATATCAAGGTAAGGAATTATTATTATTAGTTATTATAAATCATTTTGAAACAGCCATGGCCAATTCAGTGAGATGTTAATGCGAGATTAAGACGAGTGATACTGCTGAAAAAAATCACAGAAATTCTGATGTATCCTCTACAAATACCATTACAATATTAATACAAAGCATCAGGTTTTAGCCATTAACATTAACAAATGTTTGGGACACATTGCAATAGGATTTAGTGGTTTTAACAAGCCACCAATAGAAGATGACCAATTACCAGCAGAGACCAACAGAGACAATTACAGTTTCTATTAAAACCAGTACAATTCCCATTATAACCAGTAAAACCATTACACATTCTGTGATGGATTCTATTGTTTTATCAACAACAGCAAACAAAGAGTTTCATCAGAGTTTACCATCAGCCACTAACCAGCCAAACTTGACCCCGTGCATTGCATAATACAACATAATGAAGAATGTGCAAATGATATTCTGAACATACTCGTATAATGCAAGAATGATGCAAACAAGCTTGAGCGGTGTTTAATAGTGAAATTATTGAGTCCAGCCTTCAATCTGTGTTAGCTGTGCTTGTTTAGTTCAAGTCTAGCTCGACTCTCTCGTCAGCTTTAGCAAATTATGCTCAAATATCTAGCATCTGCAGATTCTGGCAGAAAATCCCAGCTGGCCATTGACAGTTTCCAAAATTAATGCGACAACGATCCTGGAGGAAAAAAACCCTGAGGGGACGTGAAACTCTTCAACACACGGGCATTATGAGAAAGTCCCGTGGTATTACCACAAAAATATATAATGCACTCTAGCTTTATAATAATACCATGGTATTCTTTGAATACATTTCAAAGGTATGCATAAACAAGAGACCAAGTGTACCATATAGCCATATATCAAAGGACCATGGTGCTGCTGCAATATTTTATTATTTTTATGAGCATTCATAAAGTAATCAAAGAACAATGCATGTTTTTGCAAGTATCTCAACATGAAGAAAAAGAGCAGTTTTTAGTTTTTGTCAGGATCTTTTAGTTCCCTCATTGTTTTAATGCCCACAGATGTTGTAAAGCTTGGTCTCTGGGCTCGTTCTTGCATCCCTGAGGAAGATAAAGAGAAAAACAGCCAGTGCATGAGGGCAGTGTTTTATGAGTGGATTGTATGCTAATTGTTTGAAAGCACCATTTTTCCTCACACTGGCCAGGATCGGACACTTGCTGATGCTGTGGGTTTCTTGAAGGGAATTAATGCACACAGGCGATGTACATTACTGCAAAAGGTGTTGCACTGCAGTGAACATGTGAAAACACACATGCACGCTCTCAGAGACTTTGCCTGTTTAACTTCCATTATAATAGGAGGAACAAGAAAAGGGACGTTTTCAGTACCACCATTATCTCTTATCTCACTGCGGCCAAAAATGAGATTATTTGCATTGGCTCTTTGTGATGGCAATGAAATCAAAAAACCATTATACAATTATGCAAGTGCCAGTGAAAGTAGAAGAACAGCTATCTTTAGATGCCATACAAATATTACATCAGGATTTCAAAAACCTAATACATCCTCATGTTTGTTTCAAGAGAGAGAGACGTGCTATTTTAATTAGACAAGGCAATGTAATACCAATTAGTGAAGCTGGCAAGGCAAATATTCAGATTCAAAATAAAATATCAGTGTGTTACAATTCAAAGGGTTTCATTCTTCATCCATGACAAAGCAGATAAAAGCAGGTTTGCTTTTATAATCAGCAGAAGTGTTTGCAGACTGTTTCACATCTGTAATGTTAAAACATCAGGAACTGATTGAGAGATGAAAAATGTTTCAAAGGGGGAGTAAATGAACACATTTCTACACATTTTTCTTTGAATTATCATGCACCAGGGTTGTTACAATTCACGAAAACAAAACCCTTTAAAAAGTTGTTTTTTGAATAAATAAAATAAATTAAAATATAAAAAGGTTAACATTGATTCAAAGCAACATTTCTCTTTTTGTTTAGTTTAATTTGAAGTACTAAAATAACTAAAACCACTTAAACTAGAATTAATAAATAAAAATACATAGACATATTTAAAAAATAATAATAATGACAAAAACACAAGAAATTATTACAATTTGAACTAAAATCTAGTCAAAATTTCCCAAGGCAACATTTCTGATTTTCAATTAGTTGAACCTGACATACTAAAATAAACTAAAACTAAAAGATAAAAAATACATAGACAAAAAAAACTAAAACTATAACTAGATTACTTAATACTCACAACAAAATGTCTCAAACTTAAACTAAAATCTAATTCAAAATGTGCACAATCTTTAGTTTAACTTGAATAAATAACTAACACTAAATAAACTAAAACTAATAAATTAATAAAAAATATAAACTTATTTTAAATGATAAAGCAAAATACAAAAATCTACTTAAATATGAACACAAAGTATCTGCCATGCAGAAGACCAGGAACGAGCATTAAGAAAGTAAATTATCACTTTTGGGAATGTTCTGGAGAAACGAATGGCGTCTCCATCTGATGTAACACAATCGATCGGCTTCTTCCTGAGCCACACACACAATCCCTGAAGGTTTGACTGAAGGAGAGGATGAAGAGGATGAGGAGAAGTTTCCTGTTACAGAAGCCTCTGTGTTTGATGACTTGGAGAAATGCACTGATGATGGCAGCAAAGACAGCAGAGATCAATGACTCGTCCTCCACTGGGCTAAAATCAATCACAGCAACACCCCGAGCCCCAGCTCAGATTCAAAGCCCCCCCGACTGCTTTCCCAGCTAACAAGGTTATCAGTCTTACTTATCTGCTCTTTAACAAGATTATCAATCTTAATTATCTGCTCTTTAACAAGATTATCAAACGTAGTTATCTGCTCTTTAACAAGGCTCTCAAACATGTTATTCATCATCGTTCATGTTTCATTTCTAAAAGTTTTAGTTGAATGTTCGTCTAAGGTTTTTTAAATGTCACTAGTTTCAGAACATTCTATGAATGTTTACAAAATTCTAAAATGGAATGTTCTCTTAACTTTCACATAACCCCCCAAAAAAGTATTTAAAAAACGACTATTTGATCATTCAGAAAAATTCAGAAATAAAGTTTTCATAGCTTAATGGGAAGGTTAACAAAACATTCTTATCATTATTTTGTTAGTTGGGTCCTGTTTCTTAAAAAGTAAAAAAGGTAATAGCGATGTTTTATTTCATTTTCTCAGAATTGCAAGATATGAAGTCACAATTGCGAGTTACAAAGTCAAAACTGCGAGATAAGAATTTGCAATTCTGAAATAAAAAGTATTTTTGTCCCTCAGAATTGGACTTTATGACCAGCAATTATCTCAGAAATATGAGAAAATAAGAATTACCTTTTTATTTATTTAGTGGCTTTCACAAAGACCAACCCAGCTAACAAAAACACATTTTAATAACATTTTAAGTTATGAGTGGTTATGAAAAAAATATTTCTGAATGTTTTCAGATGTTCAAATTATTCATTTTTTAATGTACACCGAAAAAATTATTCATTGAATTTACTAAATTTTAATTTTATATTTATTTTAAGGTAAGTGGTTGCAATCAATTTATCTAAATAAACAAAGTTAGCTGACTAACTTTCAACATTTTCTGTTTTTAAATATAGCTAAAATAAATAGTTTGCAACCACTCACCTTACATTTTTTGGTAAATTCGGTGAATCATTTTTTTCAGTGTATTAATAACGTTTCTTCTAGAGAAACATTCCATTTATCACAAGCACACATTATAAATTCCCTGTAAGCTGACATTCGTTAAGATTAAAACACTTTTAGAATAATACAAAAGGTTTTCACCAAGATTAAGCTCTCAGAACGTATAATAAATATTAATATGTATTTTGTTCTTAAAACATTTTTTATTAACATTCTATTGCAAATATTTTAACATTAAACTCTGAGATAGCTAAAAACCTCTCGACATTCTATGAATGTAAATTGAATATTAACAATCTTATAAGAATGTTCCATAAATATTATTTTGTTGTAACGTTACATAACCTGTAAAAAACTTTATTGGAATGTTCTCTTTGAAAGTTATAGAGTGATGCTTGTCCTTTAGAGAAATCAAAGGCACACACGAGTAATTGTGTTTTATTGATCATTTAATAAGAAATGTTTGAGTTCACATTGAGATTCTTCTCTGCTATCTTGGTCAAATCTGCAGTTTGAGATGGAAACATTCCATCAGGAGAAACAGTAAACACTGCAGTTCACAGCACACTTTATGACTGCATGATTGTGAGCTGTGTGAATTTTATCTGAATCTCTTGATTAAAACAGTTTCTGAAATAGCCGTCTAAGAAAGAGAGCTGATTAAGCCTGTCAACAGACGTCCATAATAAATATTAATAATAATTTTGTGTCTTAAAACATTTTTTATTCAGATCCTCTCATTACAAATATTATTCATGATAAGGACACAGGACTAAAGTCCTTCATGTTCTTTATAAACATGCGGTGTAACTTCTCTCAGCACATTCTATGAATGTAATTGAATATTAACACTTATAAGGATGTTCCATAAATATTATTTTGTTGTAACGTTTACATCCTTAAAAAACTTTATGATGTTTCATGAATGTTATAGGTGCAACTTCTCTTTAGAGAAATCAGCACACACACAATTGTTGTTTTATTTCATTTAATAAGAAATGTTTGAGTTCACATTGAGATCTCTGACTTTGCTATCTTGGTCAACGTCCAGATTGAGATGTTTTCAGTAAACATGAGTTGTTCTTTACGTCATGATTGTGCTGGTGGTGATTTTATCTGAACTTCTCTCAGCACATAGCCGTCTAAGAAGAGACTGACAGGACTGTCAACAACATCCTTCATGATGTCATGCAGTGTACTTTCTCTCAGCACATTCTGACACGGACCCAACGTCCTTCATGATGTCATGCGGTGCAACTTCTCTCAGCACATTCTGACACAGGACCTAACGTCCCAATGGCATGTGTGTAACTTCTCTCAGCACCATTTTTTTGGATCATGACCCTATCGTGTCAGATGTAATGCGGTGCAACTTCTCTCAGCACATTCTGACACAGGACCCAACGTCCATGATTCATGTGGTGTAAATCTCTGAATTCTGACACATAACGAATCGGTCATGCGGTTGTAACTTCTCTCAGCACATTCTGACACAGGACCTAACGTCCTTCATGATGTCATGCGGTGCAACTTCTCTCAGCACATTCTGACACAGGACCCAACGTCCTTCATGATGTCATGCGGTGCAACTTCTCTCAGCACATTCTGACACCGGACCCAACGTCCTTCATGATGTCATGCGGTGCAACTTCTCTCAGCACATTCTGACACAGGACCCAACGTCCTTCATGATGTCATGCGGTGCAACTTCTCTCAGCACATTCTGACACAGGACCCAACGTCCTTCATGATGTCATGCGGTGCAACTTCTCTCAGCACAGCCGAGGAGACGCTCAACGTGCTGGACGGTACATTATAAACACTATTTTCTCATCTCAAGCATGCTATACAATATACTTTAACATGTTCATATTATACTTGAGTGAGACAGAAGATAGAGCGAAGCATGAAGCTAACGTTTGAGGTCAACTAGATTTTATTTGAAAGAAATTAATACTTTTATTCTCAAGGATGCATTAAACTGATCAAAAGTGGCAGTAAAGATTTATGATGTCACAAAAGGTTTATATTTCTATTAAATGCTGTTCTTTTGAACTTTCTATGCATCTGTAAATCCTAAAAATTAAATGTATCACAGTTTCCACCAAAATATGAAGCAGCACAACTGTTTTCAACATTGATAATAATCATAAATGTTTGTTGAGCAGTAAATCAGTATATTAGAATGATTTCTGAAGATCATGTGACACTGAAGACTGGAGTAATGATGCTGAAAATACAGCTGCGCATCACAGAAATAAATTACATTTTACAATATATTACAATAGAAATAAGTTATTTTAAATGGCAATAATATTTCACAATTGTGCTGTTTTTACTGTATTTTGTATCAAATAAACGAAGCCTTGGTGGACAGAAGAGGTTGAACAGTAGTTTAAGCAGGGCGTAAATATTTCAAATGTGAGCCCTCCCCCAGATCTTTTTTTTAAAGTTAATCTCGTAAAAAACAAACCCAGTCCATACTGAATAGAGGCTTATCAATGGAGGTGGGAAGTAAAGCAGTTATTCAGCCTATTTTCAGGTATAATGCTAGCTACCTAGCTGTAATACTGAGTAAACGTGCATTTATTCAAAAATTTTCCGCGGTATTTTTGACCATGGCACTACTTTAGGTGTCTACTTGCTTACCGTCTGAAAAAAAATGTCCGAAGCATTTAAGCAATTAGCGTTTTTTTCAAACGATGCCGCAAGACCGGCGTTTACCTCAACCCAAACACCGTTTTGGTTTTTTCTAAATGAAAGTAAATCAACAGAAACTAGGCTAAACCAGGGTTCATGCATATCATATCACATATTACTAGGCCTATTATTGGGGGGGACATCCAACATTTAAGTATATGGTGTTTACGCCCATGAGTTTGTAAACTGAAATCAATCAATCAATCAATAAAATATCAGCTGCAAATATATTATTACCTTTATAGGCAATAACAAAAAAACGAATTAAGTAATAATACTAAACATAAATTAAGTATATGTATATTATCTGAAAAATAACTACAAATTTTCATGTTCAAGATTATAATTTTTTTTGCAGGATTTACTTCTGTACTTTCAAAACTTGATAACTGTGTGCAGACACAGATTAACAATGAACTTAAAGTGTCCTGTCTGATCTTGTCCATCTTATATAACTGTGGGAAGCATTAAACACGACCTGACATGGTCAAAACATGATCGGTGTCACGTAACGAGCAGAAGTGCTGAGCAGGAGTGTGGCGTACGTGCTGCTCGCTCGTGGCCTCGTCCAGAATCACTCTCTGAAGGGCAATGCCATGTCGCGCCTGTAACGCTTTGCTGTTGTGATGAGACACTGTGACTCCACGCGGCAGAAGAGATGATGTCCATGACATCCTTGGCTCTGCAGAGTCAATGCAACCCACTCACAAACTGCAGCACTGAGAGAAAGAGAGAAAACCAATCATATATTCATAACACACAGTATAAAACATGATCATAGAGCATCAGAGAGACAGACATTAAAGGACTGGTTCATCCAAAAATTTAAATTCATCCAAAAATGTTTGTTTCTTCATCAGATTTGGAGAAATGTAGCATTGCATCACATTGCATCAAGTGGGGAAGTCGTGACCTAATGTATAGAGAGTAGGACTTGTAACCCAAAGGTTGCAGGTTCGAGTCTCAGCTCCGGCAGGGATTGTAGGTGGGGGGGAGTGAATGTACAGCGCTCTCTCCACCCTCAATGACACAACTGAGGTTCCCTTGAGCAAGGCACCAGCTTACCAGCATTAATGGCTGCCCACTGCTCCGGGTGTGTGTTCACGGTGGGTGTGTGTGTTTGTTCACTGCTGTGTGTGCACACTTAGATGGGTTAAATGTAGAGCACAAATTCCGAGTATGGGTCACCATACTTGGCCACACGTCACGTCCTTTCCTTTTGCTCACCAATGGATGTTCTGCAGTGAATGGGTGCCGTCAGAATGAGAGCCAAACAGCTGATAAAAACATCACAATAATCCACAAGTAATCCACATCACTCCAGTCCATCAGTTAACATGTTGAGGAGACAAAATAAACAAATCCATCATTATGATGTTTCATTATTTCATCATTAAGTCCATAATCTATAGTAATGCTTAAAAAAGTGGTCTGGTCTGAATCAGGAGAGAAATCTGCATAGATCAAGCTCAATTTTACAAGCCCAAACTGTCCAAAACAGCTCTAAAATACGTGGGTGGATTTTGATATGAGAGACAACAGGAGATGGACTTATTCATTGGAGGAAGCATTATTACAGATTATGACTTATAATATAGCCGGAAGCAACAGTTTGAAGTTAAAATCATCTTGTTGGATTTGTTTCTTACAAGCACGCAGCTTTTAGCTTCACATTACATTACATTAACTGATGGACTGGAGTGGTGTGGATTATTGTGATGTTTTTATCAGCTGTTTGGACTCTCATTCTGACGGCACCCATTCACTGCAGAGCATCCATTGCTGAGACACTGAAACAAACTCACCTACATTTTGAATGGCTTGGGGTGGGCATATTTCAACAAATTTGTATTTTGGGCCTAACTATTCCTTAAATAGTTTTATCACAGCTTTTGAGTACTTTTTATGAAAGGATGTTCATTAACAGACAGATGATGTGACTAGAGAAAGCATGAGGCATGGATTCAAGTGGACATTTATGCTTGCAGATACTCAATGAGACAGATGCATTATGGGAACACACTGTAGGCTTTATTTGGGACTGCTTTATTTAGTGTTCGGATCTCTGTTCTGACAAATGTAAAAATAGGCATACATTATTATCCAGAACAGCACAGTCTGATCAGAGCATGTTAGAGAGTATGAGAGCTGATCTTAGAGGAAACTTTGGTGCTTCTCCCGAAGCAAAATAATTCAAGAAAAGACAAATGAGTAAAGAGATATAAAATTAAAACATTATGTCCTGGAAAACGTTTATGAGAAATGTTTGAGTTCATATCTAGATCTGATAATTATGCATATAATTGCATACATGCATATGTGTTTATTTATGTAAATAAATAAAGTAAACAATAAGTAAAAAATAAATGCATGCAAATCTAAATAAATAAATAAACGTATAAGTGAAAAAATAAATGTATAAATAAATGCATAAGTGCAAAAATAAATAAGTGCAAAACAAATGCATAAATACATTTATAAATAAACATATAAGTGAAAAAATAAATGTATAAATAAATACATAAGTGCAAAAATAAATCCATAAACCAATAAATAAATGCATAAACAAATAAATAAAGGCATAAATAAATGCACAAGTGCAAACATAAATGCACAAATAAATACTTGCATACATAATTAAATAAGTACTGAGTATATACAGCTAGAAAAACACTTTATTATAACTCCAATTTAGTTTCAGACAGTGTTTGGCTTCAGATCCAGAGATTCAGTCAATGGCATCTGTTCTGATAGCTTCCTTATTGATTTCTGTGAGATGTCGGTGGCCTTTTGGAGAAAATGATGTGCTAATTTGCTCACTGGGAGTCTGGAGAGATGGAGGTTGTGACTGTGGCTGTCGCTGTAAGGCCCTTAGTGAATGTTTGATGCACTGTGGCCCTTTACAAACTGAGACTGTGCCACGCATCCAAGATGAGATTTAGACTTGATTAGGTCTCTGGTGTCTATGAACAGATTTTAGGTCATGGATGAGAGATGAGGGCACGGGTTCTCACAAACATGTCATATTAAACACTGAGACGCGATAAAGGTTTCCACTGTACTGTGGAACAAGTGTACTGAAATAAATCAAATAAAATGACTAATTGAAAGAAATTGAGCTTGAAAGTTAGAAGAGATAATTACTCTAAATATTCAATAAAAAATTCATTATTCACATTCATTTATGAAAAACTGAATTGCTTAGAAAATAAAAGCTAATGACAAATTGTGGATTTTTTTTAAATTATTTTAGTTGTAATGTTAAATAATGTACTGTAATGTGAAATTAATAATAAAAAATAAATAAATGAAAATAAAATGCATTATAATAAAATGTTTAAAAAAATTGTATATGCTTAAAGCAGTTAAAATATTTGTTGGGTGTCACTGCTGTGACTGAAAAAAACTGATATCAAATTAAAGAATTTAAGCTCAAAATTAATTTTAAAATCAATTTGAGTTGTAATGCTACTGAAATCAAATACAAAAATAAGATAAAATATTTAGTATTAAAATATTTAAATAAATAAATAGAGAGAGAGAGCTGTAATGTTACTGAAATAAATCATAAAATTAATTAAAATCTAAAATATGTATAAGGTAAGATAAATAAAATGCCTAATATTTATTTAATAATTTACATTTTAAATATATATATATACTACAAATAAAATATTGAAAACTTGTGCGCATAAAATATAGAAATTTCAGAATGTGTCACTCCTGAGACTGTAAAAACTCAAATGAATTGAAAGAAATTGAGCTCAAAAGTTGGAAGGTGTAATGATGAGTCAACAGAGCGGGGATCCATTTACAGCTTTAATAAGAGTTAACACCATCGTACAGGCAGTGACCGGTAAAGTAACAGGGACATCAGAGGAGAGACGAGAGCAGAGTATCAAGGCAGGCAAGAGGGTCAAAAGACAGCAGATATCAATCCTAAACGAGAGAAACAGTCCAGAGTCAAAACACAATGATCAAACAGAGAAAGATGAGAACGCTCAGAGATGTCAGCCGGGGCAATACAAGTGTGTGTGTGTGTGTGTGTGGCTTAAGTAGTCCCATAGATGAGCATCAGGTGAACTAGCAATCAGAGTCCTGGTACAGGATGATGGGAAACTGAGTTCGGAGAGAGAAGTCAATACTCGGGTGATGGTGACGTCTGGTGACGATCCACAGAGGCCGGATTCGTTACAGAAGGGACCATTACTGTTCAAATATCCAATGACAAATTCATTATGCACATCCATTTCTGGATAAATTAATTGAATAGAAAACAAAGGAAGCGTAAAGCAAATACACTGCGCAGAAGGAGTTACATCTCACCCATTTAAAAAGGGTTTCTAAAAGCAACCCCAGATTCTAAGCAACAGTGATGCTTTCCTTCTTGGACTGTATATGAAAGCATATTTATGAAAGGTTAAAAACATCCAGCGATGAATAAAAGCCGTAAACGCACGTCTGTGATGCTCTCAGCTGTTACGGGACTGCTGACGTATCATCTCTAAATGTTAGCACATTTGTTCCTCTCACAGTCAGTATAACGCTGGCATCACAGTTTGGATCCACTCTGAAAGCACAGAGTAAGCAGAGCGCGCTGTGATGAAGGTGATGAAGGTGCAGTGGCTCGTCTCAGCGTGAGCTCCTCGTTTGCACGGCTGATAATGAACTCTAATTGCTGGGCTGAGATGGGGCCGCTGGGCTCTACGGGACGGCTTCAGCCCACTGAGACTCGCTAACAGATCTACAGCCGCCTGCGACGCTTCAAATGAGCCGTTTATAGCTGGAATGAATTAGCAGACAGGTAGTTAAATACATGGATTGAAGGTGATGAACGGCTAATGACCTCAGGTCAGAATCAAATACCAACACAGTATTTTCTGTCAAAATTATTAACATTTCAAACAGCAAGTCGCATGATAAAGTCAGCGTGTTGCATGCAGTTCATTCTCGAAATGCATATTTGTTCCAGGGTTATTATTGTAACTAAACCCACAAAAAGTTCATTTGAAATACAATAAACATTAACTAAAATAAAATTGTAAGAAAAACCATAAACTTACTTTATTTCAGGTATTGCCTATGCAAAATTTCACATTTTTGATTAGTTGAAGCTCTAAAATATCTAAAACTAAAAGTATAAATGTTATATTTTAATATACTATGCATGCTTTTAAACTAATATAATGACAAAAACAACAAAATTGCTAAAACTAAAATTAAAACAAAGAATATTACAGTAAATACACTTTCTTTCCTCACACTTTCTGTCACAAATCTCAGGGAAGCACGGAGACGAGGACTCACAAAACAAAGGACTTTAATGTTACACATGGAGCTCGTGCAAGGAAGACGATCATGGACCGAACAAAAACAGACTGAATGGACTGGGGCTTATAAAGGCAGGACAATTAAGCTAAATGAGGAGACACACCTGGATCACATGCACACAATCAGACAGGGGAAACCGGGCCACCGGGAACACATGGGGAGCAAAACACA
>CM049802.1:732339-804788 GCA_027422405.1 Ptychobarbus kaznakovi
ACATAGAAATAATGCATTCTTAGAACAACATTCTCATAATGTCCATGTGATGGCATTTGTGCTTGATGAGCATTCGCATTATGTTGAGAGAAAGCATTTTTAGAATTTCTTACATAGACGTCTGTCATAACATAAACAATTTACTTTGGTTAAAATAAAGTTAGTTGTAGAACGTTGCAAAAAAAACGTTTTAGGAACCTTTAAATAATGTTCTAATTACAACAATAAAAATACACATTTTAATGTTCTTAAAATTGTATTTAAAGAAAAACATTTTATTTGTGTGAAAACAAAGTTAGAAGTATGCTTTTGTTCTGGACATTTTAACATTATTAGAATATTAAAAAATAAATGTTTAAATAATGGTGAAAATAGAGTTAGCAGAACTGTGTAAAACAAAACCTTTCAGGAACCTTTAAATAATTCTCTAATCATGACAAGAAAACTAAAATAAACATTAAAACAAAGCTGAAAACAAAGTCAGTCGAATGTTGTAAAAAACATTTGAAGAACCTGAAACACCATTCTAATCACGACAAGAAAAGTGGACATTTTATCGTTCTTGAAAGTTGAAGGTTTATTTGATAATGTTGTGAGAAGACCCTGACCCTGACACACAGCTATGTCCAGCAGCAAGTTCTCAAGCTTATTTCAGGAATAGCACTGCTTTTACCTTGGGTGTGTTCCTCACAGAAATCAATATTTATATCTGTCTTGTGACCACAGGCTCTGTAATCCTGCGCCAGCAGAATATCGTCCGCCTCGCTGTGGTGACTGTGAATTCCCAGGTTTGATTGAGAGCCACTGGTTTCCTCAGAAAAAGGTACTTTACAGCAGTCCCAGCTACAGGCCCACACACAGTTTAAGTTTTGTTTCAGAGGTCAACAGGGGAATATTTAGAAAATTCACTACTGATAATACAATTGTCAGGCCCCGTCCTGTGTGTCTTGTGTTCCCGCCTCTTGTTTCCTTATATGGTTAGTTTCCTGTCCTCGTTTCATGTCATTATTAGTTTATTCGGTTCCAGGTGTGTGTGATTGTGTTAATTATCCGGTGTATTTAAGTCCTGTCTGTTGAGTTCCATGGTGTCTGGTCTACTCGTTATTCCCGGTGTTTCTGTCTGTCTACCTTGCCCTGTCTTACCTTGATGTCGTCATTAAAGACTCTTATTTTGAAGTAGCTCCTCGTCTGCGTGTTCCTGTTTCCTCCCTGCTGTGTACACCGTGACAACAATGTTACATAATATATGATTTGCAACCATTATCAGTATGATTATCACACTGTATATGATTCCAGATGGCTTTTGCTTTTACTGTAAACAAAACTCATCACACAGAGGCTTGATGTGAACTCATCAACTATATTTAAAGATGCAGTGTGTCATTTCTGCACCATTAGTGGGCACAGCAACTGGAATAGCAATATGACCATGACTTCTGGAGAAAACATGAGAGCTGCTCATCCAGTTAGAGCATACTGCCATAAGGAAATTATATATTCTGTGATACTCTTTTCATATTTTCTTCAAGTCTATGGGATGAGAAAGAATTCGGAAAAGTTTGGGTCAGTAAGATTTTTAATGTTTTGAAAGAAGTCTCTTCTGCTCACAAAGGCTGCATATCTATTTGATCAAAAATACAATAAAATCAGTCAAATTGTGAAATATTATTACAATTTAGAATAGCTGTTTTCTATGTGAATATATGTTAAAATATAATTTATTTCTGTGATGCGCAGCTGTATTTTCAGCATCATTACTCCAGTCTTCAGTGTCACATGATCTTCAGAAATCATAATAATATACTGATTTACTGCTCAACAAACATTTATGATTATTATCAATGTTGAAAACAGTTGTACTGCAGAATATTTTTATGGAAACAGTTATATATTTTATTTTTCAGGATTCTTTGATGAATAGAAAGTTAACAAGAACAGCAGTGATTTGAAATGGACATCTTTGTAAATTGTAAATAACATTATAAATGACTTTACTGTAACTTTTATTCAGTTTAATGCATACTTGCTGAATAAAAGTATTAATGTATTCCAAAAAAAAAAAAGTCAAACTGATGCCAAATGTTGACACATTTTAAGGTGACTCAAGCTAATTTAAATTTACCAACCACACAGTAACTGAAGCCAAATGTGTTTGATTCACAACACAAATATTTCATTATTTAGCCCTCCCTTCACATCTGTACTCTCAAAATGACTTTGGGTTTGCAAAAACAAGCACTCCACAAATGAACTTCTTCACCCAGTCAAGAAACCCATCATAAGTCATCGTACAGTCGGATATAAACCATTGAAAGTCACACAGACTGGCCTAAACAATCATGAATATCAGAAAATATCATGTGTATTGAACTTGAAGTCTGTCTTAGCACGTGTTTTGTATTCTCAGCCATTCTGCTAAGACAAAAACAAGCCTAAATGTCACTGATTCTTCATCATGGCTCAGCATTATTTGTCTGTTTAATTCGTTTTGGGGAATTTTTTCAATGAAAGCCTACGCATCTGACTCAGTTCATCTTCTCGTTCACTTGTTGTTCTTCCGTCGTGTGGTCAGTCTGAGGCCCTGAGGACTCAACCTGTTCCTCAGCAACGTCACACTTCTCTGTGGTTCACGAGATTATATGCCATACAAGGTCACATCAGCAGAAAAGCCTCCGTCTCTGAAGCTGAACACAGTATTTATTACATCACAGTGTGGCGAGCGTGTTCCTCAGTTATGGTGTATGATGATGAAATCGCAGTGATTCCACATAGCATAGTGTGGTCGACCGCTCAGCCCACGCTGCTGGTGTGACGGTATGCAGTCGTGAAGACCACAAACATGAACCCAGTGAGAGAGAAGGACATGGTTTTGTCATTCTCACAGACGTGGTCAAGTCCAGCGTGTGGTTAAACCACTGTAGCCAGGCTGGTGAAACACAAAGCACTTCTGCACTGGATACACTGGGACTTTTCTGTGACAGTAGATTATAGCGTGACAGACACTGAAAATATGAAAAACAACCTACAGATGTGTCTTTAAATATTATCTTTCATGTGTTGTGATGGTTAAGATTTATATATACAGTCAAAATAAAAAATAATTTTTTTTATATTCTATTTGTCATTTCTGGGTCTTCTTTCACCCCAAAATCAAATAATTAATATTATATTATATTTAGGAACTTTTAAAGCCTATTTATTTATTTTTTTTGCTTTGTTTTGCATTGTCACATTATTTTCTCTCTAATTGTTCTTGCCATAATGTAACAAAAAACAATATTGCAACACAATAATGGTATACTGTTTTTGTATGGTATGCAAATGTAAAAATAAAATAATAATACTACATTACAGTGGAGATTTACAAAAAAAATGAAAATAAAATATTCTCATATTTTATTCTATTTGCATTGTGCAGGTCTTATTTCACCCCAAAATCAAATAAGATTATATTAATATTAATATTATATTATATTTGTATTTAAGATTTTTATCTTACTTTTTAGATTTAAAGTCTAATTTTGTTGCATGTATTTATTTTTTGCATTGTGACATGATTTTCTCAGTAATTCTTCTTAATAATACATAATTTGAAAATATTGATTGTATAGTATTTAACTTTAAAGGAAACCGTTGTACTAAAATATTTGTACTGCCATACAGCATAATATAATTGAAAAAGTCTGCATTGAGATGTGAAAAAACCTAAAAAACAATAAACTAAAGTAAAATCTTCAGATGCACACTCAGGACATTATGTTTGAAAAACACAATGTGTAATTCAAAAATCAATACAGAAAATAACATGGAAAAGTGCTTAATTGGCATGAAAATAATGTACAATAAAATGATATATATGCTTTATTATATTTATTAGATACAGGCTTTATTTTCTCAATGCAGACTATCATCTCATTTGATTTTGACATGTGACATTTGTTGCTCTGAGTCTAAATGCATGCTCATTTAAATGATGTGACGATGCTTTAATCAATCACTAATGAAGAATGGGTGTGTGGGTGTTTCCATTTTCAGATCTATAAATACTTTGAGGTTTAGTTGGTTTCACAGCATGATAAACACAGACGCGTCTGAGGGGAATTCAGTGCATCTTCCCCTTTCTAAACGTAAAGGTTGTGATAACCTTTAAAAGATGATCTTAAGGCCCCACGAAGGAAAGCCAAATGCCACAAAGATTCCTCTAGATTTACTGATGAATGGCAAGATGTGCAGCAGATAATGCAAACTAGTGCATTTCTATAAATATTAAGCTATTAGTAATGAATAAAACATGTCAATATTTAGATTCGCTAAACTGAGAAATAAATGTCTGGTGTGATGTTTAATATAAAAATAAACATAATTTGGTTACATTGATAAACATTCTCATGTTACATTTATTCATTAAGCAGACGTTTGTATCCAAAGCGACTTACAAATGGGGAATACGTTATATGTTAAACATCACAACAGACATTTATCACATTTATTACTAAATATACGTACTTTTGTCATATTAGATGAGTATTTTATCAGATAAAAAAACACATCTAATGCAATCAAATTCGGTTTATTTTCATATTAAACATCGCAGCAGGCCAGGGTTATTATAGTCAAATAAAACTTAAATTAAAATTAAAACCTTAAAAAAAGTGTTACTTGAAATAAAATGAAATTAAATATGAAAAGCTTTTATTTCAGATGTAGTTGCCAAGCCAATATTTCTCATTTAAATTTCACTTTATGTCCTAAAATAACTCAAATTGAAACTGTTAAAATTGTTACTTTAAATAAAATAAATGTTAACTGAAATGCAATATAAAAAGCAACATTTATCATTTTAATTTAGCTTTACTTGATGTACTAAATGACAAAAATAAAAAATAAAATCCAAACTTAAAATGGAAAAAATAAAAACTGAATCAAAATTTTAATAAAAACTATAATATTATCTCAGTTATACTAAAATAACACTTCAACAGACATTGATCACTCAGTTTAAATATAATAATTTATATGAAATAAATTCATATCTTAATATTTACTTTATATTAACTTTAATAGGACTGGAATTGAGAACTAAAACTTAAAATATTTAGCAACACACTAAAAACCAGTGAATCAGGGCTCTTTTTGCTTAGAAAGCTCTTAAATGATGTGCAAAACTGCGAGAAGCCTTTAGTGACGGCTGGTGCTTTTTAGCAAGTGTGCATGCCGTTAACCTGCAGCAGTTTCCCTTTGACCCGTGAACCCTGATTGATGAGTCCAGGAGCCGGTTAGTGAATTAGAGCCGTGACCCCTGATGCATCCGCCATGTGAGGTATACTGACCTTTGACCTTTATGTAGAACATTCTTTAGTTTGTCTGTTCCAAAACTTAGTGTGAGTGTGACATTAGCATGTTGATAATGCTCAAATAAGCATAAACATACACAAATATTAAATAAAATAGTCTTAAAATAGAATAGTAAATAATTTTAATTAGATTTAACAATTTTTGTGATAGTTTCGCATATAAACAAAGAAGTACATTTAAAAATTGAACATTCTAAAATGTTTGCATTTGAAACTTTAGAGTTAATTGAGATCAAATTGAGAGTTCTAAATTAACATTTTAAATTCTAAATGCTTTTGCGTTCTAAAAATCAAAAGCATTCTAAAATACTTTAGAATTCCAAAATCTTGATGGTTGCTATGATGCCTTACAATGGTGTCTAGGTAGGCAGCTCACTAGGTTTTGGAACGGAGCGTGTGTGCGCTGATTTACTGATATCATCGTGCCAAAGAGAGTTTTACAGCATGCAAAGCAAGTGAAATATTGAAGTTGTCACTGACCTATTAAGGCTTTAACCAAAACATGTCACGGCAGAGAAAATAACCATGATGCTATCCAGAGAGAAGCGTTTGTTTGGGACTTTGACAAAAAGCCCCGTTGGGTCAGCGGGCAGCCCGAGCGGAGAGACCCATAGTCCGAGCAGGGGAATGTGATATATTGTGGCAGGAAGATTAAACCAGACCAGCGTGGCCTCAAGCCCAACCGACCAGCAAGAAAAACAACGGCCTGAGAGGAACATACGGTGCATGGGGGAGGATGAGAAACATGCAGAAATCTTACAATCACACTGAATACACGGCCTGCCAGTCTTCATTATTAGTACTGACCACATTTTAGAGTAATAAAAGACATGAAAGCTAAAAAAGAAAGTATTGGAAGTGTAAAACTCATTGTCAAGCACTGAGGTAGCCTTATATAAAAAAGAGTCATTTAAAAGAGTCTTTCACCCAGTAATGAATATTCAGTTATTTATTTGCCTTTATGTTGATTTTAACCCATATGAGGTTTAATTTTGAAGGAAATGTACCATTTTATTCAGTAAGTGACAGTAAAGACATACACTGAACAAAATTATAAACGCAACACTTTTGTTTTTGCCCCCATTTTTCATGAGCTGAACTCAAAGATCTAAGACTTTTTCTATGTACACAAAAGGCCTATTTCTCTCAAATATTGTTCACAAATCTGTCTAAATCTGTGTTAGTGAGCACGAGATAATCCATCCACCTCACAGGTGTGGCATATCAAGATGCTGATTAGACAGCATGATTATTGCACAGGTGTGCCTTAGGCTGACCACAATAAAAGGCCACTCTAAAATGAGCAGTTTTATCACACGGCACAATGCCACAGATGTCGCAAGTTTTGAGGGAGCGTGCAATTGACGTGTTGACTGCAGGAATGTAAGCCGTCTCCAAAGGCGTTTCAGAGAATTTGGCAGTACATCCAACCGGCCTCACAACCACAGACCACGTGTAACTACACCAGCCCAGGACCTCCACATCCAGCATCTTCACCTCCAAGATCGTCTGAGATTGTCTGAGGTTTGCATAACCAAATAATTTCTGCACAGAAACCGTCTCAGGGAAGCTCATCTGCATGCTCGTCGTCCTCACCGGGGTCTCGACCTGACTGCAGTTCATCGTCGTAACCGACTTGAGTGGGCAAATGCTCACATTCGATGGCGTCTGGCACTTTGGAGAGGTGTTCTCTTCACGGATGAATCCCGGTTTTCACTGTACAGGGCAGATGGCAGACAGCGTGTATGGCGTCGTGTGGGTGAGCGGTTTGCTGATGTCAGCGTTGTGGATTGAGTAGCCCATGTGGCGGTGGGGTTATGGTATGAGCAGGCGTATGTTATGGACAACAAACACAAGGGCTAGATTCCGAGGCCCATTGTTGTGCCATTCATCCACGACCATCACCTCATGTTGCAGCATGATAATGCACGGCCCCATGTTGCAAGGATCTGTACACAATTCCTGGAAGCTGAAAACATCCCAGTTCTTGCATGGCCAGCATACTCACCGGACATGTCACCCATTGAGCATGTTTGGGATGCTCTGGATCGGCTGTATACGACAGCGTGTTCCAGTCCCTGCCAATATCCATATATATCCAATATCTATCCTCAGACAGCAGATTCCTAACAAGACTTGAGAAAGCTTGTGCCCAAGGGGAACCAAACCATAGCTGTCCTCATACTGCAATATTCCAAAGCAAAACAGCCAGAGCTGGAGCACAATCATCCGCAGATGGCTATACTCTGAGCAGAGACTGTACACTTATCACCTGGCTAAATACAGGAGGAACATTCCCCGTAACCATTCTAGACTACTGAAGCACCCTGGGAGAGAAAGCTAACAGCTTCACTCCACAGAGCATTCAGTATATCCACCCCCAGCGAGGCTCTCCATACACAATAATATGAATAATAGAGAGGCACGGCTGAGCTGAATATAGCTCCGCCCGCGATCTCGAACGCCCTGCTAAAAATGACTCGGTGCCCTCAAGTGTTAGAACCCCAACACAGAGGCACATATTCCTCAAAGCGCTGCTCGACTCACCAGGATGATGTTTCACACACGTTCAACAGACAGACGGCTCAAAGACAACAAAAGTTGGTGACGTATTCAGCAGGTGCCCTTTTTATATTTTCGGTACCTGCCTATGACGTCACGGGCCACGTGGACCAATAAGATTGGAGTTCTTTTACACATGCTTCAGGTACCGGTCGCGCAGACAGCGTTGCCCAAAGAGTCAACCAGGACGCAGCGTTGGGTTCCCTTGAAGGGGAATCATGCTGTCTAATCAGCATCACCTGTGAGGTGGATGGATTATCTCGTGCTCACTAACACAGATTTAGACAGATTTGTGAACAATATTTGAGAGAAATAGGCCTTTTGTGTACATAGAAAAAGTCTTAGATCTTTGAGTTCAGCTCATGAAAAATGGGGGCAAAAACAAAAGTGTTGCGTTTATAATTTTGTTCAGTATATATGAAGTTACAAAAGATTTGTATTTCAAATAAATGCTGTTCTTTTTCAAATCAAAGGATCCCGAAAATTTTTATATATCAGTTTCCACAAAAAATTCAACACTTTTAATAATCAAAAATGTTTCTTGAGCAGCAAAGCAGTATATTAGAATGATTTCTGAAGATCATGTGACACTGAAGACTGGAGTAATGATGCTGAAAATACAGCTTTGATCACATAAATAAATTACATTTTAAAAGATATTGACATAGAGAACATTTATCTTAAATTATAATAATATTTCAAAATATTGCTGTTTTTACTGTATTTATGATCAAATAAATGCAGCATTGGTGAGCAGAAGAGACTACTTTCAAAAACATTAAAAGCTTACTGACCCCAAACGTTTATTTTTTTTTTTTAATTATATTATAGAAATTATATTTTATTCAACATATAAATATATATATATATATCAACAAAATGTTTTGGGATTTTGCATTTTTTCAGATTTTGGAACAACGTGTGGGCAAGTAAATAATGACCAGGTTTTTATTTTTCAGTGATATAACAAACATACACGACTGTTACATTATATCTGGCACGTGTTGGGGAAAAGTTTAGCACAAAGCCTAATTAAACATGATGACGTGTTACTTATTCAGAGTAAGTCACAGAAGCAACGACATCTCTTGTATTATCATCAGTCTCATGGCCTACATTACAGCATAATGACAGTGAAATCAGATCCCAGCAATTTACCGTCCTTTCACTTTCTCTCTTTCTCCTCTGTTCCTCACAGATCGTTTCTGCGATGTCCCTCCGCCGGGACACGTCCTACATGCTGGACCCGCTCCCGTAAGCTGCTTCCACTGAGCTCTTATCTGGAGAATAGGAGACGCCATTGTCCTCCTCCACCCATGGTGAAACACTCATTTTGGCTTGGAGAGATGGGCTGTTATTTGTTGTCCCGGTTTTTCCCAGTCTGCTGTGTAGAAGTGAAATAAACAGTTGTGCCTGGACTCAATAAATGTCTGAAAATGAAGTATGATCTGTTTGTTAAATTAATACATGAATACCTTTAACTGCATTCTTACTGACACATCAGATTGGAAACGTATTGCATCTAATGCAATGCTGCGTGCTCCTAGAGAGACTTCAGTAAAAGCCTTTTCTAAAAGCTATAATACACTAATGAGAAATTCTGTCATCATTTACCTGTATGTCATTCCAAAATGATTCTTCTTTCTTCCATGGAAATACAAATGAAAGTGAATGACGACGGGTGACATTAAACTGCAATAGGGACAAAATGCACCACAAAAGTGATCCATACAACTTGTGCACTTGAACTTGGATATTCATCAAAAAGATTCCTGAAAACAAATTTATCACAGTTTCCACAACAATATGAAGCAGCACAACGCTGATAATAATCAGAAATGTTTCTGGAGCAGAAAAATCAGCATATTAGAATGATTTCTGAAGATCATGTGACACTGAGTAATGATGCTGAAATGTTTAGCTGCGCATCACAGAAATAAATTACATTTTTAAATATATTAAAATAGAACACAGTTAATTAACATTTTTCTAATATTTCATAATATTGCTGTTTGACCACATTTTTGTACAGTCATGTCTGTACAGTAGAACGCAGAAGAAGTTCAACACTCTTCAGCAATAAAAAACAAAACAACGAAGCACTATTGTTAGTTTATCTAAAGTATTTTTTATTATTAGTATGGACGGTTGAACTGGAGCAGCAAACACATCGGTTAATAAAATGAGATTAGATATATTTGTGTTGTTTAACATATTTAATTATTGCAGGTTTGCATCATATTCTGAGTTTGCATTTCACTGTTTTAATTCATTTTGATGAATACTGAATCTGTTTTTTGTGAGTGTGATGAATTAATACACATTCATATTTAGTCTAGATTAGATCTACAGTAAGATCATGTTCACACGGCGCACTGTCATCAATAAATGGAGAAAAATAACTCAGATATTTTCTAGTAAATTAAAAAGTAATGCGTTACTTTACTAGTTACTTGAAAAAAGTAATATTATTACGTAACTCGCGTTACTTGTAATGCGTTACCCCCCCAACACTGCAAGCCCTCATGTTTTGCTTGTTGAATTGTCACTGTAATACATATGAGTTCTGACACATCACACTTCCACCGATTACCTTTCGCTACTGTCTTGATAACTTTCTTTGAAGTGTCTCCCGTCAACGTGGAATTATGACGAATGTCGATCTAGAGTGATGTAAAAGCCGCATGAAATCCGACATGACCATTCACACTGAGGTCAGATTGCAAAACATCTGACATCTAAATCCATGGATCCTATGGAAGTGGCACAAATCAGAATTGAAAAGATCAGATTCCATGCGGTTTGTGCTATTCACAGTGTCATGATAAAAACAGATCTGAGTCACATGTGAGCAAAAATAAATCAGATTTGGGTCACATTTGCCTGCAGTGTGAAGCTATGAACGTAGCCTTATATTGGCCTAGTGCTACTGGCCCGAGTTCGAAACCCGGCACGTGAACCTTTCCTAATCCTGTCCCCTCTTTCACTTCTTGGCATTACACTTTCCTATCTAAATAAAGTCAAAAACAAATCTTAAAAACAATGAATAAATATTAGTTAAATAAAACAAATACACATGGTGCTACTTTGACTGAGGTGAAGCTTTTATCTCACAATTATGACTTTTTCTCGTAATTACAAGTTTATACGTCGTAATTCTTGCAACTGCGAGAAAAAAAAATCGTATTTGTGAGATATAAACTAAGAAACACTAGGGGGAAAGCCAGAAAGCCATGTACTCGTCATTGTTTAAATTCCACACTCACTGACGCAGAGACGTTCAATACAAACCCTGCCAGAGTTTTCCTCAACAACCTCTCATTCTCAAAAGGGTAACAGCGAGGGGGGGGGGGGGCAGTGACATTTCTGCTCCTCCTCTACAGTAGTTACCATAGCGCAGCCTGACTCAGCTCCACTTTCAAAATCACTGCAATGAACAAGAATGATTGCAGTTTCTTGCGTCGCCGAGCACCTCGCGCGGACGGTGACCTTTGCGCTACGGTATATGAAGACCGCGGATGCCAAACGCGGCGCGTCACCTGCGTGTCCGATGCGTAAAAGCGCGCTATGACAACAAAACGCGCACACTGCGGTCCCGCCGCGCTTCATCTGAATCTGGAAATTAGGATTATGAGGTTGTTGGGTGAAGCGAATCGCCCTCCTTTGTTCGCGCGGATGAGGCTCTGACGTGTTCCCAGGGGATTTTCAGTCGCGGTTCAAACGCTGGACACACACACACACACACACACTTAATGCTGCTATGACTTCCTGCATGCGTCTGTACTGTGATCTGATTGCTCTTCGCATGCTGCTGCTGTTCATCTCGGTGCTGCTCGTGTTTGTGAGGTCTGATTCGGGTGAGTTTGGCTGTCGATTGTAACCCTTTCGCTGTGCGTTTCATTGTTTGTATCTTGTCATGCTGTAGCCGGACGCATCTTGAGATCGCGAGCTCATGGGAATGAATGGAAATGTCAGTCAGTGTTTACACACGGGGCAAGTTGTCACGCGGTTTACCGCAAGGTTCTGAGTCGAAACTGTTATGTCGGTTTCCACATATTTCGCACTGGATAGCTTGTTTGGTGACAAGTGAACACTTCAAACCTCAATAGTAGGCTATACATTGGAGTAGGAGTCAGAAGGTATGATTTAACGTCCAAAAAACAGTCATTTCTTTCCCTAAATGTCTAATTTATTGATCAGTTTCCTTTCATGGCTTTGATATTGGTGTCACTTTTCCCATTTAGGCCAGTTCCTGAAAAGCATTGAATAGCCTATAATACATTTTAAATACATAGCCTATATGTGACCCTGGACCACAAAACAAATTATAAGGGACATTTTTGTTTTTATAAATAAGCTTTCCATTGATGTATGGATGTTTGGCTGATATACAACTATTTAAAAAAATCTGCAGTCCGAGGTTGCTAGGGGAAAAAATCTAAATATTGAGAAAATCACCTTTAAAGTTGTCCAAATTAAGTTCTTAGCAATGCATATTACTAAACAAAAGTTACGTTTTGTTATGTTTACGGTAGGAAATTTAAAAAAAAAATACTTGGAACATGATCTTAACATCTAATGATTTTTGCCATAAAAGAAAAATCCATAATTTTGACCCATACAATGTATTTTTGGCTATTGCTACAAATATAGCCGTGCTACTTATGACCAGGGTCACATGTTAATGCATTTTATGTGTTAGATAGTATTTAGTAGAATTCAAAACACAGGATTTGTATTGTCAGTGTCAGTATCCCACAGGTTCCTTCCTATTGTGGCAACTTGCCCCATACTGTAAACTGGTTGAATAGCTGGGTTCCCAACCAAGACCAGACTGACCAGCTAAAGAAGTTGTCAAACCCCCTCTAAAGCCAGATTCCTAAACCAACTGAGACTAGACCAGCCGAAACCAGCCAAAAAAACAGTATTTTTTCAGAAAAGTTAAGTTTCTTTATCAGTTTCTCTTAATCAAAACAATGGCATTTAATAGGCTATAATACATTTTAAATGCATATGTGTTGTAGATGATAATTGGCAGGTTCCTTCTGTGACAACATGCCCCATACTGTATTGTGGCACAACAAGATCTCCCTGCTTAGAAACAAACAAACATCTAAAACCAGCCTAAGCTGGTGTTTGACAGATTTTAGTTGATTTGTCAGCTGGTTTCCCAGCCTGGACCAGCTACAGCAGTGGTAAACCCCCCTCAAAAACCAGCTGGAACCAGACCAAGTGTACATTAATATCTACTATTTTATCTAGATGTTTATTTTCGCTTCTCGCAATTCATATTCTGATTGACGTTGACATTCAGTGCTGTGATTTGTTCATCTTTCTGAGACAGTTTCTTTCCAAACAGTGTGTTGTTCTGTCCTGACAAGGTCTGTGTTGGACACAAAGGCCCGCTGAGGATCTGAACACTCGCTCATTCATGTGTAAATGTCTCTGTTTCTGTGTTCAGCGGATAGCCGATGCTTGTCGTCCCTCATCTCCACATGTGAAGACTGTCTGAGACGCGGCCCTGAATGCGCGTGGTGCTCTCAGGAGGTAATGTGTGTGTGTGTGTGTGTGTGTGTGTGTGTGTGTGTGTGTGTGTGTGTGTGTGTGTGTGTGTGTGTGTGTGTGTGTGAGTGTGTGTGTGTGTGTGTGTGTGTGTGTGTGTTGTGTGTGTGTGTGTGTGTGTGTGTGTGTGTGTGTGTGTGTGTGTGTTGTGTGTGTGTGTGTGTGTTGTGTGTGTGTGTGTGCGTGTGTGTGTGTGTGTGTGTGAGTGTGTGTGTGTGTTGTGTGTGGTGTGTGTGTGTGTGTGTGTGTGTGAGTGTGTGTGTGTGTGTGTGTGTGTGTGTGTGTGTGTGTGTGTGTGTGTGTGTGTGTGTGTGTGTGTGTGTGTGTGTGTGTGTGTGTGTGTGTGTGTGTGTGTGTGTGTGTGTGTGTGTGTGTGTGTGTGTGTGTGTGTGTGTGTGTGTGTGTGTGTGTGTGTGTGTGTGTGTGGTGTGTGTGTGTGTGTGTGTGTGTGTGTGTGTGTGTGTTGCTATTGTTGTATCTCAGCACACTGCTCAGGGTTTGAGTGTGTGTGTGTGTGTGTGTGTGTGTGTGTGTGTGTGTGTGTGTGTGTGTGTGTGTGTGTGTGTGTGTGTGTGTGTGTGTGTGTGTGTGTGTGTGTGTGTGTGTGTGTGTGTGTGTGTGTGTGTGTGTGTGTGTGTGTGTGTGTGTGTGTGTGTGTGTGTGTGTGTGTGTGTGTGTGTGGAGAGAGCTGCTATTGTTGTATCTCAGCACACTGCTCAAGGTTTGAGTGTGTGAAGTGCTCATGTTTGGTCTGTTAGTGATAAAGCTCCAGAGCCCTAATCCCCAGAATGCACCGGTGATCGTGGGAACCCATAAAACAGAAATGCGGAAACATCTTTGTGCCCTATTTACCCCTAATACTGTTACTCTGGAAGCACATATTAGTCACTAAAGCGTGCATGCAAGTACCTTTTGAAAGTGACAGTTTAGTGAAGACAAATTGCACATGAAGTCTGTGTAATATCTCAGTTGTTTATACCAGTGAAGTTCAGCTATTACTGACTAAACTCTCAAACATCTGAGACACGTTGATTCTTGAATAAATGAAGAACACATTCCGAGGATTTACAACTTGGTTTAACCCATTGTTGTTATTGTGAGCTAAAACAATAAAGAATTGAAATAAAGCTGAAAAAAAAATATTGACCAAAAAAATATTTTTTGAAAAGTTGCCTTGGCAACTGACTGAAATAAGTTTAAGCTCTAAAATTCTTAAAACCAAAACAAAAATATATTGAAGCTAATTAGAAGTGTAGGAAAAATGTAAAAAAAAAAATATTGAAAGCGCGTAACAAAATTACTAAAACTTAAAATATAGAAATATTTCAAAATTATTAATAAATAAAATAATAGTATTTAAATAATACTAAAATGACACTTGTTTAACCAGGAAAAGTATTTGAGAAATATTTTAATGATTATATTAAACATATTCCTTTGAGTTTGAAATGTTTTTTTTACATTATAAATTAAAAGGCAGTCCTTCCAAAGATTAGTAAATAAAATACTGTAATACTTGTTCGTTAACGTACAGTTGTGGTTTAGTCAAGCAGTACAAAAATTAATTAATAAAAAAAATAAAAATAAAAATAATTAATGAAAATTAAAATGAAAACTGAAAATATCGAATTAAATGCCAATTCTAAATATGAATAAATACTATAATAATAATAATAATTTTTCACATTATTAATCAAAAGTCCTTCCAAAAAGTATTAAATCAAATACGTGAACACATCAGTCAGTTTGTAGAGTTTGAACTCTCTCCATCACTGACGAGTTTATTTTCTTGGGACCAACGATTGATTTGAAATGCTTTCTTTGTACAGAGTCATGCGTATTCGCGGGATTGTGGTTAAGTTCATTAAGCGGCTGCGGTGCTCGGCACCAGTCAGACTAATCCCTGACCAGCATCTCAGAAACAATCTCCGAGCTAAAGAGCTTTCAATGATGACACCCTACACAACAGCCGCCTTGTTTCTTGACGAAACGGGCATTAGCAGTGACCCTTGACCCGTCTGACCCGGTTTGTTTACGCTGACAGAGGTTTCTGGACGGGGCTCATGTAAGTCAGCGATGCGGATCTGTGTCTGACCTGCGAGTCCGGGGCTGTGAAGAGGCTTTTATCCAAAACCCAAACGTGAAAGTGGAAGTAGATGCCACTATCGGCAGCTCACAGGTGTCACCGAGAGAGATTAACATCCACCTACGACCAGGTAAACCACTGAACGGATACACAAACACCCTAGCAACACCGTAGCAATCTAAAACAGCTTAGAAACCACATAACAACATGTCAACATAAATGCAGAACACCATAGCAATGCCATAGTTGCAGCAGTAACTTTCTCCTAATGTGTAAAATAGTAAATGTGGCGTTGTGATGATGTCACTTCCTGTGTCAGGCGGCGAGGCGTCGTTCGTGGTGGAGGTGCAGCAGTTGGAGCGCTATCCTGTGGATCTGTACTATCTAGTGGACGTCTCGGCCTCCATGCAGGATAATCTGGACCGGCTGAAGACGGCGGGTCTGGCTCTGTCTCATCTGATGAAGGAACACTCCAGTGACTTCAGAGTGGGCTTCGGCTCATTCGTGGATAAACCGCTGTCTCCTTACATTGACGTCCATCCCTCCAAACTCCTGAACCCCTGCAGGTGAACACAGCCGACCCGAACCTGCAGCACGACCAGAACTAATGACAAACTCGATGAGAATAACTCAGAGAAAACTACTCTCATAATTCTCAAAAATATATATAATAATAATAATTATATTTTTTATATTTGTATATTTTGTCATTTTAATATTATTATTAAATAAGTTAATTATAAATCGAGAAATTGTTAACTTAATTACATTGATATTTTAAGTATTTTTACAATTGTTTTTAATAAGGAATCATTGCAATTATATTTAAATAATTAAAAATAATTTGGTCAATTCACCTGACAACAGTGTGATTTAAAATATGCAATTAAGTCAAATATTTATTTTAAAATGATCTAACCTAATGAGAACATTTAAAAAAGAAAATTAATTAATAATGGTTAAATAATAAAAAATTATTATTATTATTATTTAACTACTGAATATTAAGTTATTAAATAAAATACAAAATTATTGATAATAATAATTATTATTGTTATTTAAAAAAAATAAATAATTTATACATTTGTTATGATTTAATAACTTAATATTTTAGTTATTAAAATATTATTCTCATAATGATATATTTTCAAATATAAATCAAATAATTAAACATAATAATAACATATTATTATTATTAAATAACAATACATTGATAAATTATTAATTTGATAATATTAATATTTTAATTTTAATTATTTTTAATAATGAATTATTAAATTATATTTAAATAATAAAAAACTCATTCAGTCATTTCTCCTGGCAACAGTGTGATTTATGTGAAATATGCAGTCAAATATTTTTCTTACATGATCTAAACAGTCACAATATTCGTACAGTTCTCTTCACGTTTGACTCGTGTGCGTCTACTTTTATTTTGGAAAGGGATTTCAGGAGTTGATACTTGAGTTGTTTGGTAAATATTATCACTGTGTATTGCTGTGCACTTCTGAACTGAGATTGGAGCAGAATCACAGCTCCGTTGTTTGGAGGAGAACACCATTATTCTGTCCACATTGTGTCTCTTGTGAAACCTTTTTTATGAAGGACATCATTTTTTATATCATTGTTTTCTGGAAGCTCTTGACCCTAAAAATGATTCACTTAAGTGACTCTGCAAATGGAAAGATCCAAAATGTTTAAACCATATATTTAATATTTATTTTCTTAATAAACTGGGCAAAATATGCAAGCTTATGACAAGATTGAGTATTTACTTTGTCGCAAATGTTTATCCTAAAATTCTTTAGAAGATAAATAAACAGACAAATTCGGCAGCTGTTAAGAAATTGATGAGAAATGATTGAACTCAGTTTATCTCTGTTTCAGTATAATTTTTATGCTATTATAATATTTATTAATTATTTTATTGTTATGGTTTCTGTTTTAATTTTAATACAAGTTTACATGTTTACTAATTTTGTTATTTTTGTTTGTAGTAATTTTGTTTTTAAAAAATTATTTAATTCATTTTAGTTTTAGTCATTTTAGTACTTACTATAATAATGATGATGATGATGATGAGAAGTACAAAATTACTAAAACAACAATTACATAATTAGTTAATAATTCCATAATTATATTTACATAATAACATTTAATTATAATTACATAATTTTACCAAATAAATACAAAAAATAAGTAAATAATAATCATAATTATAGTAATAAAGTAAGTATTTATTTTGTTATTTACTTATATTTATTATTTAAAATGTAATTATTTTTAGTACTTTTAAATTTTCATTTTTATTAGTTTTTTATTTTCAGTATTTCTACAGCTTTTATTTATTTTATTTCAGTTTTAGTAATTTTAGTTGTTGATATTGTTATTAATAGTCTTTTGGATTTTGTTGTTTTAGTTTTTTGTTGTGCTTTTATATTTTTTTACATTTTAAATGTTTTATTTCAGTTTTACTTCTATTAATTTTAGTTGTTGTTGTTATTATTATTATTTAAAAAAAATTATGTGTTAAGTTTTTTGTGCTTTTTTCATTATTTTAAGGGTTTATTTTTAATTTCTCTTTTTTAATATTTTTTTCGCTCTATTTTTACTGCAGTTTTTATAGCTCCAGTCATTTCAGTTCAAGTTAGTTCCTAAAGCAAGATTTCTCATTTTGATATACGCTTTAAGTTCATCTTATTCAGTGTTCACAGTAAGCAGAGCTGACTGAAACTCTGGAGCAGACTGACTGAGAACACAGATGAGACACTGATTTGTGTGTGTGTGTGTGTGTGTGTGTGTGTGTGTGTGTGTGTGTGTGTGTGTGTGTGTGTGTGTGTGTGTGTGTGTGTGTGTGTGTGTGTGTGTGTGTGTGTGTGTGTGTGTGTGTGTGTGTGTGTGTGTGTGTGTGTGTGTGTGTGTGTCTGTCTCTGTCTGTGTCTGTGTGTGTGTGTGTGTGTGTGTGTGTGTGTGTGTGTGTGTGTGTGTGTGTGTGTGTGTGTGTGTGTGTGTGTGTGTGTGTGTGTCTCAGTGATTACGAGGTGAACTGCAGGCCGGCTCACGGCTTCATCCACGTCCTCCCCATCACACACAACATGACGGAGTTCACGCGGGTCGTCCAGGAGCAGAGGATCTCCGGGAACATGGACACGCCGGAGGGAGGCTTCGACGCCATGCTGCAGGCCACCGTCTGCCAGGTAAACACACCTGAGCAACACACACTCATTACTGAGTAGTAGCTAGGCAGGTTTGGGGGGTTGCCAGGGTGTTGTTTTGTAGTTGCATCTTGCAGTTTGGTTGGTTAGCGTGTACTGGGTGGTTTTTAGCATGCGTTTAGTAAGTTGATTGGATGTTTTCTGTGGTTGCTATGAAGTTCTGGGTGGTTGCTAGGTAGTTACTTACATGCTCAAGTCAAAAGAGGTCACTATTATGAGTGATTATTGAAAATGTTATAGTTTATTTATTTACTTGTTTATGTATTTTAGTTATTAGTGTTTCCACTTTTTTGTTAGTGATGGATCGTTCCTTACTGGCTTGAGTCAAAAACGCTAGTATTCATTTTAGTAATATTATAGTTTTATTTATTTTAATATTAGTATTTATTTTTTATTTATCATTTACTTTTAGTATTATGACTTTATTTACTTTTTACTATTTATTTATTTTTAGTATTTTAGCCATTTTTAGTAATGTTTTAGTAATTTATTATTTTGTTCATTTTGTTTTATGTATTTATTTATAATTATGTTTTTGTAATTTTAAAGTTGTAATTATTTATTTATTTATTAGTGTTTGTTTTGTAATGATATTTCTATTTTTTGTTAATGGTGATTGCTGGATCATTGTGGTAGCATTAATTTAAACGCGTTACAGTTTTATTTATTTTTATATTAGTATTTTTTCATTTTTCATTTATTGTTTATTTTTAGTATTATTAGTTTATTTACTTTTTGGTATTTATTTATTTTAGTATTATTTTTTATATCCTTGTTCATTTTATTATTTATTAAGTATTTATTTAATACTAAAACATTTTGTTTTTGTATTTCTGATAATTTTATGATGTATTTATTTGTTTTATATATTTATTTATGTTTGTTATTTTTAGTATGTATGTATGTGTGTGTATATATATATATATGATTGCTAGGTTTTCATTTATTTTTTGTTTATTTATATATTTATTATAGCGGGGTATTGCAACTTGGGCTTATTTTTATTTTATTGATTTTTCTTGTTAATGGTTGTTGTTTGGTGTTTTTTTACTGGTTTAAATCACCCTCAAATCTTTTATGAATGATATAGTAATATTCTAGTTTGTTAGTTTATTTATTTATTACATTTTTGGTTTACTTTTTATTTAATTTTTTATATTTAACTATTAAATTATATATGTATTTATTTATTTAGTTTTGCATGTTTTTTCATCCACCAAGCAAAATGATAAATCAGCAAAGTCTGATTTGAAGAATGATGAATGTCTGAGGCCCAAACAGCGCAGGGTGATTTAATGTTAGCCGGTCCCAAGCCTGCTTTAACAGCACTAATGATTGGAGCAGCCGCTCTCGTCCCTCTTAATGAATCAGCACTAATGATTGGAGAAGCCGTTCTCGTTCCTCTTAATGAATCAGCACTAATGATTGGAGAAGCCGCTCTCGTCCCTCTTAATGAATCAGCACTAATGATTGGAGCAGCCGCTCTCGTCCCTCTTAATGAATCAGCACTAATGATTGGAGAAGCCGTTCGGTCTCTCTTAATGAATCAGCACTAATGATTGGAGAAAAAGAATCTTCTCGTCCCTCTTAATGAATCAGCTAATGATTATCGAATGAATCTGGAGAAGCCGCTCTCGTCCCTCTTAATGAATCAGCACTAATGATTGGAGAACTCGGAGCAGCCGTCCCTCTTAATGAATCAGCACTAATGATTGGAGAAGCCGCTCTCGTCCTCTTAATGAATCAGCACTAATGATTGGAGAAGCCGCTCTCGTCCCTCTTAATGAATCAGCACTAATGATTGGAGAAGCCGTTCTCGTCCCTCTTAATGAATCAGCACTAATGATTGGAGAAGCCGCTCTCGTCCCTCTTAATGAATCAGCACTAATGATTGGAGAAGCCGTTCTCGTCCCTCTTAATGAATCAGCACTAATGATTGGAGAAGCCGTTCTCGTCCCTCTTAATGAATCAGCACTAATGATTGGAGAAGCCGTTCTCGCTCCTCTTAATGAATCAGCACTAATGATTGGAGAAGCCGCTCTCGTCCCTCTTAATGAATCAGCACTAATGTTTGGAGAAGCCGTTCTCGTCCCTCTTAATGAATCAGCACTAATGATTGGAGAAGCCGCTCTCGTCCTCTTAATGAATCAGCACTAATGATTGCTCTCGTCCCTCTTAATGAATCAGCACTAATGATTGGAGAAGCCTCTCGTCCCTCTTAATGAATCAGCACTAATGATTGGAGAAGCCGTTCTCGTCCTCTTAATGAATCAGCACTAATGATTGGAAGAAGCCGCTCTCGTCCCTCTTAATGAATCAGCACTAATGATTGGAGAAGCCGCTCTCGTCCCTCTTAATGAATCAGCACTAATGATTGGAGAAGCCGTTCTCGTCCCTCTTAATGAATCAGCACTAATGATTGGAGAAGCCGTTCTCGTCCCTCTTAATGAATCAGCACTAATGATTGGAGAAGCCGCTCTCGTCCCTCAGTTGAACTCTGCAGCTCTGCCCAGACCACCCGTGGGTCCAATATTGCATCATCATAATCATTTTAAAAAATCTATGAGTTATGCAGCACAGAACTAGACAAATATGGTATCATTTGAAAGCTTAGAACCTCAGCTTTCATGACCACCCCATCACTATTGCATTTATGTTACATAGAAGAAAATAATAAGGTCTGAATTCGACCCCTGCAATGACCCCCCCTTGAGAAAATCATATGAATAATATTAAATTTAATATTTATATCCCACAAACTCACCAAAAATAGACAAGTCATATATCAAATGAAAGCTCTGACTCTCAAGAATATCACTGTGCAGTTTATTTCACCGATCCAACAATTTTCAGTAACATTATTACCTAAAGATTCATTTTAAAAAAATGATTCCTTTGAACGAACAAACACATGAGTCGTTTTCCTGTTCGGATCAATAACTCCCTGTTGAACTACTAGCCTCAAATGCTATATCAGCTCGTTCATTAGATTGTTTTCTTCAAAATGAGACTATGTTCACATGTGTGTGAGCATGCATGGCCAAGTGACACTGTAATATGTCACCGATGACCAGTTCAAAACATGCGATGCAGACAGATCCTCTTATTTTCCTTAGTTTTGATTATCTTTGATTCTCGCCATCTATGATGACGTCATCACGCATCGCGTCATACGTAAAAAAAAAATGAGATTCTCAGCTTTCTAAAGACACGTGGATCATACTTGTAAGCCAATCACAACCAGAGATACATCTTCGCAAAGGTGAGGAGGCGGTGGCTTTTCTTGATTTCTCTCCACGTGTGTAAACTCTGCTCAGATGAGTTGGATGGTTATACGCGACTGGTTGAATATTTTGGACAGTGATTTTTCGAGTTGTTTCGTGCTTTTTACAACTGGTTTGAGCGATTTATCTTTGGATAATGGCTTCAAAGAAGGTCTTTGTTGGCGTGGAGGCGGTTTTGGCCGAACTGGATCGATTTAGTGATACTGAAACCTGCAGCGACGCAAGCTTTGACTCCATTACCCATGCGGCCTACAATGAAGGAGAGGACCCAGCATTTGAGTAAGTACACATTTATAAACGCTGTATTTGTGTATTTCATGAACAAATGCATGCAACAATACAAAATATGCGTGCAACAGACATAAGTACTTGTGCGTGCCAAAATAATTTATTACAATCCATGCACGTGCTAATTCAAATTGTCATTGCTAAACGTGCGTTTTTTTTTTGTCGCGTACATGTATTTGTGCATATCTGTTGCATGCATAACTTGGTTTATTTTTGCTCCTAAATGCATGTGTGTGCTAAAATAAACGAGCACGCATGCCATAGTTCAAGTAAGCTTGGGAGCTTTTGTGCTGTTACATGCATATTTGAAGTTTTGCGCGTTTGTTCAGTTGCATTGATTTGCATGCACGTGTTCAGGTGCATTCATGCATGTGTGTGCGTGATTTTTATCTAAACATAAAATGCATTCATGTTTCTGTTACATATTTGAATCGGTACATGCATGAGTTGTGCTAATTTATTTTTGCACACATGCATTTGTGTATCTTATGTGGATATGCAAATTATATTCTTGTATCTGTTACGTGCATATATTAATTATTTTTGTGCATGTAATGTTAGCATGCGTTTCTGAATCTCAATGTGAATTTATAATTTTTTGTTTTGCAGTCTGGACAGTGAGGAAGAATGGCAGTCAGCAAGTTTGCCTTCCACCAGTAAAGAGGCCGTTCTCCCATTTCTGGACACACGAGAGGTTATCATGTGTTCAACAATGCACAAGGCATATAACGGTGATGAGGTCCTTAGGCGTGTCAAGAATCCCGAGGGTGTATGGGAAAGACGGAGCATCCCGATTCCAGCGGCAGTGAGGGACTACAATAAACACATGGGAGGTGTGGACCTGTCGGATGCCCTCATTGGGTACTATAATGTCTTGCATAAAACCACTAAATGGTACAAGACATTTTTTTTTCATTTTGTTGACATTGCAGTGGTAAACAGTTTCATTCTCCACAAGTACCTTTGCCAGTCTCAGAGCAAAACTCCTCTCAGCCACAAGGAATTTAGAGAGAGACTTCTGTCTGAGCTGGCCACACAGTCCAGCACCTCAGATGCCCCAGAGCCGTCCACATCGCATGCCCCAGAGCCGTCCACATCTGCCACAGCAGCAGCTGAGCAATGTCTTCCGGAGTACTTTGGGTCAGATGCCGCAAGTGGGAGGAGAGTTTGTGCTTTGTGCAAACTTGCAGGCCTCAAAATAAAGACTCCGATGTACTGTACAAAGTGCAATGTACCCTTGTGCTTGGTGCCATCTAGAAACTGCTTCAGTAAATGGCACACTGATGGACACTCAACATAGTGTGCGGTTTCGTTAACAGCTGCAACACTTCAACTTTTTCTCTTTTTTGCACTTTTTTTCTCTTTTTATCTTTGTGTGTAATAAAAATACAATAACTGCTACTTTCTCATTCCTCACTCATTCCTCACTCGTTTTGGTAATCTGTTTCATGACATGGGTTAAGTTAGGTGATGGTGTTTATTCTCTTGTCAAGTGTAACATGGTAAAAATTGTATTTATAGGTAATTAGCCTGTTTTTGCACTTTGAATAATTTGAGTTTATGGAGGAAACGCAGAGACTTCAGAGAAGACATTACCTCCCTACAGTAAAATCTCAATAACTTTTGTTAAGGAGATAGAAAGATGAAACTTTTTTTCTCTATTTACTGCCACATAGAGGATTCAAAAGAAACCTTCCACAGGGAAATACATCAAACAGGTCCTAAATTACAGACTCTCAAATAAATACTTTATTAAAAAATCTATCAAAATCTGACTTTTTATCCTTGTTTATCATAAAATTGTGAACAAATACAATACAATATATGCAATATTCCACCAATGTGTTAAAATATAGAGTGTTGTCTGTAAAATGAGACCATTTTTATCCATGTACTCCAATGTATGTGGGCAGGACGCTCTTTTAAATTCAGGTAGGCCCAAGTCTTTTAGAAATCAAAAATGGAGACCATAAATGAACACTTGGGGACACCAGTGACTCCTTTCAGATAAATCTCAATAACTTTTGATTAGAAGGAGATATCAATAAAATTCCTTTTGCACCTATTTACTGCCGCCTAGTGGAATCATAAGAAACTTTCTGAAGGAAAATTGACCAAACAGGTCCAAAATTACAGATTTTCAAAAAAACAATTATTAAAAAATATATAAAATTATGATTTTTGATATGTGTTTATCATAAAATTGTGAACAAATACAATACAATATATGCAATATTCCACCAATGTGTTATAATATAGAGTGTTGTCTGTAAAATGAGACCATTTTTATCCATATACTCCAATGTATGTGGGAGACGCTCTTTTAAATTCAGGTAGGCCCAAGTCTTTTAGAAATCAAAAATGGAGACCATAAATGTACACTTGGGGACACCAGTGACTTCCTTCAGATAAATCTCAATAACTTTGATTAGAAGGGATATCAATAAAATTCCTTTTGCACTATTTACTGCGCTAGTGGAATCAAAAGAAACTTTCTGAGGAAAATTGACAACAGGTCCAAAATTACAGATTTTCAAAAAAAATGATGTATGTCTCTTTTAAAAGTAGATATGCCTTTTTCTCTAAAAATCCAAAATATGTTGCAGAGTTCAACTGGTTTTAATGTATCAGCACTAATGATTGGAGAAGCCGTTCTCGTCCCTCTTAATGAATCAGCACTAATGATTGGAGAAGCCGCTCTCGTCCCTCTTAATGAATCAGCACTAATGATTGGAGAAGCCGCTCTCGTCCCTTTAATGAATCAGCACTAATGATTGGAGAAGCCGTTCTCGTCCTCTTAATGAATCAGCACTAATGATTGGAGAAGCCGCTCTCGTCCCTCTTAATGAATCAGCACTAATGATTGGAGAAGCCGCTCTCGTCCCTCTTAATGAATCAGCACTAATGATTGGAGAAGCCGTTCTCGTCCCTCTTAATGAATCAGCACTAATGATTGGAGAAGCCGCTCTCGTCCCTCTTAATGAATCAGCACTAATGATTGGAGAAGCCGCTCTCGTCCCTCTTAATGAATCAGCACTAATGATTCGAGCCGCCGCTCTCGTTCCTCTTAATGAATCAGCACTAATGATTGGAGAAGCCGCTCTCGTCCCTCTTAATGAATCAGCACTAATGATTGGAGAAGCCGCTCTCGTCCCTCTTAATGAATCTAAACCCGGTCCGTTAGCATGACTCCTCCTCCTGTGTCATCAGCAGAGACCTGAAGCATCAGCCGCATCTCCATCCCGTCACCAGCAGCATCAACAAAGCCTCTTTATGGGATCCGGCCGCTGGGATTTTCCCCGTGAATGATAAGCGAACGCTTTCTAAGCCGTGGGCCTGAAAGGCTTTGTGACCTTGGCTGAGTTTCAGTCTTCGTAATGTCCAAACGCTCGGCTCTCAGGTGGAGTAGCGTTGGTTTCCCGTCCTCCTGTCGTCATGCATGAGTTACGCAGACGCCTCGCTGGTCGATAACTAGCGGTTGCAGCTTTAAAAGGTCGTTCCTGTTGGCATCTCGTCAGGGTTATTTAGTCAAACATTACTCATTACTCCTGGCAGCTAAAAACACTTGACTCGGCGGTTTGTGTTTAATTACTAACACAGGCTCAGGTCAGAAGAGTCCACTCACAAATCTCTGATGAGTGACATTATGACATTTTAGTGATATTTTATTTGTAGGATTTCTTTTGTAACAAATGTTAGTATTTATTTATTCATTTATGTATGTTTTATTATCTGTCAAGCAAAGTTATACATCAGTTAAGCACTTTTTTCCTTAAGAAATGATTTAAGTAATAATTAAGTCAAACATTACTCATCCTGGAAAAGCAAAAACTCAACGAGAGCACTTTGTCTTGTATTAGTAACACAGACTATTGTAGTTTGTTTGTTTGTTTATATGTGTAGTATTTCATTTCTTTTTAGTTATTATTTCTACTATAAAATAATTTTATTTTAATTGTTTTATTTCTCTATTTTTATTTTTTTTGTTTAGTTATTTCATCTATTTATCTTTTGTATTTAATATGTATTTTTATTTATTTACGTTTATGTATTTATTTTGCATGTTTTATTTTGTTTGTTTATGTATTATTATTATTTTATATATATTTTATTTTTTTTTACTTTTGATTATTTTATTTTTATTGTATTTTATTTTTGGTGTTTATTTTATTTTTTACTGTTTATTTATATATTTTTTTATTATAAATTGATTTGTTTGTTTATTGTTTTATTTATTGTTTTGTTTGTATTTATTTATTGTATTAAATTTAATTTTATTTATTTATTTATTGCAGGTTTTATCATCTGTCAAGCATAGAGCTTATTATAATATTATGGTTTATTTATTTTCAGTTTGAGTTTTTTTTATGTGTTTTTTTTATTGTTTCTTTGTTTCATTCCCAGTGTTTTTTTTTGTGTGTATTTTTTATTATCTACTATGTTCCTTTTTCTTTATTTATTTCTTTCTTTAATGTTAAAAAAATTTTTTTTGCATGTTTTATCATCTGTCGAGGACAATGGTAAATCAGCAAAGTAACAGCGCTCTTTTTCTCAAGACATGGTCATTACTCATCCTGGCATCTGAAGGCTGGAGCAGTGCAGTTAGTCTCGTGTTAGTAACACACTATGTAGAACTCCTCTAGCTGCGGAGTAAACGTTATGCTAAACGCACACTCATGCAGATCTGTAAAGCTTGATTCATCTCTGCAGAAAGAGAAGCGCTAATGATTGGAGAAGCCGCTCTCGTCCCTCTTAATGAATCAGCACTAATGATTGGAGAAGCCGTTCTCGTCCCTCTTAATGAATCAGCACTAATGATTGGAGAAGCCGTTCTCGTCCCTCTTAATGAATCAGCACTAATGATTGAGAAGCCGTTCTCGTCCTCTTAATGAATCAGCACTAATGATGGAGAAGCCGTTCTCGTCCCTCTTAATGAATCAGCACTAATGATTGGAGAAGCCGTTCTCGTCCCTCTTAATGAATCAGCACTAATGATTGGAGAAGCCGTTCTCGTCCCTCTTAATAATCAGATTGATTGGAGAAGCCGCCGCTCTCGTCCCTCTTAATGAATCAGCACTAATGATTGGAGAAGCCGCTCTCGTCCCTCTTAATGAATCAGCACTAATGATTGGAGAAGCCGCTCTCGTCCCTCTTAATGAATCAGCACTAATGATTGGAGAAGCCGTTCTCGCTCCTCTTAATGAATCAGCACTAATGATTGGAGAAGCCGTTCTCGTCCTCTTAATGAATCAGCACTAATGATTGGAGAAGCCGCTCTCGTCCCTCTTAATGAATCAGCACTAATGATTGGAGAAGCCGCTCTCGTCCCTCTTAATGAATCAGCACTAATGATTGGAGAAGCCGTTCTCGTCCCTCTTAATGAATCAGCACTAATGATTGGAGAAGCCGCTCTCGTCCTCTTAATGAATCAGCACTAATGATTGGAGAAGCCGCTCTCGTCCCTCTTAATGAATCAGCACTAATGATTGGAGAAGCCGTTCTCGTTCCTCTTAATGAATCAGCACTAATGATTGGAGAAGCCGCTCTCGTCCCTCTTAATGAATCAGCACTAATGATTGGAGAAGCCGCTCTCGTCCCTCTTAATGAATCAGCACTAATGATTCGAGCCGCCGCTCTCGTTCCTCTTAATGAATCAGCACTAATGATTGGAGAAGCCGCTCTCGTCCCTCTTAATGAATCAGCACTAATGATTGGTGAAGCCGTTCTCGTCCCTCTTAATGAATCAGCACTAATGATTGGAGCAGCCGCTCTCGTCCCTCTTAATGAATCAGCACTAATGATTGGAGCAGCCGCTCTCGTCCCTCTTAATGAATCAGCACTAATGATTGGAGCAGCCGTTCTCGTTCCTCTTAATGAATCAGCACTAATGATTGGAGAAGCCGCTCTCGTCCCTCTTAATGAATCAGCACTAATGATTGGTGAAGCCGTTCTCGTCCCTCTTAATGAATCAGCACTAATGATTGGAGCAGCCGCTCTCGTCCCTCTTAATGAATCTAAACCCGGTCCGTTAGCATGACTCCTCCTCCTGTGTCATCAGCAGAGACCTGAAGCATCAGCCGCATCTCCATCCCATCAACAGCAGCATCAACAAAGCCTCTTTATGGGATCCGGCCGCTGGGATTTTCCCCGTGAATGATAAGCGAACGCTTTCTAAGCCGTGGGCCTGAAAGGTTTTGTGACCTTGGCTGAGTTTCAGTCTTCGTAATGTCCAAACGCTCGGCTCTCAGGTGGAGTAGCGTTGGTTTCCCGTCCTCCTGTCGTCATGCATGAGTTACGCAGACGCCTCGCTGGTCGATAACTAGCGGTTGCAGCTTTAAAAGGTCGTTCCTGTTGGCATCTCGTCAGGGTTATTTAGTCAAACATTACTCATTACTCCAGGCAGCTAAAAACACTGGACTCGGCGGTTTGTGTTTAATTACTAACACATGCTCAGGTCAGAAGAGTCCACTCACAAATCTCTGATGAGTGGCATTATGACATTTTAGTGATATTTTATTTGTAGGATTTCTTTTGTAACAAATGTTAGTATTTATTTACTTATGTTTTATTATCTGTCAAGCAAAGTTATACATCAGTTAAGCACTTTTTTCCTTAAGAAATGATTTAAGTAATAATTAATTCAAACGTTACTCATCCTGGCAAAACAAAAACTCAACGAGTGCACTTTGTCTTGTATTAGTATTAACACAGACTATTGTAGTTTGTTTGTTTGTTTATATGTGTAGTATTTCATTTATTTTTAGTTATTATTTCTACTATAAAATAATTTTCTTTTAATTGTTTTATTTCTTTATTTTTTTTGGTTTAGTTATTTCATCTATTTATCTTTTGTATTTTTATTTATTTACATTTATGTATTTATTTTGCATGTTTTATTTTGTTTGTTTGTTTATGTATTATTATTATTTATTTATTTATTTTTTTACTTTTTGTTTATTTTATTTTTATTGTATTTTATTTTTGGTGTTTATTTTATTTTTTTACTGTTTATTTATATATTTTTTCTTTAATTATAAATTGATTTGTTTGTTTATTGTTCTATTTATTGTTTTATTTATTGTTTTGTTTTTGTATTTATTTATTGTATTAAATTAAATTAATTTATTTATTTATTGCAGGTTTTATCATCTGTCAAGCATAGAGCTTATTATAATATTATGGTTTATTTATTTTCAGTTTGAGTTTTTTTATGTGTTTTTTTTATTGTTTCTTTGTTTCATTCCCAGTGTGTTTTTTTTATGTTAATTGGTTTTGTGTTTTTTTATTTCAATATTTATTTATTATGTTCATTTTTATGTATTTCTTTATTGTTTAATTTTATTTTTGCATGTTTTATCATCTGTCGAGGACCATGGTAAATCAGCAAAGTAACAGCGCTCTTTTTCTCAAGACATGGTCATTACTCATCCTGGCATCTGAAGGCTGGAGCAGTGCAGTTAGTCTCGTGTTAGTAACACACTATGTAGAACTCCTCTAGCTGCGGAGTAAACGTTATGCTAAACGCACACTCATGCAGATCTGTAAAGCTTGATTCATCTCTGCAGAAAGACATCGGATGGCGACCCGAAGCGAAGCGTCTGCTGCTGGTTATGACAGACCAGCCGTCTCATCTGGCTCTGGACAGTAAACTGTCCGGTATCGTGGTTCCTCACGACGGCCGCTGCCATCTAGAGGATAACATCTACTCCAAGACCACTACTATGGTACGATTAACCAAACCAAAACACCAGACGTGACGCTGTGCTGTAGTTCAGTTTAGCCTGCGGTGTGTGCCGAACCAATCCCATCTCTCTGTTCCTCAAAAACACCTTGCCTTTTTTATGGTCCCTTTTCATAAACGGGGCAAATGCTGTATAAAACATACGCTTGGGCTTGAAGAATTACTTCTTCCATTACAAAAAAGGTAATATGTCCCTGGAGCACAAAAGCAGTCATAAGCAGCACAGGTATATTTGTAGCAATAGCCAAAAATACATTGTATGGGTCAAAATTATTGATTTTTCTTTTATGCCAAAAATCATTAGGATATTAAGATCATGTTCCATGAAGATATTTAGCAAATTTCTTACCATAAATATATCAAAACTTCATTTTTGTTTAGTAATATGTATTACTAAGAACTTCATTTGGACAACTTTAAAGATGATTTTCTCAATATTTAGATTTTTTTGCATGCTCAGATTCCAGATTTTCAAATAGTTGTATCTCAAATCATACATCAATGGAAATATTATTTATTCAGCTTTCAGATGATGTATAAATCTCCATTTCAAAAAATGTACCCTTATGACTGGTTTTGTATTTATTGTTTATATATTAATATTTGAATTGGCTTTTATTTTTATTACATTTTAGTTATTTTATTATGTGCTTTTGAAATTTCTATCATTTTCATATTTTAATATATTTTATATATATTATAATATATTAGAAATATATATATTCTAGGATTTTATGAATTGAACTTAATTTCAATTGAACTTAACTAATTTCAATTCATTTTTTAATTTAATTATTTAATATTAATAATAGTTTTACACACCTATAGTATTTATAAATATTTGAAATTAGCTTTCATTTTTATATTTTCAGTTTTCATTTTAGTTTAAGTTTTAGTAATTTTGTGGCTTTTATAATCATATTAGGTTTTTTATATTTCTATTTAACTTTAATTATTTTAATATTTACATTTCAGTTTTAATCATTTTAGTCATTCAACTCAAACTTATTTCCCTTAGCTGTCAAAGCAGTGTTTTTAAGTTTTTCATCTAATGTTTAATATAAAATAATATTAATAATATATAGTATTATTTATTTACTATTATAGTATTATTTATTTTCAGTTTAAATATTTTATTTTTAGATTTAATTCATTTTATTTCAGTTTTAGTTATTTTGTGGCTTTTTTAATCATATTAGGTTTTTTATATTTCTATTTAATTCTTTTAACTTTAATTCTTTTAATATTTAAATTTCAGTTTTAATGATTTTAGTTATTCAACTCAAACTTATTTCCCTTAGTTGTCAAAGCAGTGTTTTTAAGTTTTTCATCTAATGTTTAATATAAAATAATATTAATAATATAGTATTATTTATTTTCAGTGTAATATTTTAAAGGAATATTTTAGGAATATTTTCAAGCCCTAAAACACATTTTTTGAGATGTTAACACATGAACAGGTTGCACATCAGTGAAAATAATAATAGCTCTCATTATGTCTATTATTAAGGGAAAAGTGGTTGTTTTTCACTTTTGGGGTTATGGTTACCTAACACTACCTAACCCAATTACCTAATTACCTAACCCTAATTAATTGAGATTGAAGTTTTTAATCTAATATTAATATTTATTTTATTTTAGCTTCATTTCAATTAATGAAAACAATTGTTATAGTTTTAATTTAAGTGAATTCAGCAGCTGTATTGTAATTATTGTCAAATCAAATCAAATCAAACCACATTGTCACTCACCACAGCACAAGTGCTTTGGTGAGTGAAATTCTTACGAGCGTGCTCCAGACAGTGTACTATGGACAGTACATATTTACAGACTGTACAGAAGACAATGTGCAAAATACACATACATATACTCAGTACACAGTGTACTATAAAGACATACTCAATTATCAACTACACATTTAACCGTATGGGCACATCTACATTAGTACACTATCTATACATTATGTAGTCTATACATAGTAATAATGTGAAGGTGCAACAGATTATAAATTACAGCAGATTGGTTGAGCAGCAGATAATTGTGCGAAGGTGCAACAGATTATGCATATGCAGTGTCGTGGATGTGCATTGTATGGTGTCAGTGATAGCAGATAGGTTATATTAGTGCAGTGTGTGCGTGTAGTCCAGTTGAACTGTATAAAGTGCAGTGCATGGCATGTTGTGTGAGTGGGAGTGTGATGTAGGTGAGTTATTTGTGGACTGTTCATTAGCCTGATAGCCTGAGGAAAAAGCTGTCCCTCAGTCGGCTAGTGCGGGATCGGATGCTGCGGAGACGTCTCCTGAGGGTAGCAGAGAGAGCCTGTGGGATGGCTGGAGTCTTTGATAATCCTCCGGGCTTTCCTTGTACACCGCCTGGTGTAGATATCCTGGAGGGAGGGAAGCTCACCTCCAACAATGTGGCGGGCAGTTCGCACGACCCTTTGCAGAGCCCTGCGGTTGCCAGCGGTGCTGTTTCCATACCAGGCGGTGATAGCCGGTCAGGATGCTCTCCACAGTGCAGGTGTAGAAGGATCTGAGGATTTGGGGCTCGTTCAAACTTCCTCAGCCGTCTCAGGAAGAAGAGACGCTGATGTGCCTTCTTCAGCACTGCATCTGTGTGAGCAGACCATGTGAGATCCTCAGTGATGTGAACGCCGAGAACTTAAAGCTTCACCCGCTCCACAGGTGTCTTGTCGATGGTGATGGGTGTGTGTTCTCTGCTCTGTCTCCTGTAATCCACCACCAGCTCCTTAGTCTTGTCGATGTTGAGTGAGAGGTGGTTCTCCTGACACCATTTATCAGGGTGCTCACCTCCTCTCTGTAGGCCGTCTCATCGTTGTCGGTGTCAGGCCTATACCGTTTCACATCACACAGGCTCACATGTTTCCTATGCACATGATTCTACAAGGTACTTCACAGAATAGCATGGTATTACCACAGTGGCACGTCCGAAAAACATGTTGTTTTTTGTTGATATATACCATGATAATGAATAATCATCATTAATAGTACTTTAAATAAAACCGTGGTGCAACTGCTAGTACCATGCAAGCATGTCCAAAAACATAATCATATTCTTTTGTATATGATTGTCCATTCACTACATTGTTTTTGTTGTTGTTTAGGAGCACCCGACAATCGCTCAACTGGCCGAGAAGCTTCTGGAGAACAGCGTTTACTCCATCTTTGCAGTGGACCAGGCGCAATATCGGTGGTATGAGGTAATGAGTTTGGGTGTTTCCTACAGAAATCAGTCCGTTTTGCTACAGTGATGTCAAGAGAACACACACAGCGACTTGTTCAATCAGTGATTATAGCGCTGGTTTAACAAATATGTACATGAAAGAAGCTGGAGTTAATGCAGTGGTTAAAAATAAATGTGCACATGCAAAAAATGCTAAACTCCACCCAAACAAATGACCAGAAGTTCATGCACCTCGAAATAGCCTCGAATTATGAATGATGACTTGACAGCTCAAATTGACTTGTTTTTACTCATGTGTTCGTATGTTTTAATAAAGTACAGTAGCTTCACATTTCTGCTGTTAAAGCCTCAGTTCACCTCCATTCTAAGTATACAGTTGAGTTCTGGAGGTAAAAAATCCATTCATTTTCTCCAGAGGAAGATCTGAAGTTATAAATCAATATGTTGAAGCCATCTGCTTATGTTATTTCAACTTATTTTTAGTATAATTCTGTTTAACGCCTGAATTTGTGTTTAAAAAACTACATTACCCATGATGCTGTGCAGAAATTCCACCAATCAGAGCTCGGCAAGGAATGCTGCAAATGATGGAATTGTGTCGGTCTCGATACGTTCTCCAAATGGTTCTAAAAATTATATATATTTTGCAATAAATTTAAAATATATTGCTCAAAATCATAATGAACTTTGTTTTTAATCGCATTTAAATAGAGATATTTATACATTACAAGTTCATGCTGACCAGTGGCTATCAAAAAATAAATACAATAAATAAAAAATAAAATAAATAAATAAAAACACACTACTACTACTTTCATTTTTTTATTTTTTATTTTGTATAATGAAAGCGCATGGTGACCAATGGCTGTCAAAGCTTAAACAGTAACATAAAATTAGTACATACACATTTTATTTATGTATTTATTTTTTCCCATGATGCTGTACGAGAAAAATTCCACCAATCAGAGCTCGGCAAGGAACGCTGCTAATGATGCAACGGAGTCTGTCTCAACATGATCTCAAAATGATAAACTTTAACTTTAAATGAATAGTTTTATATTTCAGAATCATGTCTAATTCAGTTATGTCATGTGCAATGCTTTATGGGATTGCAGTTCTTTCCCTCATCAAAGTCTTTTTATCTGATTTTCAAATGTTTTTTGCTTCAACACAAAAGTTGATAATGCTGTGATTCCCCTCAGAGCTGGTTAGTTCGGTTCATGGCTCATAATGCTGAAACAAAGGCTTTTTTAATTCCATCTAGTAAAACATTAACAGAAATTACTTGCTACTGAGTAAGTGGGCGGCACTAATGCACTCGATTACTGTAAACACATTTGTTTTGACAACCCGAGGCATGACTGTATTATTTTTCTGTCGAGCTGTATTTGTAAAATGCTTCATCTTTTCTCCTGAACAGGATCTGCTGGACTTGATTCCTGGAAGTTACGTGGGCCGACTCTTTCCCAAAGCATCTAATCTAAAAGATTTAGTAGTGCATGCCTACAAGGTAAACAGCTTGACTTTCTCTTTCACTCCGCTCTCTCTGTCCACTCAAGGACAACATGATTAGAAGTGCAGAAGGTCCCAAACATTTCAGAGCGCTGGCTTTCGGTTTGACTGGAAAAGCACCGGCTGTAATGCCAGAATCTGTTCCGGCATGCATTGGAAGAGAGGAATAATCTTGTGGCAAGCACAAGCATTGTCCTCCTGAAAATCCAGTGATACCAGCGAACAAAAGCCTGCATTATAAACGGCCTCTGAGTACTGGGCGAGCTCCAAACAGAGCCGCTGTTTTTATCCCGGCCTTCTCCCAGTGAACCTGCTTATACCAGAGACAATGGGCTCTTTCTAGCTGCTCTCCGGTCTTCTCTTGCAGAAGCTGCTGTCGGATGTGGAGGTGCAGATCGGGCTGGAGGACGGCCAGGCTCAGCGCTTCCGGGTGAACGTCACGGCCCTCTGTCCCGACGGATCCACTGTCTCTGGAAACACCAAATGCTCCGGCGTTCGGCCCAAACAAACAGTACGTCTGTGTTCGGCACGGTCCACAGAGATGCTGGCTTTGATATGAAAAGAGCTCAAATTATAAGACTATAGCTCGGCCAAACATAACGTTTACTCACCTGCATGTTGCTCAACACCGTATGATTTCAATGTTCTCTCATTTGAAAAGGAGATATTTTCATGCAATTAAAGTTCATGGTGACCGTTAGTTTATTATTAAATAAATACTTTTATTCAGCAAGGATGCATTAACTTGATCAAACATGACAGTAAAGACATTCATAATGTTACAGAATATTTATATTTTCAAATAAACGCTGTTCTTTTGATCTTTCTATTCATCTGTGAATCCTGAAAAATTAAATATAACATGGTTTCCACAAAAAAAATTAAGCAGCACAACTGTTTTCAACATTGATAATAATCAGAAATGTTTGTTGAGCAGTAAATCAGTATATTATTATGATTTCTGAAGATCATGTGACACTGAAGACTGGAGTAATGATGCTGAAAATACAGCTGCGCATCACAGAAATATATTACATTTTAACATATATTCACATAATAAACAGATGTTTTAAATTATAAAACTATTTCCTATTTCTTTGTACTTGTTTGGAGCTTGGCAGCCTATTTAAATGTGTTGCATAGAGAAAACCAGCCTTCTTTTAAGCATCTCCTTTTGTGTTTCATACATTGCATGTGTTGTTTTTAGTGAATGATGATATAATAGTCTTTTTAAGGTAATGCGTTGGAGGTTTTTAGTTTCAAGTAAAGGTTTACAGTATCTGAGCTTTCTTTTGTCCCATGAGAAAATAGTACGAGCTAATGAAAGTAATTACTCTGGGCTGCACGGTTTATAACGCCAGACATGTATAAGCTGTTTATATGATCATGTGACCTGTGTTGAAATGTCCAGCACATTAGGAGCAGAGCAGAGAGACCGTAAACCCAAATATAATGCTGTTGCACCACAGCTTGATTCTGATCTGAAAATAACACCCTTGCATCTTGGTGGTGGGTTTTTCACGGGAAAACACAAATCATATTTTATTCAAGAAATAATCTTGGTTTATATACAGTACCATTCAAAACTCTGGCTTTTATTAAAGAAAGTCATACTTTTAATAAGCAAACAATTCTTTCAAAACATTGAAAAAATATCCTTATTTTGTGTTCGTAGAAGAAAAAGACATACAGATCAGTGTTGGTACTGTTTAACTAATTCTAAAACTATTACAAATTAATTTTAGTTATAAAGGTGAAATAAAATAAAATATTAGACGGAATCTTGAAAATTTGATGAAATTTAGACATGAAAAGATGATTAGCTGGCAGTACTAAATTAATAAAAACTAAAACAACTAAATTAAAGCTAAATAAATAGAATGGAAAAATATTACAAATATTTAAATATTACAAATATGTATTTAAATATAAAAAAACGTAAACTTACAAAATGTAATTGAACATTAGAAATGTTTTGTTGGCAGTACTAAAGTAACAAATTATATATATTTAATATATAATATATACATTTAGATTTACTTTCATTTTAATTTGAACTAATTAAATATGAATATGAGGTAAACTAAAAGGTTTAGTTCACCCCAAAATGTTAATTCTGTCATTAATTACTCTCATGTCGTTCGACCCGTAAGACCTTCGTTCATCTTCAGAACACAAATGAAGATGTTTTGATGAAATCTGAGAGCTATCTGACCCTCCATAGACAGCAACACAACTGAAATGTTCCCAGGTCCAGAAACGTAGTAAATACATCGGTAAAACAGTCCATGTGACATCAGTGACTCGACTTCAGTTTTGTGACGCTACGAGAATACTTTTTGTGCAAAGAAAACAAAAATAACAGAATTTATTCAACAATTCTCCTCCCACGAGTTATATCGTCCACATTTTGGAGAACACCTAAGAACGTATTTGACGTAATCAGCGTTGTTTATGTTCGGGGGGGAAAGCGCACGAACGACAGCTGCGTGATAAGTGTTGTTTATGCTCAGGGGAAAGTGTGCGTATGCATTGTGATACTCTCTAAAACGGTGGATAAAAGATGTAACTCGTCGCAGTCACTGATGTCACATGGACTGTGTTACCGATGTATTTACTGCGTTTCTGGACCTGGGAACATTTCAGTTGTGTTGCTGTCTATGGAGGGTCAGATAGCTCTCAGATTTCATCAAAATATCTTCATTTGTGTTCTGAAGATGAACGAAGGTCTCAAATAAAGTAGTAATATTATTTAAAATAAAACGTATTAAAACTAAATATAAATATTACATAAAACTAATAAAAATTGCAAAAACATAATCACAAAAAAATAGAAAATAAAAAATAAAAGCTCATTTTAAATATTAATAAATTTTAATAAGGTCTTTAAATAATAGAAAATATTAATAAATACCCCACACATATATTATATTGAATAATGATGCTGAAAATTCAGCTTTGCAACACAGAAATAAATAATATTTTACTATTCACATATAAACAGCTTTTTTGAATCGCAATAATATTGGTCACACTTTATATTAGGTGGCCTTAACTACTGTGTACTTACATCCACAAATAAGTGCAGTGTACTTATTGTGTTCATACTGTATTTCAGAACACTTCTGCGGTTATTGAGGTGGATACGGGTCCGGTTAGGGACGGGTTCGGTGGTATGGGTTGATTCAGAGCCGATCCTGGACTTCTGGGGCCCTACGCAAAACTGTGTCGACCGGGGGGGGGGGGGGGGTACATCTCTTCCGCGGCTCGCTATGCTTTCAACTCGTTTTCTTTAGTCTCGAGCAAGAGACTTCACTACATTCACGTTACATGATTTGACAGATTTTCACATAGAAAGGGCGACAGCGCCGTATTACAATAAATTGATCATTCATATTTTCATAGCCGCTGGCCAAATTCAAAACGAAACTAAAATGAAAACATCTTTGAGAGCAAGGGGGCCCTTGGTGTTTCGGGGGCCCTACGCAGTGTGCATATAGTGCGTATAGGGAGGATCGGCTCTGGGTTGGTTTAAGGGTGGGTTAAGGTGTAAGGGATTGGTCAACAGTGTAAGTATAAATGTAATTACATTACATATAGGTATTTTTACAAATATAAGTACAATGTAAAAACATGCATGTACACAATAAGTGCATTGTATCAAATTATTAATTTCAATGTGAGTACATTAGTTAAAGCCACCTAATATAAAGTGGGATCATAATTTTACTGTATTTTTTATCAAATAAATGCAGCCTTGGTGAACAAGAGAGATTTCTTTAACAAACGTATGAGGTCAGAATGAGATCTTGGTTATCTCTGTGTTTGTCTCGTCTGCAGGTTTTCTTCAGGGTGACTGTAGGAATGAGCCGGTGTCCGGTGGACGGTGGCGATCGGGACGTAGTGATGTCCGTCAGGCCCGTGGGCTTTAACGAGTCCGTGAGCGTCCGGATCCGTCAGATGTGTGTCTGCGGCTGTGCTCAGACGGGCCGCTGTCACGATGAGCCCGATCCCTCGGACTGTCCCGCGGAGACCAGCGGCTGTAGAGCGCACTGCAGCGGGAGAGGGGTCTGTAAGTGTGGGACGTGTGTGTGTGACTCCAGCAGACTGGGACACATCTACGGCAAGTTCTGTGAGATGGACGACTTCTCCTGTCCGTATGTGAAGGGCCTGGTGTGTGCAGGTGAGCGCCGAGATGTGTGTGAGGGCGTAACTAGGCCTGCCTGACTAAATAACTATATTATATAGTATGCATATTAAATCAATTCATAATAAGTTTGGAATTTAATGACAAATTCTATATAATTGTATCAATTTTTTTTAGGTCTTTTAATATAGTAATACTTTAAATATTAATATTTGGAATTAAAATGTTAAATATATTAGAAGTTTTATACTATAAAACTTTTTAAAATATACTTTTTTATATATAATATAAAATAGTAAATATAATAAAAAAGCTTTATAATATAAAACTTTTGTTGGTTTTGATTGCTTCTATTGTCCTCATCTGTAAGTTGCTACATATATATAGATATAGATTTTTTTCAATATTTATATGTGTGCTTATATAATTTGTGTGCGTGTATAATATGAAATTTGGATTTTAAAAAAGTTGGAGGTATTAAATTAATTTGGTAATTCCTATTTTTAAATTATATAATTTAAATTGTATATATATTTGGATTTAAAAAAGGTTTTATATTATTGAATATTAATTTGATCATTTCTATTTTTAAAATAGAAGATAAAATAATAAATATAATTTTAGAAAATGTCTAATATATTTTTAAATAGTAAATATATATTAAATACTCATTCGTTAATATCTATTTTTGGATAATACTATGAAACAAATATCTAACAATGAAAGGTACTCATTTTATGTATTATTATTAATGTATAAAAGATGTGTATTGTTTTAATCTCTGGAATGGACACGTTTGTACTGGTATATACGTCATATAAATGTGTTTTCTGTTTCCTTTGTGACGGTTCAGGACACGGCCGGTGTGTTTCGGCTGAATGTGTGTGTCTCCCTGGCTGGACGGGTGAGTCCTGCGACTGTCCCGTCTCCACCGAGAGCTGCGTGTCAGACGACGGCTTGATTTGCAGCGGCTGGGGGAAGTGTGTGTGCGGCAAGTGTGTGTGTGACGACGCTCGGCGATCTGGAGCCTTCTGTGAGAAATGCCCCATCTGCTACAGCTCCTGTCAATCACACTGGTAACCGCTCGCAGCGTCATTCACACTGGTACTGATTGGCTAGAACAGCTGTCAATCACACAGTTTAAAAGAGAGTGTATACCTTAAAAGGGCGTCACACTAGCCTTCTATTCACTTTCATTCATGCGCATGTAAACGTGGGAATGCAAGGGAGTAAATGTTTTGTCTTCCGCTGCATTCCAGAGTTAAACTCGGACCTGCGAATTTATAAAGCGAAAACACGTTTAATAAATAGAGGATGTAAACATCGTAAAACTGGAGTAGATCAGAAATATTTATTTATTCAACTATTTTAAATGCTTTATTAAATTAATGGTTATACTTTATTTGAAGGTGTCCTTGTTACAGTGTAATTATACACACAAGTACTGAGTAATATTAATTAACTACATGTACTTTCTATAGGGTTTGGTTTAGGGTTAGTTGCATGTAATTATGCATATTTTATTGCTATTATAATGGTAAATATATGTAACATTTGTAACAAGGACACCGTAAAATAAAGGGTTTATAATAATTGTATTATTTAGTAAAAACAGACACCCTGGAATATCATATCATGTTGCCCATATTTTTGTATAAAATAATTTTTCATGCTAAGTTTTGTGGGACTGGCACTTTAGCATACATTTAAAACATTAATATGTTTTGTATCTTAGTGATTTTGTAGAAAACATTAGTTTTTATTAATATTTTGAATCAGTTTTTATTTTCCGTTTTCATTGTAATTTTAGTTAGTTTTAGTAATTTTGTTGTTTATTTTTGTCAATGTTTGTGTGTGTATATATATTTTTTATTAATTTTATTTCAGTTTTTATGTTTATTTGTTTTTTGTGTTGAATTGTAAGTAATTGATTTACTTTTACTTCAGGTTTACTTATCTAAACACTTGAAAATGTATATTAAATAAATAAAACAAAACATAATTTTATTTCATATTTACTTATGTATATTATTATTTATTTTTGTTTCTAATTCTAATTGTTTATTTATCATTTATTAATTTAATAAGGTTATTAAAATAATAACTTGAAATATTAAATAGTAATATTTGTATAAATGTATATGATCTACTATCAAAGTTGGTCTTTTTTGCACTTGGCTAAGAGTTCAGTCTGTTCGTTTCCATCCTCCGTTGATCAGTCGTCATGATTAGTCTCCATCCTAACACTCCTAATGCTGCGCTCTCTCTCTCTCTCTCTGTCATCAGGATCTGTGTGAAGTGTCACCTGTCTCACGGCCTGGGATCAGACGCGCTGCAGCTCTGTAATCACAGCTGCGCTCCAGCGGTGGAGTATGTGGAAGACATCACAGGTACTACAGCACAAACACAGAGACAAACACCGCAGGCTGCAGTGCGTCTGAATGAACTGTGCTGTTTTCAGAGCTGGTGCGGGGGAAATACTGCCTGTATCCCAGCAGTGAGAGGTGTCCGCATCGATTCCTCGTGGACCTGGCTTCAGATCGGCCTCAGCTGCACATCAGTCGTCATCCTGGTGAGGAAACCAATTCTTCTCTTCATCTGCTCCTCCTCCTCCTTTCCCTGTTCCCACCTCTGTTCGACTGCGCTGAAAAATGAGATATTATATTTCGCTCGCAGAGAATGAAGCCTATTTTAAGAGCGCATTTCCCCAAACAAATTCTCATTACTGTGATGTGTCCAGTCCAGATGTTTTAGTTTCGAGTTGTTTTTTCTCATTTGGTTCTTATTCCTGTTATACAACGTTGTTGTTGTTGTTGTTATTTTCGTTTTTACATTTTATTTAAACTCCATTAAATGCAGTTCAACAATGACTGCTGTTCCATGACGTATAAATACTTTAGTTTTGTGTTACTATAACAAATATTTTACAGTCGTTATTTTCCACATCACAGTAATGTGAAAAGTAATTTTTTGCTTTACAGTAGCGCAATTTTATTATGGAATTGTGCTTAATTGTAGTTCATTGTAAGTTATTTCTTAGTTTGAATATATTATTTTTTATTTATATTTTATTTTGTGGTAAATCGTAGTGAATTGTAAGCTATTTGTTTGTTTGTTTGTTTTTATTTATTTGTTTAATTTTATATTTTATTTATTTATGTTTTTGTTCATTTATTTAATTTTGTGGTGAATTGTAGTAATTTGGAAGCTTTATATTTATTTGTTTTCTTATTTTGTATTTTATACTTTTATAATTTTTTTTATTTGTATTTTAATTTATTTATATTTGATTTATTGTATTTATTTATTTGATTTGTATGGTAAATAAAAGCTATTTATTTACTTTTCATAATTTATTTGTTTATTGTTTTATTTAATTTTTTTTTATTAACATTTCTAGTTGATTTTTATTTTTATATTTGTTTGTATTTATTTTATATAACTTTATTTGTTTATTTACTTTTTTCTTATACTTTTATTTATTTAATTTGTGGTGAATTGTAAGCTGTTTACTTTATTTATTTATTTTGTTTTACTTATTTTGTATTTTAAATTGGTGTTCATTTTGTATTTTATATTTGTATTCATTTTTATTTATTTAGTTTTTTTGCTTAGTTTTTGTTATTTAGAGTTTGTGGCAACATTCAAGAGATTTAATCTACTCTGTGCTGATTTCTTGCCAACAGGACTCTTTGTTGCTCATAGTTTGCTCAGGAGGTTTATAAGAGTTTTGTTTATTTGAAGTAAGATTCAAAGCTTGTTTATAAGAGTTTTGTTTATTTGAAGTAAGATTCAAAGCTTGTTCTTCTTTAAATTCACACACACACACACACACACACACACACACACACACACACACACACACACACACACACACACACACACACTCACACACACACACACACACACACACACACACACACACACACACACACACACACACACACACACACACACCACAGACACACATAACACACACACACACACACACACACACACACACACACACACACACACACACACACACACACACACACACACACACACTTACAGTAAAAAGCATCTCAGATAATTTGATGAGAAACATTAGAGTTCATATTGAGATCTATTTTGATTGCTTTTCTGGGCTTTTTTCAGGAGACCTCATTGCTGTCTAGGAAAAACATCTGATATATTAGAATCAGAAAAACTAATTTTACTTTGCTGGTTGAATTGTGTCAGGCGTATAAAGAGGTCAGGAAAGGGCTTGTTTAGGACAAAAGAATCCAATAATTCATTTCTAAAGCTAAGCTAAACAGCGGCCAGATGTTTGTGTTGTGTGCCGTTACGACATCAGCAGCAGCTGAGCTACACACATCCAGCGTTCCTGTTCTCAGTGATCCCCAACACAGAGGCTCCGATCCCCAACACAGAGGACACAGAGTAACATATTGACATTTAGCAGGTTTCCATGGTGATCACACACACACACCACACAGAGGACACATGCACACACAGCAGCACACACACACACACACGCACACACACACACACACACACACACACACACACACACACACACACACACACACACACACACACACACACACACACAAAGGCTCGTGCTGTTTCGGTGCAGCGCTGAGGGGGCGAGGGGTGTGTCCCAAACGCCATTCAGATGAGTGGCTTTATAAGAGAGAATGTGCAGGAGACTATTGAGATCTCTGTAATATCTCTGTTGCTTTGCCGTGACAGTAATGCGATTAAACGGAGAGACTACTGCTTTATTAGGCCTCGTTCACACCAGAGATGATCATTATAACCTTCAGCTGCTGCTCGCGTGGCGGTCAAAAATAACGATTTTTACTTCAGTGAAATTAATGTACAATATTTTAGTTTCATTATGTTTTTTCATAATTCATTTATTACCTTTTAGCCACTTTTTGAGCATATAAATTGACATTTCTGACTTAAATCTTGAATGCACAGATTTAAGTTTGGTCTGTTTTTTATTATTATACTATTATTTTTTATATTTCTATTTAGCTTTAATTTATCTTTTTTTAGTTTTACTTTAATTAATTTTAATACTTTAGTACTGTCAGTGAAACCTTTCAAATCTAACTTTCTATTCTATTCTATTTAGCTTTAATTTAGTTGTATTCATTTTAGTATTGCCAGCTAAATATTTATAATTTCCATTTAAGAAGTTTGCATTGCTATTCCTCGATTCAAGTTCTATATTTCTAATTCTATTGCTATTCAGCTATCTATTCATTTTCTATTAGTATAATTAGAGTATTCTCATTTTCAGTGGTTAGTTTATAGTAGTTTAACATTGCTTTCCTATTTCAGTTCTATTCTATTCTTTAATTTAGTTTTATTAATTTTAGTTTTTTAGTATTGCCAGCAAAATATTTCTAATTTTCAGTGGTTTTATAAGTTAGTTTATCTAACATTTCTATTATCTATTCTATTCTATTCCGCTTTAATTTTTTATTAATTTTAGTACTTTAGTATTGCCAGCTAAATATTTCTCATTTTCAGTGAAGTTTTATAAGTTAGTTTATCTAACATTGCTATTCTATTCTATTCTGTTCTATTCTATTCAACTTTAATTTTATTAATTTTAGTACTTTAGTATTGCCAGCAAAATATTTCTAATTTTCAGTGAAGTTTTATAAGTTAGTTTATCTAACATTGCTATTCTATTCTATTGTATCCTGTTCTATTCTATTCAACTTTAATTTAATTTTATAAATTTTAGTACTTTAGTATTGCCAGCTAAATATTTCTAATTTTCAGTGGTTTTATAAGTTAGTTTATCTAACATTGCTATTCTATTCAATTCTGTTCTATTCTATTCAACTTTAATTTAATTTTAGTACTTTAGTATTGCCAGCAAAATATTTCTAATTTTCAAGTTTTATAAGTTCAAGTTTATCTAACATTTCCATTTCTATTCTATTCTATTCTGCAACTCAAGCATTTTTCATCAAATAATCTGATCTACTCAAAATGTATTTATCTTACTGTATTCATTCTTACGGTATGTCTGCTATTGACTAAAGTATTTTACGGGAAACGGTTATCTAGAAATGTCTTTGAAGGGCCACTTCTGAGCAGTATGGTTTCCTGTGGGATCAGAGATGAGTAGAATGTAGTCTTGAGATGACTTTGGCTGTTGTTTGTGTTGTTTATAGTCTGGTCTCTGTCGTGTAACAGTGTGTGTTTGGAGTCGGCAGTACTTTAAGACGTTCCTCAGTGCCTTCCTTCTGACCGTCACGCTGGGAATCGGCATGCTGGCCGCCGTCCGACAGCTGCTGAGAGCCAGAAACTGCTCATGGCAGTCCAACCCTGAGCAACAGTTTGACCACAGCCGTAAGGTAATGTGTGTGTTCAGTATGAGAAAACTAGTTCGATTTTAAAATGATGCTTTTTTGAAGATCAGTATTTGGTGTAACAGAATATGTTGACATGCTTTAATGTTCAAAAAACACATTGTTTTTCAAATACTGTACATTATTGTAGGTCCTTTATGCCCCGCCTCTCTCAAACGCTTAGTTTTCTACAAAGTCCCTCCTTCCGACAAACACAGTCTGCTCTGATTGGCCAGCTGACACAGTGCATTGTGATTGGTCGAACTGTAACAACCCTTACCATAATTGCAAGCTTCAGCTTTCAAGTTAACGTTAGTTTTACCATCAGTTCAAGCCCGAGAGAGAACAGAGTCGCGTGACAGACACAGTGATGAAGCTCGTATGTGTTTGCACACAAGCCGTGGTTAAGACGATTTCTGACGGGCTGTACACTCCTCTGTGACGTGACCCTGTTCCTCTCACACACACACACACACACACACAACATGTGTTACGTGCAAAACTCCACATTTGAACAGTCAATAACAAATACTTAAACTAATAACAAAACATACATACAGTTGCTGATTGAGAAGTGCCAGATTGTCATAGCAAAGTCGTAATTTATTTAGAAATAGCCTTCGTGCATAGCTAGCATTTTACTCTCCTAGGTTCACAAAACTGTCGTCCAGAAAATGTTGCACAAATTCGAACATCTGGGTTGTGCTGTTGTGTTGTAAACAAATCTTAATGATTCCTAAATGCCTCTACTTTCAGAAGGACAAATAAAGTGCTTTTGCTTTCACCTAGAAACACACAGCGTCTCCCTGACACAGCTGCATCAACACTACTGCGTTACTGAAACCACGCCGCCTTTCTTTGCGTGAACATCTGGACGGCATTACGCAAATATTACCACATCGTGACATAGACATGTGGGGTGTGTTTGAATGAGCCGTTTTAGGGGGGCATGGACGAGTCTTAACTTCGATAAAGAATATCTCTTTGGTTTTGAGACTTTATTCTTTGTAACTTCAGGGATCTCATCGATGCATTATCAGCTTGTAACACTCCAAAGAGAAAGAAAAACTTGAAATCTCATCATATGACCCCTTTAAAGAAATGTTCACCCGCCCATTTGTTCAATAATAATATTGATATTCATTTATTATTATTTAATCACCCTCATGTCATTCCAAATCAATGTTATTTTAGTGTATGTATAAAATATAATTTTTTTCCAGTTATATTAAAAATATTTTTTGCATTTTTTATTCATTTTATTTACTTTTATTTCTAAATTTCAAGTGTTTTTAAAGTAAATTTTTTATTCTATTTTCTGTTCTATTCTATTGAGCTTTATATTTTTTTAGTTTTATTAATTTTGTTAATTTAGTACTGTCCACAAAACATCTCTAATTTCCAATTAAATTTTGTAAGTTTAGGTTTTTGTATGTAATATCTTTTTTCTGTGTTATTTATTTCACTTTAATTGATATATTTAAATTTGTATTATATTAATTTTAGTTCTTTAGTACTGCCAGCTAAACATTTATTACAATATTTGTATTTTATTTCACAAAACTCATTTAATTAGTTTTAGGTTTAATCTCTGTGGAGCACAAAAGCAACATTTATTTGATAAAAAATACTGTAAAATCAGTAAAATTGTGAAATATTATTACAATTTAAAATAACTGTTTTCTATGTGAATATATTTTAAAATGTAATATATTTCTGTGATGCGCAGCTGTATTTTCAGCATCATTACTCCAGTCTTCAGTGTCACATGATCTTCAGAAATCATAATAATATACTGATTTACTGCTCAACAAACATTTCTGATTATTATTATTAGTATTGTAAACAGTTGTGTGGCTTCATATTTTTGTGGAAACTGAAAGTTTATTTTTCAGGATTCTCTGATGAATAGTTCAAAAGAATAGCATTTATTCGTAATAGAAATCTTTTGTGACATTATAAATGTCTTTACTGTCACTTCTTGCGTAATAAAAGCTGTATTTCTCTTTCTTTGAATGCAGAACTCGTACGTCCCCACGATCAACGAGAAGACGATCACATACAGGAGGGACCGTCTGCCGAATCACCCGGTGGAGATGCACTCACACGTGCCCGAGAAGCCCCCGAGCGACGCCTGGCAGTGATGATGAGGGTCAAAGGTCGCTCTAGAACCGAAGCACTACCTGAATGAAAACACAACCTTTCTCTTTAAGCACTTACTTCACGAGAGGTGTTTTTCATTGCGTGATGTGGAATGGCATTAAATCTCTTTGTGTCCTGAAGCCACACAGAAAAAGAGGCGGTACGGTAAAGCCTTACTGATGTGCTTTAGACACGTTCTCCTCATTAGGCCAGTTAGACTGAGTTACTGTTTGTGTCTTTGAGCAGATGTGTGTTTGATTTTAATCATCAATTCAGTTCAGAATAGCGTACTTGCATACTGCGCATACTATTTCTGCAGGTTGCATGCAGAAAATACACAGACCAATGCAATGGGCTTGACACTTCCAGTATAATGATGCTTTGTTTGGACTCAATAATTATATAAATTAAATTATTTTTAGATTTGTATAGTTTTCAATTGTAGTTTATACAGTTTAACATAAATTTTAGTAATTCTATGTGCATTTATTGTTATATATGAATAAATTAAATCTAAATAGAAATATTACATATTTTGTTTACTATGTATGATATTTCTATTTTAACTATTTTTATTTAATTTTTTCATTTTAGTAGGCTACTTTAAATTCTGGAATGATAATTTGAGCAGCTTATTATTATTATTATATTACTTTTTTAATAGCAATGTTCACAGTATCCACCTTATTTTGCGACACGGAAGTAAGCTATTTTCTGTGAATGTTCGAGATTATCCGATTCTTTAGCTGCTAGGTAAATAACAAAGTGCAGTAAACTGTAAAAATACAGTGTTTATGATTATGATAATACACTCAAATAATATGATAAGCAATAATATCAAGCAGCGTAATAGACTTTGTACAGCTAATATACCTGGAAGCGAATGATACCGGAAGTCTCGCACATTCCGATTACAAATGGCGCGCGCCCGATCGTTAATAGCACAGCTGATGCTGTACAGCGTGCGTATGCAGCATGCCAGTACTCAATTCTGAACTGTAGGAAACCCTGTCGTGTTGACTGGGATTAGTATGCCACCTAGTGTTCAACACACGCTTAACCATTTCTAACACCTTTAGCAGGGGGATTTTTCTGAGTTTGTTTTGTAGTGAACATGGCATTGGCGGTTTATTGAATATGTTCATATTTAAGCAGAGATCTCAGAACTGTAGCAGTTATTTCCCAGCACTTTTCCCAGCTCAGATGATTGCCTGATACAACTGGAGTTTTTAGGACGTTTCTTCCTACACTAGTTTACTGTATGTTCAGATTTGCGCGTTAATTATTTAGCTGCTGGTCGGTATTTATATCTGTTGTCGTGTACTACTGAGGGCCCGTTTGTCCCCGGCAGCGGCCCTATAACCCAGTGTGTGATGGTACGAACCCTTGAGGTCACGCTGTGGCCAGTTTTAACACACTGTTTACATTGGGAGGACATTTAACAATATTTATTTGTAGTGTTTGTTTTTCTTTTGTTAAAAATATTTTTTGTTGTATAGTGTGAGCAGATCTGGTACAGAGCAATATTGTTAGCATGTGTACGCACACATTTCTGACTGCTATGTGAATGTGCTTGTGCAAAGCAAACATCACACCAGCCATTCTGGTTATGCTTTGTAGCCGGTTTAATGAAATTAATAAATACAAATCATAACTCTGTTCTTCTGTTACATGGTGTCATCATTCAAGTTCATTATTGTGAGTTTAAAAATGAATGTATATCAAATTATTTTAAATGTAGGCTATTCAATTGATTTATTTTGGATATTTTTTTTAATCAGCATGAAAGGTGAAAGATTAGCAAAACTGAGAGCATGGATTTGAATGTGAAAAAAATGTGTACAATAAATGTTTTTATAGCCTACTAATATTTAAACTTATTTTTTAGCATGCAAGTAGGTCTATAAATATTGTTGCCAAATTTAAATCGACATTAAAGCTACTGGAGTTTTGCTACTTCATACCACCGTTTAACGTAAGAGCGGGCGCGCCATTTTTTTTACTCAAATGTGCGCGGCTTCCGGTTTCGATCCTTTCCAGTTATTTTATCAGTATAAAACATTACCTTATGCTGCGTGATATTACAAACTGGTGTTTCTTGTCATTTTATTTTAATTTAATTTACTATCGTAATCATGAACCCATTGGTTTGTTTTTTTAGCACAATTTTACTGCACGTTGTTATTAGATATTTATTGCGGCAAAATAATTGTAAGTCACAATTCATAGAATATGCTTCCGCGTTGCAAAATACGGTGAAAACGATAAATAAGCCTACTGTCTCCTAATATTATTCCTACCAGTTTTCACTTGTATTCTGGTAAAGCAGAGGATCAACAGGTTAAAATGAACTAGAGCTGCAGTTCCGCCAGCGACCACTAAGAGGCGCCAAACACTCATAATAGAGAGAGCTGCTGTAATAAATGTCACTGCGTCACAGATTTGAAATTAAACAATTTGATCTTATCTTAGGAATTGATTTGAAGTTAGAAATGACTAGTTATGACTGTAGTGGGTATTATATTATGTATAATTATTATTTTTTTATCTAGATTTTTTTATTTGACTTTATTATCTAACAGCTCAGTCACAGACATGTCAAAACCAACTGAGATTTTTAAGTAGGCCTACTCTGGGTTCGTTTCTAGCTATTTGTTATTAAATCATTTAAAACATTCAATATAACTGATTTGTTTCGTCACTGCATGTGACGTCGTCTTTAATGATCTCATATAATAACGTTGCGTGTTTATTAATATGTGCGCGTGTCAACAGCGTTGAACATATAGCGACTATTTTAACCCATCATTATTGTTATCAACCCATTTCACATACTTCCCCCAAAAACAGTCCAAATAGCCAAGTCATATTTGACTTTATTACCTTAAAGTAAACGGTAAGTAGATACAAGCACATGCTCAATTAAATAATAATAAAACAACAGATAAACCAACGATCCTGAAATTATAAATATATTCAAAGTGCGACTCTGATAGACTTCAAAGCACAAATCAAACTCGATGATAAATATTTTCAAAACAATCATATGTACAATTTCACTTTGCATTGAGAAGAGTTCAGATTCACGGTCATAGATATCAACTGCACGACTAATGTACAAAAGCGCACTTTACATCTCCAGATTATGCGTATTATTATTATTATAATAGACTCGCTGGGTCAGATACTTTCCGTTTCAAAATCAAGGAGCACAAAATAAAACAGTTCAGTTGGCAAATACAGAATAATAAGACATTGTGTGCAGCTGTTGAGGAATGCAATCCTTGATTTTCTTATTTAGTTAATAAAGTGCCTCAATAGACATGAGTGAATGGAGAATCTGTAGATGCAGCGCATCAAAGTTCAGCAGTTTGTTTCACCTTTATCTGCATGGCGGGGTTATTTTCATCACTGCATCCAAAAATGACTATTTTAAATATCCAAGAACACCTGAGAGAGACCTCCTGCTGATTTACAGTCAAATATGATCAAGATTGGCGTCTGATAAACTGACTGGCCTTCGCGTGATTTCACTGCGCACCGTTCACATGTGAACACTCTTAAAAACAGGTTCCTTAATAAACATGCATGGTGCTTTGAAGACCAAGAAACACTTTCTGTATTGAGTTCTTGAGTTGCTACACTCTTGAAAATAAAAGTTCTTTATTGGCATCAATGGTTCCACAAAGAACGTTTAAAAATCCGTTACGCAAAATGCTGTTTATCGTGGAAAATAAGTTATTTAGATATTTCAAACGTTCTTTACACTAAGAAAAAAATGCTTTTAAGAACTTTTCACTGAAAGGTTTTTTGAGGAACCAAAAGTAGTGAAAAAACACCATTTGGAACGTTTAATTTTAAGTGTTTATGCACTTTAAAAAATGCTGGGTTGTTCCAACACAACTCTGGGTCAAATATGGACTAACCCAGCTGTTGGGTTACATTTTCACATTATATTTTTACCCAAAATGTTGGGTTAGTCCATATTTGACCCAAAGTTGTGTTGAAACAACCCAGCATTTTTTTAGATAGGAGATTAAAACAGCTTATGTTGAATAGGTTTTCAGATCAGTGTTTTCGGTTCTTTAAAGTACCAGACTGGTTTTCGAAGGAATTTGAGAATAAAAGGTTATGTTTTGGCTCTAATGAGAACCTTTATCTTTAAGAACGCTTGCTATCTCTTCTCAGAGGCCGTTCTGAACGGGTTCTGTGTTGTGGATCATTTCGGGTGACTGGCAGGCTGGGCTGCCCGGTGCACTCTGTTCGCTGTCGGTATCGCTGCCCTTCTTAACCCCGTTGGAGCCGGGCTCGCAGGCGCTGTGCGTTTTGACGTGTTTACTTAGATGGTCGCTGCGCATGAAGCGCTTGTTGCACACCGGACAGGCGAATCTCTTTTCCCCGGTGTGTGTGCGTAAATGCCGCTGGAGCTCGTCGGACCTGGTGAAGCGCTTCCCGCAGAAGAGCCAGTTACAAACGAACGGCCTTTCGCCGGTGTGCCAACGCAAATGCGCTTTGAGATGCGATGTCTTTCCGTATACCTTTCCGCAGCCTGGGATGTGGCAGCTATGGAGGCCCTTTCTGCGCAAACTGGCCCCCGAGGGCCCCAGGCGCTCCGCCTCGTGACAGTTTGGACAGTCGCAGGTCGCTCTGCCGGAGTACCGCCGGCTGGACGAGCGCGTAGACCCGGCTAACACTGCACCGTTAGTACCTGGGCTGATTTCTGGGTAAGTGGCGGATAAAACCGGTTTGTATCCGTCCATCAGGTGCTGGCCACCTGTGAGGAGATGCGGAGACGGACTGGCGCTGAACGCGGAGTGAGGGAGGGAGGAATACTCTGGGTTGTATCCACCCAAGGGTGAATGTAAAGAGCTCTGGAGCGCGGCACCGTTCGCGCTTTGAACGTCAATCCAACCGGTGCCAACATCCCACCAAGAGGAGCCGCCACCGGCGCTCACGTCTCCGGGGGAGATGCCAGCGTGCGCGGATTTGAACCACGTCTCATAAGGATGCGCGACGCTCATCCTCGGGTAAATCCCCTGCAGAGTGTCCACTTTGGAGATGAACACCGACTGCGCGCTTGCGTCCTGAGAACTGTTGGCCACTGAAGTTTGAAACACGGGATAGTCGTTTCCAAACGGGCTGGTGGAGGCGTTGGTGCCCGTCAAGGAGAACGAGCTGTTGGCGCTGAACGAGTCGTTCCGCTGCGCGCCGAACGGAGAGAGAGAACAGCTGCTGGGCGCTGCGCGCTTCCACGGGTGAAAACCTCCTTTTCCAAACGAGCCGCAGTCCGAGGAGGGACTCGAGCTCCCGATTTTATTACAGGTCGCTGCTAACATGGCCAATGGAGTGGATCCAACCCTCGGTTCCTCCTGTGACCATAAAACATTCACATTTACACTCAAGGCGCTTTTATTCAAAGCTCGTTCAAAAGAAAAGCAAAAAATGCAACAATATTGGTCATAAACAATTCCAAACACATTGTTTGTGAAGCTGATGGGAGATCAAGGACTTTTCCATTTGCCACATATCAAAACATGGTTAATTTAGACGTGAAATAAAGAGTTACAATACTCTAAACGCAGCCCGCTTTGAAAATATTTCCTGCAATAAACTTTTCAGAGATAGTTGATTTGTCCATGCGAATAATGCAATCGAAATATAATCTTAAGGAACTAATACATATAGCATTAAATTGATTTGCTTTGCGACAATTTATGTATAGTTCTACAAAGCAGAGTTGCAATTGTTTGAACTCAATTCATTGGACTAATATTATTGCATTAAACTGTTCAGAATCTGTATTGCCATTAGCAGTTTTTTTATTAAAAATAAAGCTTCCACATAGAACCGCAATGAGTGTTACAGTTTTATAATCTAGGAGAAGCTTGTAATTCAATAATATTTCATTAAACCAATGTTTTTTGGAGTTTTTAAAGAACCCAAAACACCGTTCTGAAGAACCTGATGAAACATCAGTAATCTCCAGATCTTTTAAAAAACAATTACAGGATTGTATATACTGTTACTGATGTATATACAGATATACTGGTGAATATTATTTTCATAGAACACTTATTTTTAGGAGTATAGCCTACTATTTGCTCCTGCAATCCGAATGCAACTCGACTGCATTTCAGCATTACGCAGAATTACGCACAAACACGCTTGTAGCCCGATGAGAATAGCTATACAGCAAATACACTTAAACAAATCTTAGATTGTTCTAATTTCATCTGAAACTCTACTCGAGATCTCCCCTGACGGACACAAGAGCTGTACTCACCCCAAGAAGTGAAGTTGCCATCACCTGAGAAAGGCCTTCGCATTTATAAGTCCCTCGGCTGTTTTGGAGCTGCACAAATGCGCTCGGCTCGGGCTTTGAAGATCCGGCAGATCCCGCGCGACCAATCAGATCTGCGATCGCTGGTGACGTCATCGGCGGAGCGCAGGTAATAGTTTACAAGTGGGAGGAGCAGAAGGGCCAGTGAACCTTTCCAGGACCCGTTTTTTTATTTTTGGGGAAACCCATGTAAGGATAGCCTAACTAATATTTGATGCTAATGAGATGCGTGTGGGCGTTTCTTGATTGTTTTTTTTTTTTTGTTTTTTTTTCTGTCCGAGGAGGGACTCAAGCTTTCAAGGTATTCACCACCATCTTTAAGTATCTGAATATGACATCTGAATAAAATACTTAGTGCATGATCTCTTTTTTTATTCTTCACGATCTGTGTTTTTATTCGTCAGGACTCGTTGAACTCGAGGGGGTGTAGGTGGGTGTTGGGTGTTGCACGTGGTGGAGCAGCAGCTTCACGAACAAGAGATGAACTTGATCCACGAGCTCTTTCCTCTTCCGTCTCATTCACAGACAGCAGAGCTTCATGTGTGTTAATCCTGCACTCCGTTTCTGATCTGATTTACTCCTGTTGTGTGGATCATTAGATCATTTTAAATCATCCTCAGTTCTGTAATTGATGTGCACATTTCCAGATAAACATGACTGCAAGCGTTGCGAAGTACAGTGGGAAGGAAAAAGTCCGAGATTGCCAGTAATGCTTTCATTATTATTTTCTAATTATAATGCCTTCGTTGCAGATTTGGCAATAATTTTAGTGTATGAAGATATGAATTTGAGATTCACTGCATGATTTGAGAATGTCACAAAGAGCATGTTGGGCTTTAATGGAAGCAAGAAAACCTGCCCATCCGCACAATATAGGCTACAGTTAATTCGATCACGCTCACACATGTAGCATACTTATTTATCGAAATAGCCTCTATAAATAGCCTATATTTTTTCTGCATGTTTAAACATTTATTTGTAACTTTTACAAAGTTAAACTTTTAAAAAAATTCTATCTAAAACTTTCTATTTATTTCCAGGTCTGTCTTAGATTTTGAATTGCAGATATTCAGTGTAAGCAGATGTTTTGTATTTTCTATTTTTGGCCAGGAAATCAATGCATAAAAGTGGTAGACTAATAACAGTAACTCTATGCAGTTTCACACGAGCGCGCATCAGCATGCAGTGCACGTGGATATCATGCGTTTAATTTGACTTTCAAATTTAATAAAGAGGTGAGCTTTAATCACATGCCATTTTATTTGTTTGATATTAATATTCGATCATGACAGGGCAGCAGGAAAGAGATAATTAAAATCACGCGCGGGATCAGTGCAGTTTTCCGTTCATCTCAATTAGGCTATATAGCAAATGAACCAGAATACGAGACTCGGTCGAAGCATCTTATATAGCTGCTGAAATCACGCATAATATTTCATAAGTATAGTGAGCACTGTTCGTATTTAAATTTTTCCCGAAATCTTTTAATTTCAGGAAATGCGAATCACATGAATTAGCTAAAATATCGAAATAGTTTTACACATAGGCTATTTGTATAGGCCTAGGCCTACATATTTATTGGAAACATTGGATAAATAGCCTTCTCAAGTGAAATAAATAAATAAAGCGTAGGCTGTTCTGTTTCTCTCGTGGAACTTTTTTTCTCATTTTCTCATTATAGGCCTACAAAATACAGACAAAAAAATCAAAATCAACATAGCCGAGCCTATCAGTCATTTAAACCGATTGCAATTTTTAAATAAAATAAATGAATGAAAATAAAGTGCGGTAAGGTCGTAGTCGATCAGTGGTAAACTTAACCAGAGTTCAGAGGTCATGATACAGTAGACCTGCACATATGTGTGTGTTGAACAGATGTATCTCTCTCTCTCTCTCTCTCTCTCTCTCTCTCTCTCTCTCTCTCTCTCTCTCTCTCTCTCTCTCTCTCTCTCTCTCTCTCTCTCTCTCTCTTCGCATTCTTTCCCACACGTATATGCGCGAGGAACCTGTTCTCATAATAAGCGCGTTAGCACGGACCATCGAGCACCGACAAAACGCACCGGCCGAGAGAGAGAGAGAGAGAGAGAGAGAGAGAGAGAGAGAGAGGGGGGGGGGCTTTAATTGTTTGCTTGTTGGTTTTTGAGAGAACGTAAAATATCTCTCCAGAAATGCACAGAGAACACGTTTAATATCCTGAAATTAAAGCCAATCATGTTGAGTGGAAACCAAAGGAAAAAACGGTATTGTGCTGTTTGTGATCAGCAGTAGACTACTCCATTTAAAACCAAAAAGATCCAATAATAGCAAATAAACACAAAAATGTAAAACCACAATTAAACATCAGGTTTTAGGGTAGCGCCATAGCCTAATTGATGACAGAGGCTGTGAAAGCCTTATAGATACAGGGTGTTTATTGGACTTTACTGTAGTTGAACATTTCCGATTGCTCAGCTGACGAAAGTAGACAAAACTCCACAAAACCTGGAATTCTGTGAATAACACGATCTAGGACATGTATACACTGTGTGCCATTATGAACACTGTACACATCCCTCAGCCTCGTTTTCATCCGCGTTAAATATGGCGTCTGTCCCATTAAGGTCTTCTTCAGATTCTGGATGTTGCTTTGAGTATATTTTATGTTCAAGCATTTTTCCTATAAACTTGATTTAATTATAGTAAATTGAATTAATTATGTATAGTACATTTACATATAAATATATATATATATTTATATATTGTATGCACAAACATACATAGGCTCTGTTTAAAGAGCTCATAAAATTGGCCTTTTTTTCATCCTCACCTTACATTGTTACATACTGACAATACAAATGTATAACCAAATGTAAATTGTTGATATTGTTGTGATCAGACACAATTTGGATTCACTTTTATGACACCTTGCCTGAACACGGCCTGTGTATACGTCAGGGTGTGTTACATGAAAAATGTGTGTGTGTGTGTGTGTGTGTGTGTGTGTGTGTGTGTGTGTGTGTGTGTGTGTGTGTGTGTGTGTGTGTGTGTGTGTGTGCGTGCGTGTGTGTGTGTGTGTGTGTGTGTGTGTGTGTGTGTGTGTGTGCGCGTGCGTGCGTGTGTGAAGTTTGAGAGATTACAGAAAAGTGTTACAGTAACAACATACTGATTGCATTCATAATGTAAATATAACATGACTTTAAGTGTCAAAGAGGAGCCTGAATATTTACGCAGCTCATTTCGATATGATAAATATACAAGGCACATGAATTTAGCCTGTTCCACACACAAAGCCATTGTATTACTTTAGGAGAGTTTTATGATATGTTTATGGTGCTTTTGGAGCTTGATAGCATCTGTCCTCATTCACTTTTCTTTTATTTTCTTTTACTCCAGTAAATTATGACACATTTAAATTTTTGTCTGAATTAACACTTTAATTACACAGTGTTATATTTGTATTAATAGATAGCATTTATAAATATTTTGTTATAGTAATTGTGTTTTTGTTTTTTATACTTAAATGTGACCCTGGACCACAAAACCAGTCATAGGTGTCAATTTTGAGATTTATTCTGAATAAATAAGCTTTCCATTGATGTATGGTTTGTTACGATATGAGAATATTTGGCTGAGATACAACTATTTGAAAATCTGGAATCTGAGGGTGCAAAAAAATCGAAATATTGAGAAAATCATCTTTAAAGTTGTCCAAATTAAGTTCTTAGCAATGCATAAAACTGATCAAAAATGACGTTTTAATATATTTATGGTAGGAAATGTACTAAATATCTTCATGGAACATGATCTTTACATAATATCCTAATGATTTCTGGCATAAAAGAAAAATCTATAATTTTGACCCATACAATGTATTTTTGGCTATTGCTACAAATATACCCCAGCGACTTAAGACATATGACTTGTGCTCGGGGGTCACAAATGTGTCTACCGTTCTTATTTTTTTAAATTTCAGTTTTAGTTCAACTAAATGAAAATTAGAAATGTTGCTTAGGCAACAACTTAAAGTTTAAGTTCTTAGATGTTTTATTTCAGTTCAGGTTTATTTTATTTTAGTTTTAGTTCTAACCCTGGTGCAGTCTGAAGTGCCACTATCATTAGATCAGATGAAAACGGTTGCCTGTTCTCCTGCTGTGTGTCTGACTCTGAACATCCACTAGAGAGCCACAGACGCTTCATTAGCGCTCAGACCTGCAGATTTCCCAGAGGAATCCGTCTCTCTCTCTATTAGGTTGATTTGTCATACGCTAAACACACTCTGCATTGTTTTTAATCAACCTGTTGTCCATCAGCAGACGTGATAATTTATGCCGATCGACAGAAAAGACGGAGACGGATTTTGCAAGCATTCCGGAGTCCTCGAGGTCACAGAGGTCAGGCGTCATCATTGTGTGTCTTCCTGAGTGAATTCTGGGTAATGTAATTAGTGTGCCGGAGAGGTCTAGACTCTAATTGCGTGATTTTTTTTGCACATTTAAGCATATGTACACCTACACAATGAGATTGCATGATTACAGATCGCTTTAAAAGTCAATGGGGTCCAATGTTGTGTGCACTGTATATATATATATATATATGTGTGTGTGTGTGTGTGTGTGTGTGTGTAATGCCTCAGTCTCTAAATAGTGCTCTGTTGTAAGGCCTGTTGAACCCTGAGTGAATCTGAGAGAGAGAAAGATGGATCTCCAGGGAATCGTAGAGACGACAGGTTGAATTATGGGTCAGCGGCAACAATCACATCCCCCATCATAACATGATCATCTAAATCAGGAGCCCTGATACCACTTTGAGTCAATGACTGCCTGCGTCCTTCCATGACGCTAAAGTATGTGGCTTGAGGAAGTGTATTATTCTAGGTTTGTGTGTGATTTGAGGCCGTAGTGTGTGTGTGTGTGTGTGTGTGTGTGTGTGTGTGTGTGTGTGTGTGTGTGTGTGTGTGTGTGTGTGTGTGTGTGTGTGTGTGTGTGTGTGTGTGTGTGTGTGTCGCTCAGGTTTAATCAAAGCTCTCTTATTGACAGTCATTCTGGGGATGTTGTAAGTAGTTGCTGTCCAAGGTTAAATTAAATTGCAGTACGTCATACTTTCTTTGTGAACCGAGCAACAGTGAAAGGTGGATAAATGTGTGTAGAGAGAGAGAGAGAGAGGAGTAAAGGCGATAGATAGAGACATAGAAAGTGAATCTTCCTCTAGCCTCTGATAAATGTGAACCCTGATCAACACAAGAGCGCCATTAAGTTGTTCATCACAGGCATAATCTAAACGCTCGGCACATCTGCGGTATCGCACACATGTGTAGTGCACACGTATGTTTGGTAGTGTGTGTGTGTGTGTGTGTGTGTGTGTGTGTGTGTGTGTGTGTGTGTGTGTGTGTGTGTGTGTGTGTGTGTGTGTGTGTGTGTGTGTGTGTGTGTGTGTGTGTGTGTGTGTGTAAGGAAGAATCAATCAAATTTCAGATTTGTTGTGTCATTAGATAAATAGTAGTCAGTGGCCTATTTTGTAACAGGATTATGCAAAAACATAATTAAATTGCTGGCTGCTTTGACAAACAGTCTGCAATAAATCTGCAATAAAAAGCTTAAGTCAATGAGTGAGTTGTGGTTTTAATAATTAAGGAAGCAAATTATGTTATAATTAGAAATTAAGGATAGGCCTACTGGCACCCAAGAGTGCACGTTATGCTGTATATATAAATAATAATTTAACAGCTGCTCCAGAACTAAGTTTACAAGTGAGAATCAAAGTTGAGTTTGAGTGATTAACATTAAATGTCTTTAAGAGTTTCTACAGGTCATTTTGAGTTTCGTCGCTACAGCTCCACAAACATCTTCGGGACGTTTAAAACGAAACATTAGATTTTCATATAGCCTAACTGAGATGTGTAATATATAACGGTACGAGTTAAAAGTACTTTTGTCGCTCGAGCGCTGTTGCTATATTTACCAGCATGCATCGCGAACGCGATTTCTTAACACTGCTAAAAAAAAAAACAATAGAAGCCCAATAGAAACCATCACAGAAATTCCAATGGTTTCCATTAAAATACCATTATAAACCATTAGCTTTTTCCAGTAAAACCATTACAAAATCCCTTTTTGTAGTGTGTTTTGGGCATTTTCCCAATCGGATTTAACATTCCTCCAATATAATCCATCACATACCAGTAGACACATTATAGTTTCCATGAAAACCAATACAAAATCCCATTATAACCATTAAATCCATTAGATTTTCTATTGTGTTTTTGGGCAGGGTTCTATTGTATTTTTCAACAGAGTTCTCATGTTTCTTTGGCTGCGCGCCCTCTCTAATAATCTAACCTTCGTAAATACTAACGATTGAATATGATGTTGGAATATGTTTCATATGTAATATGTAAGTTTAAAGGTTTTTAAGGAACCTCTACGCTTTTGTTCTGACTTCTTACCGTCGTTCAATTAATTTTCGCGGGCGAAATCCAGTCATGATCGGAATCCACGCGATCGAGTACGAAAGATTTCCCCTCGAAATTTGCCTCATTGTCCAACAGAAAGCTGCTTGGTTTTCAAATGACTCTGTGTGGGATGCTTCTTACATCGTTAGGCTATTTACTACGACAATACACCTTTTTGCCAATGAAGAAAATGCAACGTGACTGCACGTTAGCATCTAAATAGCCTATAGCATGCAGACAGACTGGCTACCAGGTAAGACAGCTCTTAAAACACCTGAGATACATAACTAAGATAAAGCTCAATCAGATAAGCTGTTGTTTTGACACGATAGGAATCACAGTTTTGTCTTCCACATTTCCTGATGGTACAGATATCAATTATTTGTGGATTATAGTAAATGACGTCATCAACAACACGGATAGTTCATTGAACCCATATGCTACAGTTAAGTGATGTCCATTGTTTATTAAGAATAAACAACCCATTCACATCAAAGTAGGACAACATTTAGAAGTTAATGAGAACGTTTATAAATTAATCAAGATGTCAGAATCAGTGTCGGGGGTAACGGATTACAAGTAACACACGTTACATAAACTTTTTGAAGTAACTGGTAAAGTTACTTTTTCAAATAAGTAACGCCAGGTACATTGTTTTGCCATTTATTGACTGACTCTAAGTGTAGAGGTGTTGTGTGCGCTGTGTGAAGCATGAAGTTACTGTAGATCTAGACTAAATGTCAACATGCATTTACTCATCTCACCAACACAACAGATTCAGTGTTGCTCAAAATGAATAAAAACAGTGAAATGCAAACTCAGAATATGACGCAAACCTGCAATAATTAAATGCTAAATAACACAAATATCCTTTATGTATTTTAATCCCATTTTATTAACCAGTGTCTTTTGCTGCTGACCTTCAATGATCCAGTTCAACCATAATTATACGCAATGACTTTAGTTAAACATCATTGAGCTTAACTTAATTTCTTTAAATTGCTGAAGTGTGTTGAACTTTCTTCTCCTGCTTTATATCCACTAATGCAATGCAGAATGGCAGCACAGCTAAAGTTTTGTTTGTTTGTACAGATTTTAAAATTCCTTCAGCTTGAAGCATATTCATGACATTTTTTTGTGTAAAAGAGCTTTTACATTTGCCAAAATAGATTTTTTTTATATTAAAAAAACAGGCAAGCCCTGCCCAGATTTAAAAAGTAACAAAAGCAAAATAATGCAGTACTTTTCATAACAAGCAACTAAGTAATATAATTAGTTACTTTTTAGGGAGTAAGGCAATATTACAATGCATTACTTTTAAAAGTAAAATTTCCTGACACACTTAATCCGCTGATCTTAGAACAGTTAGGGGTGAATTCAGGTGGATTGGGCCAGACAGACAGACATTGAAATGACTGGGAAAAAGTGTCCTAATCAACCTGAATTTACAATTTATGTACGAACGTAATGTTGATGCATCAAAATGCATCACGGCTCTCAGTGCCAAACAGATCTCGGCTTCTCTGTTGTCAGTGTTATTTACATCTCAATAAACCGTTATCTCATTGACACCTCAAAAACACTTTCAGATTTATGGCGGAGGCCTTTTTTGTTTTCTCACACTCTTAATTAAAAGTTATTGAGAGGATGAGTTGAATTGAATCTCATTGATTTGATACAGTGTCTCAGAGTCACGCTATGAGACTTGCACTTTATTTATTCTCGTTTGGACGGATGAATTTACGATCGGTCTGATCGATGGAAGGATGGATTAATAGGCTGATTGAAACAGTTCTTCCCGTCACATTTATCACCTCGTTTTACAGTAACGTCAATGCTGGGCGGTTCATGCATAGCTAGACATGTCTAGGGTCCTGCTGTCACCAATAAACTCCACCTGAGGTCAACAGACGAGGTCGCTTAACCACGTCTAAATTAGCTGGAGCCTTTTATGTGTCTTTATTTGTCCTCAGGGATGTGTGGTCTGGTTAGGACGGTGTTTCGGACAGTAGTGGACTGTAAGTGGACGATGGTCCCTATGGGATCCTTTCAGCCATTAATGCAGCCTCTCCTCTTCTCCTCTGTCCCAGTGACCTCTGGGTAATAAAACAATATTATCTGTCAGCAGAATGAAGAAGGGGGGCAATTAGCGGCTTTTGTCCCAGCGCCGTGTTTAGAGACGAACCCGAGAGGTTAAAGTCTCTGATTAAAGACCCAAATGAAGAAGACAACCGCTGCCTGGCGGTTGCACGAGGGTTTTAGCGTCTGTGTCCGCTGGTGAGTGTTTATCCCACCAGGTTGTGTTTATCAAAAGGGGTTAAATGACATAAGTGGGTTAATCCGTGAAAGGCTTTGGTTTTTCACATATGTTCTTTGTCTGTGTGGCTTGTGAAGGACTCGGTGTTAGCCTCATTCAGCTCACGCCGGTGAAAGGAAATGCTTATGAATAGAAGTGATTCTCACACTAAAGAAGAGAATGCGCCATCTGAAACCCTGATATTAGCTGCTTTTGTGGTTAATCCTCTCTAAGTGTGTGTGAGAGGAACGGACAAGCTTCTCAGGTGAATGTTCTGGCACAGGTTGACATCATTGTTTCTCAGTGCATTTCTTCTGAATTCATTTCGTTGCTTAGTCGATGCTTGTAAATCCAGTTTTTTCCCTTTTTCTATTCTTCTACTCTTATTTCCTGTTTTTGCCCAATTGCAACAAGCACTTTAAACTTTTGAACTTTTATGGTTTTTGGACTATTAAGGTAATGTTGTTTTTAAAGTGGCTATGTCTGAATAGAATACTAGTGTACTGCATACTGCAAAGTATATACTGTATTCTGCATGCCTAATTTTAAAAATAGAATTTGAGTCTGTGTGCAGTATGCAACAATAAATACTTACAACAGTATTATGTCACCAAAGTTGTGCGCCATTCAGAACTGAATTTGAGAATTAACTTTAAATTACAATTAAGTTCCAGAATTGGAAATGAGAATAGCAAACTAGGTGCATTTGTATTATGTAACTAAAGCAAAGCTGTGTGAACAACTCAACTTTGAGTCTAGTAGATTCATCCTGGCATTTTATCAGGAAATGCTGACGTGTGTCCTGTAGCTCAAAGACGTGATTTAAACTGTTAATTTCTGGTTATACAGCTTCTCCTGACCACGAAATTTGCATGCAAGACAAACAGGTCATTCAGGAACAGGCCTGAGCTGCTTTATTTCCCTGAATACTGGATGTGTTATGTGACCAGTCTATCTATCTATCTATCTATCTATCTATCTATCTATCTATCTATCTATCTATCTATCTATCTATCTATCTATCTATCTATCTATCTATCTATCTATCTATATCTATCTATCTTATCTATCTATCTATCTATCTATCTATCTATCTATCGATTGTTCTATCGAATTCAGAAATATGAAATTTGAATAAAATGAAAACTAAAAGACTTTCAAATCACACGAGCCAATATTTTATTCAGAATAGAACATCATGTTTAAACGGATAAATTTCACTTTTATCTATGTTTGTGTCTGTTTAGTTCCGTTTTGCCCTTATTTGGTAGCTCCTGTTTATCATTAGTTTATCTTTGTTCTATCTATCTGTTTTGTTTAATCATCTCGTTTGCTCTATTGTTCTTATCTGAAGTTAAGATCTGTCTTTTCTCGGTTTAAACATGTTATTTCAATGTTATTAATGTTATTAATGTAATTAACTGTCTACTCCTTCATGCTTAATAATTTGACATTGCTCATTTTTGATGGCACTGTTCAAAAAAGGGCTGAAAAGCAAGAAATCTGAAAAGACAGATGGGAGAACATAGCAACTGATTAAGTTAATTGAAATCATGTCTGTAACATGATTAGCTATAAAAGGGATGTCTTAGAGAGGCAGAGTCTCTCAGAAGTAGATGGGCAGAGGCTCTCCAATCTGTAAAGAGTGTGTAAAAAGTGTGAATACTTTAAATACTGTTCCTCAATGTCAAATTGCAAAGGCTTTGCAAATCTATCATCTGTGCATAACATCATCAAAAGTTTACAAGTGGAGAAATCTCTGTGCGTAAGGTTCAAGGCAGAAGACCTTTGTGATGTGGTCTTCGGGCCTTCAGACGACACCGTATCACTCATGCATGATTCTGTGACATCACTAAATGGGCCCAGGAATACTTCCAGAAACCACTGTCTGTAAACACAATCCACCGTGCCATCTGTGCCAACTGCTCTATCATACAAAAAGGAAGCTATATGTGTGGTCCAGAAGGTCGTGTGTGACCCATTAAAATGGGAAAAGTGTTCTATGTCAGGCGAGTCCAAATTTGACATTCTTGTTGAAATCACTGAAGGTGTTCTTGGTGAAGAGAAGGGAGCTTCCAGCATGTCTTCAGTGTTCGGTTCAGAAGCCAGCGCGCATGGTAAACATGCCATGCTATTGTGTAGCGCATCAATTTAAAATTAGCTTTTGTGCATAAAATTGCAAATGTATCAGTTTAAACATTATTTATCATGTTCTATTGTGTCATGGGAATTTGAACATCTTTTAGTTTTCATTTTATTCTAATTTAAAAAATGTCCCCACAATTCGGGTTATATCTATCCTTCTATTATTATATTGTTCTATCATTCTATCTATAGTATCATTATATCATTATACAAGGTTCAGTTTTTATTCATCACATAAATATGCAGGATATACACATCAGTAGTGAATGTTGTGGGGCAAAAAATTAAACATAACACAAGAGAATATTTTTTGGTAAGAATAAAATAAAAATAAGAAAAAAATAAGGAGTAAATTGTGCAATGAAGGAAACAAGCAGGTGTAGAAATCATGCAGCATAAGAGTTTTTTTGAAAATCTAAACTGAATGCACAGAATGTCTATTCCTGTGAGGGCTAAGTTTAGGTGTAGTAGGTGCAATAGCACAAACAGACCCTTGTACAGTATACCATTACGCCTATGGAATGTGGAAGTAACATGTGTGTGCATGTGTGTGTGTGTGTGTGTGCATGTGTGTGTGTGTGTGTGTGTGTGTGTGTGTGTGTGTGTGTGTGTGTGTGTGTGTGTGTGTGTGTGTGCGTGTGTGTGTGCGTGCTGTGTGTGTGTGTGTGTGTGTGTGTGTGTGTGTGTGTGTGTGTGTGTGTGTGTGTGTGTGTGTGTGTGTGTGTGTGTGTGTGTGTGTGTGTTTGATCTGTTTTTCTAGGTGTTTGCATTTGTCTGTCTCGCAGGCTGATGGAGAGATAGAAAAACAGAGATGAGATATAGAGATGAGAGATAAAGTGCAAACACTGAATGTCTGGATTGAGGAGGATTATATCGAGTGTGAATGTAAGTCAGGAGTTGTTCTAGCAGTGATTGTGTGAGTATGATGGAGACTCTCTCTGCTCACCAATGCCTTTCATAAATAAAGAAGTGGACAGCAGCGCTTTTGTTAACATTTACTCACACTGTGCCACATTGGCGCCCTTGACTTCCACTTCAGAAAATTGTTGCCCCATCAGAGCGCAGCCAGAGAAAGCTGACAGGTAATGGTTAAGGAGATAACTGCTCCGATTTCATCAACTGTCTGCTCCATCTCTGTTGCTCCGTCTTATGGTGGGTGTGCTGTCTGGAGGGAAACTCTCCGAAAGATTAGAAATCAGATGAAAACCGCGCTCGCTTCTCTGATGGAGGAGAAAAAGAGCAATATTTAGACATCAGCCATCACAGAGCGAAAGATGAAACGATGCCATCCAATCTGGACTCTCGGCTCCACTCTCATATTTTTAGTAGTGTTGAAACATTGATTGCATTGAACCACTGTATTTAACCGTGATGTACGGTGCTGTGTGCATGTCAAGTGTCCCCGTGTGAGTGACAGCTGCTCCATCGCCATGGCAGCGGAATCTCGCGGTGCTGATGCTGGGCTGCGCGGTTGTCATGGCACCTGGAGTAACACTCAACTTTTCAAGCAGGAATGCTAAAATTGAAAGGTGTCTAAACTGTTATTATGTGCTATTTGGCGGTTGAATGTGTGCATCAAAGCGTGAAGATAAAAACACGGGGGGGGGGGGAGATAGGATGTGATGGATCACACTTAAGCCTTTCAGCCATGCTAAAACCATTACACCGTTTACTATAATGATATTAAATTATATGATGATTGTTGTAATCTTTCAGAAAGATGCCTTACCAAACTAATAGTCAGTTGAATTGTATTGTTTACAACTCAAAAATACAATATCACGTTTTGCCTTCCTTTTGAATATAATCAAGTCTAATTTAATTTGTATAGCAGTGTTACTTTAGTATCACTATTCTATTGCATTCAATTCAATTTTAGTTACATTTTTGTTCAAGTTTGAGTCATTTTTATCATTTTTAAATCTACCTGTGTAGTTGTTATTAATTTTAATTTCAGTTTTAGTTATGTTAGTACAATTTAAAATGAATGAATATGTGGTCTGTTACTGATTGCAAATCACCTGAAAAAAATGTAATTAGTAACAATGTGGATTACACATTACATAATGTAATCTGATTACTTTTAGATTACTTTTGACCTAACTTGATTATCACAGACTGGATTGGGATTAAAAAAAAGAAATGTAAAATTAAGAAGAGAAAAATAAGAATTGGCTTGAATGAATGAATTTTGAATAATTTACTGCCATTGTTTGAATAATATGTTACTGTAGTCTGATTATAAACATTTTAAAACGTAATATGATACAATTACAAATCCAGATTACATGTAATCAGTTACTACCCAGCATTGTGTGTGTGTGTGTGTGTGTGTGTGTGTGTGTGTGTGTGTGTGTGTGTGTGTGTGTGTGTGTGTGTGTGTGTGTGTGTGTGTGTGTGTGTGTGTGTGTGTGTGTGTGTGTGTGTGTGTGTGTGTGTGTGTGTGTGTGTGTATATATTCAGTGGTGGTCAAAATGATTACAACACTGGTATTTTCAGCAGCTGAAAAATGGTTTTAAGTCAGTTATTTCTATTATTTGCTGCAGTGTGTCAGTAGGAAATATCAGTTTACATTTCCAAACGTTCATTTTGGATTTAATAATCCAGTGATATTTTTGTCTCAGTGCTTCTTCATGTTATTCATAACATGAAGAAACTGAGACAGACAAAATCAGACTGATAAATGATCAGATCTGTTGATTTAGTTTAGATCTATTTATGGCATTATTTTTGACAGAGCTGCTGTACTTTGTGGAGCGCTGGCTGATGTCAGACAAAAATATCACTGGATTATCACAAGTAATGGCTAATTGAATGTTTGGAAATCTATCTCTTCTCAGGATTTCAGTTTGATATCCTTTATATCCTATTTCATATCCCATGAGTTTTATGCTCTATACTGTGTTGAAGGTTGACAAATGATTGACGCTTGAAGTCATTTTTGCTGATTTTCAGCAGAAGTGTAGTGATGAACAGCAAAAGAAGCACTTTGAATTCCTCTCCGGGAGAAAAGCACTTTGGCAGATTCATGACAGACTCCACACAGTGATTATTGCATTAGAAACACTCTGATAGAATCACATAAAACATGTCATTTGAAGAACATGCAGAAAAATGTCAAGAGGGTAAAAGAGACGCTGAATGACTGTGTGTGTGTGTGTGTGTGTGTGTGTGTGTGTGTGTGTGTGTGTGTGTGTGTGTGTGTGTGTGTGTGTGTGTGTGTGTGTGTGTGTGTGTGTGTGTGTGTGTGTGTGTGTGTGTGTGTGTGTGTGTGTGTGTGTGTGTGTGTGTGTTTTCAGGAAAAACAGCTGTGGGAACCTTATAACGCGTTAAGTATTCCAGTGCTTTCAGATGGTGAAATTGGGCGTATAATCTCTCTGGCACACTTTTTTATTTTAACAGCGTGTGTATTGAACTCACAAAAACATCTGGTCCGGCTTGATTAACACTCGCTCGTTTCCATCCGGCTGATCAGATACCAAAGGTTTGTCGGACACAGCCGTAATTTAGTTTTTCGTGTTCATTTTCACCCTATCACTGACCTTAATCACATTTTACATGCAGATGACCTCTGTTGTGATTAGCAAATAATTACAGTCTTTTCACACAGTAATTGTGGCACGGGTTAAAATCTTTTAAATATTTTTAAATTTTTAAAATGTTAAAGCTACCTTTAACCCTGGGACAAGCCATGTTTCTCTCTTAAGTATATGAACAATGAGCAGAAAAATGAACCCAAAATGACCTTTAAAAGTAAGTGTGAAAAGTGCATTGCTTATTATAAGCCCCCACTGCTTTCAAATCTCATTTGCATATTTAAAGTTCCACATCTGACTTTTTAGATTTGAATATGCGCATATATGCAGATGAGTTTTGAGACCTATGCAAAGAGAGAGAAATTCCGTGTCAAACTTAAAGGGATAGTTCACCCAAAAATTGAAAATTGATTACTCACCCTCATGCCATCCACTTTTTTTCTTGAGAAGAACAGTAAAGACGATTTTTAGTTGAAACCGTGCTTCTTGGGGATTCTTAAAATGCTTGTCAGTGGTGAAAATGGTCAGTTTAAGAGTTAAATAAAATCACATACAGGCAACACAAAAGTGATACCCGTGGCTCCTGACAATATATTAAGGTCTTATGAAGCGAAACAATCAGTCTGTGCAAGAAACTGAACATTATTTACTCAATTATAATCCAGAGCCGCTGGCAAAGGTCCGGAGTGATGTTCATTTCACGAACGAATCATTCTTTTGAACTGATTCTTTATTGTGAACCGGATTAACCAGTTCATCAAATCGGACGGAAACGTCTGAAAACGTTCACGGCTCGAGCAGCTCAGATCTTAGTTCCTCAAGTTACTCAATCAAAACTCACTTTCAAAGACTTTCAAATCAAAGAAAAATGAAAGTTTTTATGGTTTCTCGTCGTTTATTTAAAAAAGGTGTGCTGATGACGACTGTTCACTCTATTTGCACTCTTTTCACACCATCATGTGCAGAGGTGGGTACTAACGGGTTACATTTACTTACATTTACTTGAGTACATTTTTTGAGTAACTAATACTTTTAGAGTATATTTAAAGATGGGTACTTTTACTCTTACTCAAGTATTTATTAATGATAAAATGGTACTTTTACTTCGTTACTGTGGGCGACGCTCCTCTCGTTACTTTATCTTAATGCAATACAAGTTAAAACTGCTTTAATTTATTCCAAACGCTCGTCTACTTTTCTCTGGGTACTAAGCGATGTCCATTCGCAAATGATTCATTCTTTTGAGTCAATTCTGTTCAAAGACTTGATCAAACCAGTGAATCGGTTCGTGAATCAGTTTGAATGATTCGTTCAGTTCGGAGTCGTCTGAAGCGCTTCTCACTCAGATAACAGAAAGTTTAAGAACATCAAGAGCGCTGTTCCAGGAGGAATGCCTTTGCCAAGACACAATTAATATTATTTTCACAATATTTACACTTGCAGAAATATAGGCTACATTTGTTTACATGTTGCAGAACAGACGGAAGAAGATCCGTCAATGTGCTTTTGTTTCGTTATGTTCAGATGTTCGGTGACGTTAGCCGGTCATGAGGAGTTTTCACTCTTCTCCGTGTCAGGTATACATTCATATATAATACATAATTAATATACTTTGAAATATAATTTAATTCAGTGATGCTGTTCATCAGCTGTTACTCCAGTTTTCAGAGTCATATGATATTTCAGAAATCATTCTAATATATTGATTTATTACCAGTGTTGGAAACAGTTTTGCTGCTTAATATTTTTTGGAACCTGTGACATTTTGTTCAGGATTATTTGATGAATAAAAAGCTCAAAAGAACAGCATTGATAATATAATATACAGGAAAATATCTGAGTTACTTTTTCAAAAAATGTATTGACGACAGTGCGCTGTGTCACTGTGTCATATTAAAAAAACGTACATTTTACTATTGAAAGAAACGTTGTTTAATAGCTTATTGTTATTGCAATGCACACTTTGAACATGTATTGTGCCACTGAAGGGTTAAAGCAGAAGAAAGGGAGAACAAGTTGAGCATCAAGACGGACAGGGAAACTTCTGATCATGGTCATTTTGCTTTTTTGAGTGACGTCAAAACTACAAACTCTGGAAAATGTCAGAGCAATTGCCATACATTCAGTCCCAAAGGTATTCTGGGTAATTTCAGCGGTCCGTATCCATACATACATCCATTTGCACAGATCCAGAGACCTTCGTTCTGCTTTCTCTGTCTCTCTCGCTGTCTGTCTTTCTGTTGACTTTTTCCCCGTGACATTTGAGGGCCGTGTCGTGTGTGTCTAGCATGGACTGATATTTTCAACTCTGTGTCATTTGGTCTGCGCTGAAGTCAGCTCCACGTGGGTCTAAAAGCAGACAAATTGCACACAAATTGCATCAGATTGCCAACATGTTGAAAAGGTAAATTGCTTGCAAATCTATTAAGAGCAGCTGACCAGCTCTCCGGAGCGGCAGAACTTCTGGAACGGTCTAATTGGTCAGCGGCTCTCCGTTGTGCGGCGGTAATGAGAGCAAGAGAGCACTTACTGGACCGGTTATGCCTTTGTCCAGTAGATTTAGTCTTTTCATATGTGGATGCTATTTCTGTATTGTCAGCGAGTGCACAGTGAGATTTGCTTTTCATGTAGTGCAACCATTTACTTTAAAGCTGATTATGTGAACCAGTGTTTTTGAAAGAAGTCTCTTCTGCTCACCAAAGCTGCATTTATTTGATCAAAAATACAGCAAAAACTGGAAAATTTGGATATAATATTACAAGGTAAAATAAGTATTTTTTATGTAAATATGTTGTAAAATGTAATTTATTTCTGTGATCAAATCTGTATTTTCAGCATCATTACTCCAGTCTTCAGTGTCACATGATCTTCAGAAATCATTATAATATACTGATTTACCGCTCAAGAAACATTTCTGATTATTAATATTTTTGTAGAAAATGATAACAAAAAATTCAGGATAAAAGAACAGCATTTATTTTAAATATAAATATTTTGTAACATTATTATCTTTGCTGTCACTTTTGATCAACTTAATGTGTCATTGGTGATATAAGTATGAATTTCACTTATTTTCAACCTTACATTCAATTCTGCATTCTGTTTCGTTATTTTAGTATCATTTGGATACGTTTACAGTTTTTATGGAAAGTAATGCATTTCGTTACTTTTACTTTACTTTTTGTCACCTGGGCTGGGCTTGCTTACTTATTTTTTATAACAAAAAAGCTATATTTTTGGGCTACAAGTGTGTGGTGTGTGTGTTGGGGGGGGGGGGGTGGTGTGGGTGGTGTTTGTGGGTGTGTGCATGCATGTGTGGGTGGGGTTGTGTGGTGTGTGTGTGTGTGTGTGTGTGTGTGTGTGTGTGTGTGTGTGTGTGTGTGTGTGTGTGTGTGGTGTGTGTGTGTGTGTGTGTGTGTGTGTGTTGTGTGTGTTTGTGTGTGTGTGTGTGTGTGTGTGTGTGTGTGTGTGTGTGTGTGTGTGTGTGTGTGTGTGTGTGTGTGTGTGTGTGTGTGTGTGTGTGTTTTATGTTGTTGAAGCTGAATTGATGGTTTAAAGCAGCTCAGAGTAATCAAACCTCAGAAACGCTCATTTTTATCTGTCTGTCAACATGTGATTTCATCACAGCACACCAACTGTGTGCATCTATGCATGTGTGTGTGTGTGTGTGTTCATCCCATTTAATACCATTTATCTCTGCCATACTTGAGTTCACTGCTGTAGTCTGAGGTTGTTCTGCATCATTAGTAAGACGCGCTCGTCCCTCGAGAAGCAGATCGACCCCGGACTGATGACATTACCTATACAGGTCAAGAGGTCACGACATAAAATCTGGTACTTGAGCGTGTGTGTGTGTGTGTGTGTGTGTTGTGTGCGTGCGTGCGTGTGCGTGTGTGTGTGTGTGTGTGGAGGGCGATGCTATTTATTTTGGCCAAAGCTGCACGTTTAGATGAACTTGCCTCGTCTTCCCTGTTTGTGCTCAGTAGTTCGGTTCCTGATGGGATAAAGAGAACAGGTCCGGTTAAAACGACTGAATCAAATCAAAGACGAGGGACATTGCTTGTGGATTGGCTCCTGGTCCCGATCTGTCCGTCTCTCTCTGGGAGGCGTGCCGGCAGGTGGCTGTCATGTCTCTAATTGGCCTCTGTGGTGTGAAATTGTGTTCATTATGTGCAGGAGGAAAGCACAAGAACCCCTGCGAGCTCCCAGAGAAAGACAGAGAGAGAGCATTCATGAGAAAGTGTGTTTG
>CM049802.1:804888-842388 GCA_027422405.1 Ptychobarbus kaznakovi
CATATAGATCTATAGTAATGTCATGCACAACAGGGTATTCTCGTGTTTGTTTCTGTTGTTTCCATGAGTAAATATTAAGAGCATGCTTGCACACTGCTGGGTTGTGTGTCAACAGAGGAATGCAAAACTGTAAATGGACAGCACTTGACTAAGAGTCAGGCTCGTATTACCAAACGAGTAGCTCGGTTCCTGTGCGCTGAATCTGTTCCAGCGTACTCGATGTGCCCTGTTTACCCGTCAGATATATGCTCATGTAAATCTCATCATCCACTCATTATCAAAGCTTTGGGAAGCTCCTGATTATGGGGTGTTAATTAGCTGCTATTATTATCTAATACTGACAGGCTGTTATTTCAGAGTTACATCTAGGGCTGGGCGATATATCGCATGCGCATCGCGTCAGTAAAGCCGGTTCCTTGATTAGCGGTAAACCTCGTCACCTGTTTTCAACCGGAGCGGCATTTAATACACAGAGCCGTAGTTCACTGACAAGCTAGACAATATCGCTTTCAGTATTGATGGCGATTCATCTGCGATAATGAAAGCGTATATCGTGCGATATATCGCCCAGCTCTAGTTACACACCATGTAAAATGTGAAATGAAGTAAGTGTTTTAATATATATATATTTACAAAGCCTTCAAGAGAGAGGTTTCAAATATTTTTTTTTATGTAAATCCAATATATATTTGTTTAGTTTATATATTTAATAATGAACTTTTGTAGAAGGTGGAAGAGCACCAGTGTTATTTTAATATCAGTAATATTGTAATATTATTGTTTTTATGACTATTTTATATTAGAATTCATTTTATTTGTATAATTTTAATAGTTTTATAAGTTTTGTTGTTTTTCATTTTTACTAGTTTTTTAAATATGTTTATATAATTTTATTTTAGTACTTAAACTAAATTAAAATGATAAATGGTGCCAAATTTTATGTTGTATTTCAGTTGAACATTCTATTTAATTTTTATGAATATTTATACTTTTATATATTACATTTAAATTTTAGGTGAAGTTTCAGTATTTTATTGTGTTTTAGTATTACTATTATTTAAAAAAGTGTATTTTGTTTATTTATTTTAGTTCTTAAAGGGATTGTTCAACCAAGAATAAATTTCTGTCATTAATTAGGCGTAATTTCCTGTTAAACTTAATTAATTTAACCGTAATTTCATTTATTTTAAGTAACAAAAAAAGTATTTTGTTTTGAGGGTTTGTTTTGTTATTGTTATAGTTTTATATATATATATATATATATACAAAACATTCACTTGTCCCAGACAAGCGGACAAGCGTTAATGTCGAGCCCTGAATATAAAAATGTAATTTGTTTTCTTCTAATAGTGTTGTGTTGTTTGCTGATGTTTCTGCTAGAATAGTTTGCCGACAGCTGCTTTGCAGTCCTGTGACGCTCCACCCGTGTGAAAGCCTGTTTGTTCAGCCTTCTAATAACACACACATGCATTGTGTGGCATAAAACAATCTGTAGAAAGCTACAGCAGCAGTTTCTTTACACTGTTTCACCGAATCCACAGGATGTCAGCAGCACGAGTCTTCAGTGGCCTGCTGTGGGCAGGAGTCAACAAGCTACAGAGGTCAGCGGGTCAGGACTAGGGTTTGTGGTCCTGAAATGAATCGCAGAGGTTAAATCAGTGCTTTCATATGCTCTAAAGGACTCATGTAGCCAGACCAAAATGTATATTTATATAATTTCATATAGTTAATGGAACAATTTTAAACTCCCCTAGAGTTATACAGTTGAGTCTTACCGTTTTTGAATCCATTCAGCCGATCTCCGGGTCTGGCGGTATATAACATATTGGATGTTTTTGCTCTATTTTGCCACCAAAAATAATTCCAAACAAAGCCACAGCACTTGTATTGCGTCTCTGATAGGGGTGTAACGATTCATCGATATGGATCAATATATCAATACAATGTGTGACGATACGATGCATCAATGCCACGCGTAACATATCGATATCTGTCTGTCGTATAAAAGGCACCTTTATTTTGTCACTGTCCACATTTTCATATAATGTCCATCTATGCATAACAGCCAACGCGTGCATTCTCTTTCAATCTCACGTATCAGACTCGATAAAGGGAACTGCCCGAAGGCACGAGGCGAGCATATAAAATGCTTGGGATTGTTGGCGAACAGTCTGAAGCGCACGCACACACATCTGAAGCTCACGAACACACACACACATCTGAAGCTCACGCACCACACACATCTGAAGCTCACACACACACACACACACACACACACACACCCACATCTGAAGCTCACGCACACACACACATCTGAAGCTCACACACACGCACACACACACATCTGAAGCTCACGCACACACACACATCTGAAGCTCACACACTCACACACACACACACACATCTGAAGCTCACGCACACAGACAGCTGCGTCAACTCTGCGCGAATACTAAATTGAGCTCTCCTCCGCTTTTTTGAGCATGGATGAATAAATTCAGACAAAACTACATCAAAATGCATGTTTTGGCTAATATCCTTGTAAACAGTCGGTTAAGAAAAGCATAAGTCTTAATGTAAACAGTGGAGAAAAAAGGCATGTGTTTATTAAAGTTGTATTATCAGTATTTATTAAAGTTTATTATCAGTTTATTAAATCTGTGCTTTCATTCTTAAAGTGAAAGAAAATAATAATAAATCTAATGCTGTCAAAGAAAAATACAAGTGTTCACTGCTCCTGACTAAATAACCTTTGTAACATCAAAAAGTATTAATTTATAGGCTATTTAATTTATACAGTGAAGACTATGCAGTTATTTTACATTTCTGTAGCGTACCTGAACATGTTAAACTGAGCTGAAAAACCTGAAAAGCACTGTTTATTGAACTTGTGTCTTTCTTCTATTGTATTTATTTTCTGCTATTGCTTGTAATTTGGTTATCTGTAGAAAAGATGTTTAGCACTGAGCCATAGCAGTATTTTTAGATTTATGTTCATGTTATATATTTTGGTTGCATTTGTGAGTTAATAAAAATGTAGATGATTGTTTAAAATAGGTATATAATATCGATATATCGATGATATGCACCTGTATCATATCGTATAATTTTTTGAGGTATCGGCAAATATCGTATCGCTAGGTATGAGAATCAATATCGAATCGTGACGAGTTTCGTTCCTGAATGAATCAACCGTTTAAATGATTCGGTTCGATTGCAAGGGTATTTGTGATCTTACAAGTGTAAATAAAAAATGTTGTTTCAATAAGTTAAGTGTAGTATTTTCTTTACTCTTTACTCAAAAACGATGTCTAAAAAGGTCATATTTGAGGTCTGAGATGTGGGAACGGTGAAGAGAGAGAGGGCAAACATTTAGCATTTAAGGTCAGCATCGCCGTCTAATCAGCCAATAATAGCCTGCATAGCACTTCATCTCATAACATGGGATTTTGACCAAATATATTCAGTCTTAATTTGTGTAAAATGTTGCAACAAGGTTTTGGACATAAGGCAATGAAAATAAAATAAAACACCTTAAAGTAACTACAAAAGAGTATGTAAAGCAATTATCTTCAAATAAATGTTCTCACCCTTTTCTCCCTTATCTGTTTGATTCCATTTTAATAGTTTACATCAACAACATGTCTAATTAATTGAATTCATAAAAAAATAATTTATTAATTTGTTTACAAAAATAGGCCCCTGTTGTTTTTTCTCTCAAAAATTCTTAATGCATTTAATTTTTCTGGTAATGAATTTCACACATAGAGACACAGAATATGCAGGTTTCATATAGTCTTTTTACATTTATGCATTTAGCAGACGCTTTTATCCAAAGCGACTTACAATGCATTTAGGTTATAATTTTTTTTTATCAGTATATGTGTAATGTAAGAAAAAATGATGAGGACGTTGAAGATCTTGATGAAGATGTTTATTGCAGCATAGCAGTGACAAAGCACATGTTGTACCTTGGGTTCAACAGAGTTAGAATGAACTAGAACATCCTAAGTCCTAACCTTTTATACATGTTCAGTTTACTACCCTTCATGTAAATGAAGTTGCTCCTGTCGTAACAGCTGTAGTCTGTATGTTAATTAAGTTCAACCCTTTGTGAGATTCTTGGTGTCCCACACGCTCCCATTCTACAATTGTGACCATTTGCTCAGTGGTTCCCAAATGTTCCACAAACAACATAACTGTTGACTTTTTTCTCTATTATTTAAGCAATTTTGTGAATGAATGATCCATAATGTGTGGAGTGGCAGAATCAAGATACTTACTTTTCCCTGGGATTAAACCCACAACCTTTTGCGCTGCTCTACCACTGAGCCACAGGAACACATATTTTTGCGGTTTCATATTCACAGACACTAATCCATATTGCAATTTTATTTAAATGTACTGACCTACTTTTGATTTACTCATTCTAAATTTGGCAAATGCCATGATATCACGTTATACAGAAAATACTTTTTTATTAATGGATCTTGCGATTCCATCCTCATTTTCTGCATTGCAGAAATCATAGGGCCCTATGTTTAGTGTAAGCTTATGTGGAATAATAGCTCTCTAAAATATCTTAATTTCTTTCTTTTGCAGTTTTGCTCTTCTTTCTTTCTTTCTCAGAATAACGTTTGAACATATATTTTTGGCTGATGTTTATTTAACACACTTCAGCTGAGCAGGACACACTCCAGGTCCGACCGTGTGTGTGTGTGTGTGTGTGTGTGTGTGTGTGTGTGTGTGTGTGTGTTGTGTGTGTGGTGTGTGTTGTGTGTGTGTGTGTGTGTGTGTGGGGTGTGTTTGTGTGTGTGTGTGTGTGTGTGTGTGTGTGTGTGTGTGTGTGTGTGTGTGTGTGTGTGTGGTGTGTGTGTGTGTGTGTGTGTGTGTGTGTGTGTGTGTGATGTGTGTGTGTGTGTGTTGTGTGTGTCGTGTGTGATGTGTGTGTGTGGTGTGTGTGTGTGTGTGTGTTGAGCTGGTGTGTGTGTGTGTGTGAAAGAGAGAGGAGAGAGGAGAGTGTGAGAGTGTGAGTGTGACGGAGAGGTCGGCTCAGGAGAAGGAAGGGAAGGGCACAGGGTCACTGAGTTTCCTGTCCTGGTAAAAACAGGAAACCTGGCCATTGGACGCATTCACAGTCACACTCGTTCCTCTCATCTGTGTCGTCTCTAGTTTATTTCCTCCTTTCAGTTCTTTTGAAATCCTTTACCTGTCTGCTGAAAGCTCCTGCATTGTGCTTTCAGTTCTTCTGGGTCTCTGTTATGATGATGATGGTCTGGGACAAAATGCAGCTTTAAATGGCCTGTAATTTTAGTACTTTAATTGCAATGCAAAAACGATAGTCTGATCCTTACTGATTATATCTGACATGAGTGAGAATCAAATCAGAGAGGAAATCTCAAGGACCTTTACCTTTGTGAACATTAAAGCAGTAGTTGATGCTGCTGAAATTATGATGCTAACAGCAAAGCAATGCCTTTGTCTTTGAGATAAAACATTATTTTAATGAAATATATGTGACAGCAATCATGTCATGGTTTTCTTCTGTCTGTTCAATTACACTATATTCATGCTGCTTTCATCCCGATCAATTAACGCTCTTCAGCATGAGCACTCACAGTCAGCCAAAGATAAGAAATAATGTCTCTCTCTCTCTATCTGTGTTTGTGTGTTTCAGGCCAGTCTGTCCATCTGGGGATGGGGGGGTCTAGGAGTCGTCCTCTTCCTCATCACATTTGGACCCTTTGCCATCTTTTATCTGGCCTTCTACATCCTCTGTTTCATTGGCGGGTAAGTGGATCACAAATACGTCTCATTTCAGGCTGCATTTAAGCTCTGTATGACCTGTCGATGCTCCAGTATGATGATGCAGACTCTCTCTTCTCTCCTTCTAGGGGTTTGTAGTGCTTGTATTATTTGGAAAGATAAACTCAGAGAAACACCTGGAAAGGTGTGAACACTCCTACCTGCCATCAACACAGCCGGCCATACTGAAGGTGTGCAAACTCTTGCGTGTCTCTCTTCCCTTTTATTTATTTGTATTCATTATATTTACCACAACATATATACAAGCATTTGTAATGCATTTGATCAATAAAGTACGACGCTGATGTTTTAAAAACATAATAACCATAAAACATATCATAGTTAAATAATTGTAATGTTTAGTTTAAATAATTAAATGTTTTTAGCTTAAATTATTTTATTTAATAACTAATAATAATGTATTAATATTTTTTAAATGAAAAATACTAATACTAAAAAAGTATGACATGCTGCGTTTTTTCTTAAATCGTTTTAATTATATTTAATCATGAATAAATTAAATAATTTTTTTTTTTCAGAAATTGTGTTATCTGTTTTAGTTGTTCTGAATTTTGTTCTGATTTAATTCAAATTCATTATCAAAAGTGGTGGTAATCAAATAAAGGCATAAACCATTAACAATTTAATTAATCTTTTAATATATAATCAAACAATACTTTTTGGGAATTTTTTTACCAAAGTGCTGCATAACAGATTTTTTTGTGGATATTAAAATATGGAAGAAACAATTTGTGATAAGTTTTAATAATTTTAGTTTTTGTTGTTATTTTTGCTTTGAGAAGTAGATTCCACTGTACAAAAGTAATATATTTCTGTCAGAGTTTCTACAAGTTAAACCAAACTTTTATTTTGACAGCTTTTGTGAAGACCTTTGAGGTTCTGTGTGTGTGGGTTTTATTGAGCTAATTCATTAAGAAACGTTCTTCTGCTAGATAGAATATATAGTCACTGACATATAAACTAAGGTTTGTAATTAAACAAGTGAACAAGTGTTTTCTATATTTTATTCACAATAACATTTACTGATAAATCATGCCCATTTAATACCAGAAACATTTATTAAGAAAGAAAATTGCTGATTTTTGATTTCATGATGACTTTGGATTGTGCTCGTGTTCAACTTCTGAGTCTGAATTCTTTGTGTTTATTCGTCAGGTTTTGGAGGAGATGAAATCAGAGTCCAAAACACATAAAGATCGATCGCCGTCTGACGGGATCCAGTATCATAGATGAGCCACTGCAGCAGGTACCGTCAACAAAACCAAACGGACGGACAAACGCGACCGCTGAAAGTGCACATTCAAGCGTTTGAGGAACCTGTGGTTTCTCCACCGACGAGCTTCTCTCAGACTGTCGAGCTTTCGCTTCACAAAGCCCGTTTGTTTCCGCTCATGACATGCGTCAGACGCTGGATCAGCTCGTTTGAGAGTCTAGGCTGAAGTGCAGATGAGCACATGACACTCATTTTCAGTCAGTGGCCTCACATGCTATACCGAAATCGGCTTTAAATCTGCTTACAATGCATATTTTCTGCTGGGGTCACATTTTCAATGCTACACTTTAGCTATTATTTGCATTTATTATTAGTCAGAGAGGTTTCTTGCTCCATTAAACCACTATATTGGTGTTGCACATCCGTTTTACACCCTCTCTTTGACATTTAGAAAACAGGTTGTTTTACTCCTGTACCTTAGATATGTGAAAGGCATACCAGTGTCACTCAAACTGTTGTTCGAAGTTGCAGAACATTGAATAGGTGTTATGATGTAAATATAGTTTTGTTTTATGTTAATGGCTCCGTTCCAATACCTGGTGAGCTGCCTACATAGACAGCTACCTGTGCTGTCATTATGCACACGTACCACTAAATATACAGAGGCCCATGTCTAAATTAATGATTTGTTAATCTAAGCAGAATAAAAATGCACCATACACAAAATATTGGATAAAATAGTTTATTTTTATTAAATGGAACTGTAATTTTTAGTATTTAATGAAATATATTTATAAACATTTGTATTTATTTAATTTATTGATTATTTTATTCAAGTCAAGTTAATTTGTATAGTGCTTTTCACAATACACATTGTTTCAAAGCAGTTTACAGAAAATCATGATGTTAATGTTTAAAATATCTTAATATCTTTAAGTGTTACAGTCACATTTAGAAGATTAGAGCTGGGCGGTAATATAGTTTACACCTTGCATTACACTTAATAATTGAATTAAATCATTTGATAATTCATAAATGTTTAATGTAATGTATGTTTTAATTTAATAATTACATATAATTAATTTAATAATAATTAATAATAATACAAATATTGGAGCCATATTAATTATTTTATATAAATAATTTTCATCATTCTCAGTTATCTGTTTTAGTTTTTCTGGATTTATTATTTAGTACACATTTATTATCAAAAGCGTTGGTAATCAAATAAGGCATAAATCACTAACAATTGAACTAATCTTTTACAATGTAATCAAATATTAATTCAACAATTTATGAACAACAAACAAGTGCCCTGTATGAATGCAGATAAAGTTGTATATCCTACTTCATATAAAGAGCAGGCCAATAATATGGTTACATGTACAATAATGTAAACTATTGGAATCATGCAGCTAAGTTTTGCTGTATAGTGTATATCGCTTAATGTTAATGTGCTGGAAAACTAGGGTATATCCAACTTTTGAAATAAGGCTAAGCAACGATATAGTTTACATTTTTCAGCAACATAATTAAGCTGTTGAGATTTGCTATATAGTTCATACGGCTTAATATTAGTGCACTGTATATATCTGGGAAAGGTTGGAAATACTTGTAGTGTACTTGAACTATAACAAGACAGCATGGTGTTACCAACTGTTTTGAACAGACTCCGTTTGGAGAGTGTTGCCTAATGTTGTCTTGGTAAGCAGCAGGTTTTTCTAGGTTTTTGGAACAAGGCTGATTTGTTCAGAAGTGGTTCCTGTTTTTTTTTTTGTCTAGTTTCAGTAACTGGTCTGGGTGGACTGGATAGACTTGTAGATGTGAGAAAACACTGATAAGTATCCGGTTTTTCCATGATGTAACTGCCCTCAAATCTCGTCCCATAGTATAAGTCCTATAGAAATCATTGTGTAACTCCTCCTATGTAAGTCTGAGGTTTTGAGGAAATCGCGTTAAGTTAAAGACAGTCATGAGAGTACGCCAGCAGCTCCAACTCTCAGTCCTTTCTGCTGAGCTTCACATCTGCTCTGGAATGTCTACCCAGAGTCCTTTGCAGTAGCAGTGATGGGTCATTGTGTCTGTGCCAAAAAAGAACCGAGAGCACATGATCCAGAACAATACATTTCCTTGTGAGACCCTATGAAATCCAGATTATTTTTTTTCTAGTTGCCCTTTTAATGCTTTTTAATTAATTCATTTAATAAATACAACTTTACCCATTTTTACAATAGTAAGGCCATATGAAATTGTGTTATTGTTTCTGAGATTTCTGATAGTCTTCCTGAGCATTTTGCTGTTTAATTTGAGAAAAACTATCATAATATACATACAGAGACTCAAAGGTCTTCATGGGAAATAAAAATTCAGTTTAACTTGAAGAAATTGTGATGGTAATAAATTACTATTGCACAGAAGAAAGTATATCTCGGTTTAATAATAATAATAGCAGTAATACTAAAATTGATTATTCAAATTTAATTACTATTGAAAATGGAATCCAGAAAAACTCAAACGAAGAACACTGAATTTGGTAAAAATAAATTGGAATATGAGAAAAAATAAAAAGCATTTCTAAATGCCTGTTTAAAAAGAAAATTAAAAACATTATAGACTAATGATTTAAATTAGACTTGCTTCTGTATTTAACCATTAAACTGGAGTCTAAAAAATAAAATTGACAAAATTGTTGTTTTAAAAAACAACAACCAAGAATGGATTTTGGGGAAAAAATTAAATGCAATTTTGGGAAAAATACATGGGATTTCATAGGACCCTACAAATGGTGTCCGGTTTATTTCAGGAAATGATCATCTGATCCTCTTCTCATGTCGTTCATCAGGTCATCCAGTTCGCCTTGAGGGACTATATCCATTATTGGTATTACACACTGAGTGAAGATGAAACGTTCCTCTTGGAGATCCGTCAGACGGTCCAGAACGCCCTCGTTGAGTTCTCCACCAGGTAAGACCCCTGTCTGACACAGATCAGTGCTGCTATCATCATTGAGAGTGATCCCAGGGACGATGCAACACCTGACCACAACCCAAACATCTGACACATTCCCCTGCTAAACGCAGTGTTGAAATGAGACCGTTAATCCTGTGATTCATTAAGTGCTCAATCTTTCCTTTCCTCAGGTCTAAAGAGGTGGACTGGCAGCCGTATTTCACCACCAGACTGGTGGATGACTTTGCGACTCATCTGCGTGTTTTCAGGAAAGCTCAGGAGAGGCTGAACGAGAGAGAAGATCCGAAACAACGTAAGGATTGTTCTGTTCGCTTCTCTCAGTTTATCAGTGGCAAGACTGGAAACACTAAGGTCCCATTAGTTAATGTATACACACACTTATAAAATGCATCCATCTTTATTTAACTCTTCATGTTAGCTCATTTTTAGTTCATTAAATAATACGAACAGTTTTTTTATATTAACAATGTATTTTTAAATGTTAAAATAAGTTTAAGATTAATAAATGCTTCAGATATATTTTTCATTGTTTGCAAGGTTGCTTTTTATAACTAAAACTGAAACCAAAAAACTGAAAATATCAGTAAAAAAAAACCTGAAATAAAACAACTTGAACTTATTTGATTTCAACTGGTTGCCAAAGAAACATTTCTCATTTTCATTTAGTTTTTCTTGGTGAATTAATATAACTAAACTGCAATAAAAATAAATGAAAACTATATTATATACAAATAAATAAATGCATAATAAAAATGGCACTTCTCTTTCACTGAGCACAAGGCATCTTTAATGGGAACTTGATTGTACTGACTCGTAGTGTGAGCTTGTGCATGACGCCGTCGGTGTGTTTGTGGCAGGTGACGCTCCGGATGAGTTGCTGGACTCGTTTTTTGAGGCGGAGGTGGAAATGGAGAGGAAGATTTGTCGAGATGTCGTGTGCACGTCACGCAAGGATGAAGAAGGTAGGATTTGTGTCTATAGACAGTTCAGAAACTCAGAGCCCAGAGATTTAAGGCCCGTACACACCGGGACGAATTTCGCGCGCGTTATTCGCCGACGTTTAACGCCTCGTGACTAAACAAAGGGCGCCAATGTGAGTGTGCACACCGACGCGAAAAACGCCACGCGTAAAAGCGTCATTTTTTTAAAAACGCCTCGGGTTCATTTTTTTGGTTTAAAACTATCCGACCAATGAGATTGGCGCTTTTGCTCACGTGTCTGGAGCTGCTGAAGTTACAGTAAAACACAACTTGGGGGCGCTCAAACACAAAACAGTCTTGCCGAGCACACATACGTAACGACGAAGAAGATATACGCCAAGTAGCGTCTACACTGCCGGCATTCAACAGAACAATAATTTCTTCATCGCTGGAGCTCTCGTTGGTGCTTGAAATATCCATGTTTTCTTTGTATGATTTTGACAAGCGCGTAAATACTTGCTCTCTTCTTCTGAGTGACAAGCGAGTGTCAGAAGCGTAAAGTTGCGCAGCGCCACCTTGTGTACCGGGGTATTTCTGTTTTACATTAAGCGCCATCTAATGTCAGGGAATGAATTTGCATGTTCACTCGGCTCATCGTCAGCGAAAATCGCTTGGGTGTGAACACAAAAAACGCGTTGAAAAACGCTGGCGAATAACGCGCGCCGATATTCGTCCCGGTGTGTACGGGCCTTTAAGGCGTGGTTTGGGTTTATGTCAACAATAGTCATGAACAAGTTGAACATGGGCAGATCTTATATGCCAGACCAGCTGAAAGACTTTATTAGCACACAATATAAACACACACCCAGTCATGAATCCGGTGAAATGCTTTGAGAAATCTTTGAAAGAAGATTTTTGGGTGGAGGAGTGTGTATAAATGTGCCCTGTGAATATAAAAGATGTCATGTGATCACATCTTTGTTCCATCATCATCTGATGATTGATCACAAATCATTTACTCACCCTCATGTCTTTCCAAAACCAGCTTTCTTTCTTCTGCGGATGTTTTGATGAATGTTTACGCTGCTGTTTTCCACACAGTGCAGTGTTGAGTTTCAAAAATACACAAAAAACACCGTAAAAGTATGTTTTTTGCGAATCCTTAAAGTCTTATAAAATGTAAGGTTATAAAAAAAGTCTTAAATGCTATAAAAATCTTAATTATCAATTTTAGATGTCTTAAATATTCGAAATTTGGATTGAAAACCATGAATCAGGCCAAATGTGATTGATAAACTTCAAAAGGCACTGATTTAATTAAATGTATGTGAACGCTGCACAAAGACAAAATGCTGTGTTTTACAGCCTTGTGGTTAATATCGCACATTTATGCCAAGAGATTGTCAATGATCCTTTGTTGATAAATTATGACAATGTTTACTTCATGGTGTTTATATTGTAATATGTTGTAGATGGATCTAAGCTTTTTGAATGAGCAGCTGGAAGTAGCAAATCATAGACATTTCAAAATAAAAGTCCTGGTGTATTTCAGGTCTGTTTATAATTAAAAGTGCCACATCATGCATAGTATATTTTTTTCTGGTTATTACTGGTGCAATAAACTGTCTCTGGCATTTAATTCAAAGTAAACTCTTGTAACTTTTCTCTGGGCTGCCTCACCACAGGAAGGAAAGACAGAAAACATTATTTAACACACTGAGTATTTGGATTTGACCAGTGTCAGCACAATAATCTGTCATAATATTGTTTGTTGTAATTCATATGTATTCAGACCTGCCAACCTGTATGCATTGTGCGTAGCGGATACGCATTTTGACCTCAAAGTACGCTGGTACGATTTGTCACTCTGAACTACGCAAAACCCTGGTTACGCCTCTGTCCACACGCAGTACTCAAATCAAGCAACAGAAAAAGAAGAGTACGACCAATCAGAGCGTTTTTTTCGGTTTTGCATTTAAATCATGTCCGTGCGTTTTACTTCTCTCCAAACTGGCTGTGTCTCCGTGAGTCTACACGCTCCCCCAGCTTATAATGTGCATTTGAAAAAGCAGCACACGCGAAACATCTTCCCTTAATGAGAAGCGTTTCTAACAAAAGAGAACATTATAACATACATTGAATGTTAGAAATAACTTACTTTGGTGATCTTTTGTGACTTCTTATCACAGAATGAGGCAGACATTTATATCTTCTACTGTAATAAAGGTTATGTCGATTAGCGATGGATTATAAATATACTTAGTGTTCCTGTGGCTCAGTGGTAGAGCATTGCGTTAGCAGCGCAAAGGTTGTGGGTTCGATTCCCAGGGAACACACATACTGACAATACAAAATGTATAGCCTGAATGCACTGTAAGTCGCTTTGGATAAAAGCGTCTGCTAAATGCATAAATGTAAATGTACTTAATTATGAAAATACCCGAGGTGGTTTTAAGAACACAGACAAACGATACATTGTCACAGTCGAGTGTATATTGGCTGAATATTTCATTATTCAAAGGCAAATCGATTCTATCTTCATTTATTCAGTTACAGCGATAGCTGGATGCTTTTGTCCATAATAATAGGATTTATGGAGCCGGGTCAGTTCTTTTGCTTGTGTATGCATATTATGTGGATTTTCTGCACGAGGGCGCCCTCCGGCTTCCAGTATGAATGAACACATTACATTTGATTATAGCACTAAATAATGGCCAGTCCATAAAATAATACATATCTCCCGTGTTTTTCTGCAGCATTTAGTTTTTTATTATTTAAATAGCATTATATATATATATATATATTTTTTTTTTTTTTTTTTTTTTTTTTTTTTTTTGGAATACCCCCCCTCCAGTATTTTTGGTACTCTGAAATATTTGCGCTGTATGCTTGTTTGACTGCCGTGTGTTTTTGGTGCAGGTTACCTGCGGGATCTCTGTGAAGTGCTGCTGTACCTGTTACTACCTCCTGGAGATTTCCACAACAAGAATATGAGATACTTCCTCACGGTGAGACACTCACACATGCTAAATCAGTCCCACATTCATTCAAATAACATTTGATCTGTGGTCCGCTAAAAAAGGGATGAAAACTGTAAAGCACAGTTTATGTGGAGAAAACCATACGTTTTAATGTCTGATTTTTAAAGACCTGTAAACTTCTTCTGTTGTAATGAGAGCAAAATTAAAACTGTAAAAAAAATATATATATTTTGAAATAGTTAAAATAAAATAAAAGATGAAAAACTGAAACCTAAAAACTAAAATTGAAATGAAAATGGAAAATATAAAAATAAACACTGATTCAAAATAGAAATTAAAAGTATATTTCAATAGTAAAATAACACTGCTCTTAAAACTTTTTCAGTCTGCAGTATTTTAATGCCGTTATAAAGCTAAAAGAAAAAATGAGATGAAAAACTTAAAAAATTTAAATGTTGCCTTGGCAATTAATTGAATAAAAAAAAGTATAAAATTACTAATACAAAAATAAATCTAAATAGAAATATTAAAAATGTAAATGTTGCCTTGGCAACTAATTGAAAAAAAATGAAGTAGTAAAATTACTAATACTAAAATAAAGCTAAATAGAAATATAAAAAATGACAAACACTGCAAAATTACTAAAACTTAAAATAAAATTAATAGAAATAAATCCAATAATCAATAAAATAAAATACTAATAAAAAAATGGAAAAGTAAAATTTTAGTTAATACTATAATATAATCAAATAACATTTATTATAATTTAATCTACTGCTAAATAATTTTCCAATAAAATGCAATTTGTAAAATGTCTAAATTATTCTCAGTGAAAATAGACATTATACCACAAAAGATGTTGCTAGAGCTGAAGCTGTATTTAATACAGGACAGTGCTTTAAGACACTAGATCTGGGATTTACGGAAAGCAAACAAGTGGGTTTTGTTCTAAGATCAGGACTTTTGGTGTTATGTGGTCCTGACAGGTCTTGATGTTGAGACTACAAGATTAGAGCTCCAGTCTCTGTGTCTTGGCACATGAACAAACGTGATGTTGATTAACTGTTTGACTCTCTGATGTCCTGCAGGAAGTTTTGGCCAGAGGAGTTCTGCTGCCCTTAATTAACCAGCTGAGTGACCCTGATTACATCAACCAGTTCATCATCTGGATGGTGAGACCTGCTCGGTTCTTACAGTCCAAGAGTGTGTCATGACCTTTTACCTAAGAAGTTTGGTCTGTGTGTTTAGATTCGGGACTCCAGCTGTAACTACGAGGCCTTCTTGAACATCTTAAAGCTGACAGACAAAGTGGCCGAGCTGGAGGCCGTCAAAGACAAAGTCCTGGAGGAGCTTCAGTACCTCCGATCTCTGGACACGGGAGGAGACGGTACACACACTCACTCGTGTTGTTTACACACATACGCTTAAGTGTTTTCTTCATTCGGTTGGAAAATAAACTGAATTCTGGGGAAATTTGAGAGCAAGTTCAAGGCTTTATAATAACAAACACTGTTTACTCTTCATTTTCTCTCTCTTCACACTCACAGATATCAACTTCATAAAGAATCAAATCAATAGTTTGCTCTTTGTGAAGAAAGTCTGTGAAACACGGATACAACGGCTACAATCAGGGAAGGTAAACAAATCTCTCTGTTTCATTCACATTTGCCTTCTTAGAATACATGAATATTCATTAAAACATTTATATTTGCTTGGAATTTACATTTCTTTTAAATAATGAACAATAATGTAATTGAAACATATGAAATAATTCCTCTTAATCAGGGTTATTATAGTTAACTGAAGCTAAAACAATTATAATTTTCATTTCTTGAAATAAAACTGAACTGAAAAAAAAATATATATATAATATATAAAAACTATATTTTAGATGGTTGCCGAGGCAGCATTTCTCATTTGACTTGATGTACTTTAATAACTAAAACTGAAATATAAATTAATAAAAGATATACAGCATCTAATTATTATTATTTTTATAATCTAATAAAATGAACAAAATGCACAACAAAATTACTAACACATTAGAATTAAAAAGAAAATGTCATACAAAATATTAATAAAAACTGTAATAGTATCTCAATAAGAATGTATAATTAAATTATAAATATATAGTTATAAATAAAATATTAATTGTATTATATGTTATATTAATTATCAGTTAATTATTACAGAATTAAAAATACAGAAATATGTCTATTTTCCAAAATTTTATTATTATTATTAATAATATTACTGTATTTTAATTGTTTATTACAGAAATACAGTAATAACTGTTTTTCAAAAACATTATAAAATTCCAAAAAAAATGACTTATTGTACCTTTAATAAAATAATTTCAGGTTAACAGCAATTAATCAGTTGTCTGACTATTAACATTTCACCTGCCAATAAGTCTTTTTAACACATTTTGGGTTTTTTTCCGAACAGGAAGTGGACGCATTGAAACTCGCAGCTAATTTTGGCAAGCTGTGTGTGATTCCGTTGGAGCATATATTAGTGCACAACATCGCGCTGCAGTTCTTCATGGGTGAGTCGAGGCGGATGCATGCGCACAAACTGTCCTCTCTTCTGATATCTTTCCTCAATGCAGTTCATCTCTCTCGGTCTCTAGACTACATGCAGCCCATGGGCGGTCAGTCGCTCCTGTTCTTCTGGCTGACGGTGGAGGGCTATCGGGTCATGGCCCAGCAGCAGCTGGAGGTCTTACAGAGCAGCCAGACCACCAAAGGCCTGCTGAGATCCACTGCGCTCGGCATCTATGACCAGTACCTGTCCGAGAAGGTGAGAGGACTGAGATATACCGGTACGAATGAGTAAAGGGTCCATGAAGTGATGTTTAACAGGTTTATTTCCACTCAGGCCTCTCCTAGGGTGCAGGTGGATGAAGCGTCCGTAACCAGACTGGCTCAGAAACTCAACAAAGAGGATCCCACACCCGAGATATTTGATGAAATCCAGAAAAAGGTAATGACTGATGTTTCATCAAGCATATATGTAACCCTGGACCACAAAACCAGTCATAAGGGTCAATTTTGGGAAATTGAGATTTATATATCATCTGAAAGCTGTTTTATTATTATTATTATTTTTGTTAGGATAGGACAATATTTAGCTGAGATACATCTATTTGAAAATCTGGAATCTGAGGGTGCAAAGAAATCAAAATATTGAGAAAATCATCTTTAAAGTTGTCCAAATGAAGTTCTTAGCAATGCATATTACAAATCCCAAAATGAAGTTTTGATATATTTACGTTAGGAAATTTATAAAATATCTTCATGGAACATGATCTTTACTTAATATCCTAATTATTTTTGGCGTAAAAGAAAAATGTATCATTTAAACCCATACAAAGTATCGTTGGCTATTGCTACAAATATACCTGTGCTGCTTATGACTGCTTTTGTGCTCCAGGGTCACATATGAAACATGATATGATTTAGCGCAATTATCAAATCGCCAAGACTGCATTGTAATTATATATCAGAGCCGCTCATGCTAACAGTGTTTTCAGAGTCGAACTCCATCTCTGCAAGCTCTGTGAGTTTGAGTCGCTTATAACGAGCATTTGAAAATGCAACATGCGCCAAACGTATTTCCAAGTTTGTAATGAGATGCGTTCATAAATCTGTTGGCAACAAAAGTGAAGCATTTCAAAACGGAGAAGTTTCCTGCGGTTTTCCGCCAAAATAAAAGCTCAGTGATTTAATATTTAAAAGCAACGAAAAAAGCAACTATAAATATTAGTATTGTAATTTTACTGTTGTTATATAAAATAAGAATATGAATTACAATAACAACAATAATAATAATAATATATATATTTTTATTCAATTAAAATTATTATGAACTACTTTGCAGTTCAGTAGTATTATAAAGAAAAGATGATTAAGTACATCAGATAATTTTTTATGGTTTGATTATATAATAATAATAGTAATTAAATACAAATAATAATATCAATACAAAATCAAAATTACAATTAAATGTGATCCCCAATTTGTTCTGCCTGTTTTTAATCAAATAATTCACATTCGGTTTAATGACCAGTAAAAATGTTCATGGACTGTACATTTCCTCAAGTCACTTTAACATTGATAATAATCATAAATGTTTCTTGAGCAGAAAATCAGCATATTAGAATGATTTCTGAAGATCATGTGACACTGAAGACTGGAGTAATGATGCTGAAAATACAGATTTGATCACAGCAATAAATTTAAAATGTAACATATTCACATAGAAAACCATTATTTTAAATGGCAAATTATTTTTGATCCAATAAATGCAGCCTTAGTTAGCAAAAGAGACCAATCTAAAACTTTTGAACAGTACAAGTGCAATTTGAGTTTTTGATGGTTTATCGTGCAGGTCTGTTTTGACCAATATAACCATTAAAAAGCCCACTATATTAGCTCTCTGTGTTCCTCAGGTGTATGATATGATGTTGCGGGATGAGAGGTTTTACCCGTCGTTTAAGCAGCACCCGCTGTACGTGCGGATGCTGGCCGAGCTGGACATGCTGAAAGAGCCCAGTTTCAGGGGTTCAGACGACGGGGACGGAGGTGACAAACACACAGATACCAGATCTGCCATCAACGAGCCTGTTTACACATCATCTCCTAAAATTCATTAATATTTCTCTGTTTCTCCAGAGTCGTTCAATGGGTCTCCAACAGGAAGCATTCATTTAGTATGTCAAATAAAGCTGTTCATATGTAATATTACACACATCAGGCGTGTTTGAGTGTCTAATGATTGTGTTTTGTAGTCATTAGATGATCTCAGCAGCGGGAGCGTGGATGAGTCTGCTCAGCTTCATGCCTTTATCTCTGATACGGGTGAGAGTTTTACCTGCTCTTAACCATTTCAGTAGATGAATACTGTACAGTCTTAAAGTCCAGCACTGTGTCCTTACTAGGCACAGTGTTTTCTGTCCTCAATGAAAATGACCATTACAAAGGCATGTTGTTTATTGCTTAAAATGACTAGACAATAGATTATTAGATCAACATGGTAGAAATGTGTCTTTATTGCATTATACCTGGTTTAACTGTGTAAAAAATAATATCACCTTAATATCAAAAGACAAAATGCACATTTTGTTATGCTCAAAGATATGATGTGTGTGTGCTGTGTATATTTATATATATATATATATATATATACACACCCATGCATGTGTATATTTAAGAAAAAATTTATGTTTATATAATAAATATATTTTTAGATAAACAAATTATGTGAATATAAATAATAAAAAAAATAGTACTGTATGTGTGTGTATTTATATATGCATAATACATATACACAGTACACAGATATATTGTGTAAATAAAAACTTTTATTTTGAATGCGATTAATCGCGATTAATGATTTTAATTTTGATAATTTTATTTATTTCTCTCCATTTTTGTAATTTGTAACAGCCAGTTACAAAAACTGTCCAGATGCATTAGTGTGCATTTTTGTCATGATAAATTATCAAAATAATGTCACAAACATCGCAACTCTCCTAAAATAAGCTTAATTGTCTTTATGCAATTTTATTTTTCCTTTTTGATTTTGAGGTGAAATATGACCTTTCTAAAACGGTCCTAAGTTCTATTTTAGTCATTTAGATTGTTTGAAATGTTGAGCTGTTTAATGTTAATAATGTTAGTAATGACTCGTGTAAATGGTAATAATGTTTAATGTTAATGTTAATAATGTTTAATGGTTATAATGTAAATGGTAATAGTCTCAGTGTGATTTAAAGAGCTGGTCAGTGTCTGTACTGGTGAACTCTTCTCTCTTCCTAGTCATCACTTCTTCTCATTTTCAAGCTTCATTTATTTGAAGGAGCAACACTTTTCCTGCCTCTTTGTGTTTGTTCTTATTGTGACACTATCATTTCATCAGGTTTATTTCATTATTTTCTTACGTTCATCTTTTTTTCCCCTCTGTCGCTTTGTCTTGTTGTCCTCTCTCTGCTGTGTGTCTTTCTTGTGCTTCTCGTTCTCTTTCCCCTGCCGTCGTTTCCATCGCTCCCGCCTCTCTCTCTCTCTCTCCCGGTGTGCTGTAGCTGATGCTTTTCTAAACCTGCTTCCTGTGGCAGGCATGTGTAATGATCACGGGAAGACGTATGCTCTCTATACCATCACCGTCATACGCAAGAACTCGGACGGCAGCGAGGACGTCTGGAAGACGTACCGCCGCTACAGCGATTTCCACGACTTCCACATGCGCATCACAGAGCAGGTGAGACATGTACATCACACGTCAACCATCAGATCAGTTTGTTGTGCTGCCTTTAAGTTATGCAGATTTCATACTGGATTTCTATTTAATAGTAAAAAATAAAGCTATTAAAATCTGCATATCTTAAAGGCAGTAGAACATGGTAGACATGTGGTCAGAAATCACTTTTATTATGTCTTTATTGCGATGCATTGGTTTTTAACATATTTTACCACGTTTAAAACACGCAAAAAAAGAAAATGTGAAAAATGGCTGGATTAAAATACATTTTTACAAAACCAATACAAATCACATCGATATGTATATATTTTGAGATGAGATTAAATTCTGGGGGAAAAATAATATATTAATAAAATCTATATATTTGTTGTGTGTGCATTTTGCAAAATTGTCAAAAATGTATATATCTAGGTAGTTAGTTGTACTGCCTTTAAATTATAATTTTTTTTGTAGATTTTGATTTTCTAATTTTTTATAAGAAAAAAAGGATTATTGTTATTTACTATAGTAGAAATAGTAATTATAATCTGCATATCTTAAAAGCTGTACAATAAACTACACTGATGCAGAAATTATTCACTTTTTCCCCCTTAATGAGATTTGGCAGAAAATATGCTTATGTTACAAATAATGTCATAATTTTACCCCACCTTTCATTTTAGAAATGTAAGAAATATATTTTAAAAAGCAAAAGGCTTTTTTACTTTAAAAGTGTGTGTGTGTGTGTGTGTGTGTGTGTGTGTGTGTGTGTGTGTGTGTGTGTGTGTGTGTGTGTGTGTGTGTGTGTGTGTGTGTGTGTGTGTGTGTGTGTGTGTGTGTGTGTGTGTGTGTGTGTGTGTGTGTGTGTGTGTGTGTGTGTGTGTGTGTGTGTGTGTGTGTGTGTGTGTGTGTGTGTGTGTGTGTGTGTGTGTAGTTAAATGCATTTTTTTTACATTACGGTTATGAGAAATTTCTGTGTTTTCATTTTCTTTAAGCAAAATAGGTATTTTAATTATTATTATCATTAGTATTATGATTTAATTTCTGGGTGTTCAGCAATATTGGTAGTTGAAGTCACCATTAATTATTAGCCAAATTAGTTTACTTGTTTATTAAGAAGCGAACATGCAAATAGACTTGTTGACTGGCATTTCAATTCTGTGGGGTTTGGGAACACCGAGTCCTGGATGTGCCTAAATATTTTGGCTGAACACACTCTGATCTAATTGGGTTTGATAGATGTGATGTTTTCTAACCCATGTGTCCCATCTTTAGTTTGAGAGCCTTGGTCCGATTCTCAAGCTTCCTGGCAAAAAGACCTTTAACAACATGGACAGGGAGTTTTTGGAGAAGAGGAAGAAGGACCTGAACGCTTATTTGCAGGTGGGTCAGATCAGGACGGGGGGTTATTTTGGGTTGTGCTGGCTCAGGTGTGCTGAGAGCTGAATGTGTCTTACAGCTGCTGTTGAATCCTGAGATGGTGAAGGCCTGTCCCGTGCTGATTCCCTACGTCTATGACTTCCTGGAGAACAAAGCCTACAGCAAGGGCAAAGGAGACTTTGCACGCAAGGTGAGAAATACCACATACACAAAATGTTGAATATGATCAGTGAAGGTGTTTCATGTCCTGCAGGGTGGGAGATTTAGCTTATCAAATTATATCTTGGTATAAAACAATCAAGGCATTCACTCAATTTTATAATTTGTATTTATATGCTTCAACATAAAAAAAGATGTTTAAAAGAAGTCTCTTCTGCATTTATTTGATCAGAAATACAGTAAAATTGTGAAATATTACAGTTTCAAATAACTGTTTTCTATGTGAATAATATCTGATAAAATGTAATTTATTGCTGTGATGCAAGCTGTATTTTCAGCATCATTACTCCAGTCTTCAGTGTCACATGATCTTCAGAAATCATAATAATATACTGATTTACTGCTCAAGAAACATTTCTGATTATTATCAATGTTGAAAACCGTTGTGCTGCACAATATTTTTGTAGAAACTGTGATAATTGTTTTCTGCATTCTTTGATGAATAGAAACTTCAATAGAACAGCTTTTATTTGAAATAGAATCTTTTGTAACATTATAAATGTCTTTACTGTCGTTTTTGATCAGTTTAATGCATCCTTGCTCAATAAAAGTATTATATATTTTTTTTTATCACATTGACCCCAAACTTCTGAACCGGTGTATATTTTTGCTAAAAAAAAAAAACGTTTTTAATGCTTGTAAAATAAAACTTGGAGACCTTTTTAACCTTTTTTTGTTGTTGCAATAATACAATCTAATCATTGAATCTATGCGCTGAAACAAAAATCACTAGTAAAATGATATGAAACCCCATAGATTTGATCTAACAAACTGCGTTACTTTGACACCCTTTTGGTAGACAGATGGATAGATAGAGAGAGAGAGAGAGAGAGAGAGAGAGAGAGAGAGAGAGAGAGAGAGAGAGAGAGAGAGAGAGAGAGAGAGAGAGAGAGAGACCGACAGACTGAAGGGGCGTTCACACAAACAGCGATTTGTAACGGTGAAGTTAGTGAAAGTTATTCATTTTCAATGAGAGTGGGCATTTCAGGACAACCTGAGGAATAGAAAACACCAGTGGTGCAAAAAAGTTGAGCAGTTTATCTTTAATTAGCAACAGCAAAGACACGAGCCGTATACTGCAGTTCAGTAGGAACAGTGATGAAATCGCTGAGCGTGAACGCACCTCCATGTATTACTCCAGAGGGGCAGCGGCGTAGAGTTGTTGTCTGCTTGGATTCGCCGTTTTTGTAAACTTGTCCTGTTCTCTGGACTCGGACAGATGCACACGTTTGTGAATCCTCTCCGGAGCTCCATGCGGAATGTGTCCAATGCCGTGAAGTCGCTGCCGGACAGCCTGGCCGAGGGAGTGTCCAAGGTCTCGGCGGACATGGGCCGCATGTCCGAGAAACTTGGCCAGGATATTAAACAGTCCATGTTTAAGGTAGAGCACGTCTGGAGAATCTCAGAAGCACAGTGAGAAATGCGCAAAAGACCAGAGACCTGCCAAACTGGGCGCTTTGCATGTTGGCTGTTTGTGTTGCCTGTGTTTATGTAACTGAGAAACTTAGTCCGTGCCGTTTGTTGAACATTTCACATGCATGCGCAGGCATGTAGGTGAAGTATTTGCACTCATGCCGTTATTTTATGAATGCATGTCATTGACTCCAGATGTGTCTGATCCACAGGTGCCTCCTTTAATGGCAAAGTCTGTCATCGATCCCGAACACTGCCGCGTCTCGGCCCAGCTGGACGACAATGTGAGTCAACATCAAATCAAACTTGGCCAAACCGCTCTAAACACAGTGGCTTGTTGCTTTTAGTACGTGTAAAGGTGCTGATAAACAATGTTATTTTAATAATTGTAACAAGCAATTCTAGTACAAGCGTTTATAGTATAATGATTAAAAACATGCATAAGTATTAGTGTTGTAATTTTATTTTACTCTGCAAATTATTATTTTTTGTTATTTATTTTACAGTACAATATTATTATAAAATACTGCTGTATTTATAGTTTTTCATTTTTATAATTTTAAAAATCATATTTATTATTATTAATGATTATTGTTATTATTAAATACTCAATTTATTTTACAATAGTATTTTACCATAGTAATGTATTTCTTTGTGATTTAAAATTTGTATACTTTAAAACAATTATACAATGTATTTAATATTTATTGTAATAATGTTATTACCATAGTAATTTTTACATTTATTTTTGTTTAATTTTATAAAAATATTTATAATTTTATCTTTATTATGAAATACAGAATTTTTTAACCGTAAAATAATATTTTACCCTTAATAATGAATTTCTTTATTAATTTTTAGTTTGTATAATATAATAATATATTATATTATAACAAATAATTAGCTTGAACTTATTTCTCTAATTAACTTGCTATTTGATCAGTGACTCAGTGATAATTCAATGTGATTTCAGAGCTGGAGCTGTCAGTTTAATAACGTTGTGTTGATGAACAGGTGGATGATAATATTCCACTGAGGGTGATGTTGCTGCTGATGGACGAGGTGTTTGATCTGAAGGAGAGAAATCAGTGGCTGCGCAGAAACATCAAAAACCTCCTACAGCAGCTCATCAAAGCCACGTATGGAGACACCATCAACAGGTGCGACAGACACGCGCGCATCGAGTCGCTCGCGGTTGCGTTTCTGCTGTCTGTTCAAAGCTGAACTTGTGTTTTTGCTTCATTGCAGGAAAATTGTGGATCACGTCGACTACATGACCTCGCCTGAGCAAGTGTCTGATTTCGTGAAGAGATTCCGGTGATGATTTGATGCATACTGACTGTTTTTTGCATGCGTGATTTTGGTTTGTCTTCTGACTGGATTTTTTGACCCTTGCAGAGACTCTTACTGGCCAAACGGGATCCTCGCCGAGACGCCCCCCCGCAGAGACAAAAGCGCACGCATGAGGACGCGAGTCGCCGCCAAGACTACACTCCTGGGCATCATGCCAGGTACACACACACACACACACACACACACACACACATCACAGCCTGAATCTTATAACACTGAATATACAGACATGTATGTGCTCTCACAGCTAGGGCTGGGCGATATGAGCAAAAATTCATATCTTGGTATTTTTTGGCTGATTTGCGGTATGCGGTATATGTATCTCGGTATTTTGTATTAAACCAATAAAGAGGCATATATTATGTAGGCATCACCATGTAGGCATATATTATGTGCAAAAAAGGGTTAAAATCAAAATCACATTACATTCTATTATTGTAAAATTGCAATCTAAAAACAAAAAATAATGCTTTTAAAGCAGAAGTTGCATTTACTAAACTATAAATGAAAGTTAAAAAAAGCACAGACTAATTGAGTCTGTTTTGATTCCCCCAATACAGTTAGTGCTATCATACAAATACACTTACTTGCAGATTTAAAATTCTACATATGTCACATTTATATTTTCCAACTACAAATATTTCAGCAAAATGTATATTTTAATCAGAGTTATTGCGCTCTGTCTGTTTGGCGCGCATGCGTGCGGCGGTGCTCGTTCTGAATGAAGTCTGAAGTTTAACAGAATATCGCCAAGCAAAAGCTCATGCACTTCTGACAGCAAAATAGACATATTTCCATGGCTTTCTAACATTTACAGATGCAGAAAATACCTTGAAATGTAAGTTATGCATTTAGGAAAGGAGCACATAGCTCTGAACAGCGCGTCTCTGTCAGGGCACACGCAGCCTTTCTGTCAGAGCCGCTTTAAACACACTATAAACCATAGGCTACTATATCATATGAGTTTCTTATAGCCCTTCATATAAAGCTTGTCACATGTTTAGAACAAGGTGTATTATGCACTTTCTCCGCAGCAGTTCAGTCTGTGTCCTCCTCCCTAAAGATCTTTTTTTTCGGACACGCTCGTATCAAACTCTATATTAACGGTATTACTTCATACCGTATCGCTTATAAAAAATATATCGATATATCGTACAAACTCGATATACCGCCCAGCCCTACTCACAGCACAGTCTATAGAGGAAAATCTGTAGTTATTCTGCAGATGGCACTCTTATTGTTAGCTATATGTATTATCAAATTATTCGAAATGTCAATAACATTTTTAAATGCTTTTGAAAAATCTCCTCTGTCCGACAAAGCTGCATTTATTTGAATAAAAATACAGTAAAAACAGTAACATTGTGAAATATTATTACAATTTAAAGTAGCAGTTTTCTATGTGAATATATTTTAAAATGAAATTTATTTCTGTCATGTGCAGCAATATTTTTATGGAAACTGTAAAACGTTTATTTTCAATTCATTTTCAGGATTCTTTGATAAATCGAAAGTATTCTCTTATGTAACATTATAAATGTCTTCGCTGTCACTTTTGACCAATTTAATGTATCCTTTTAGAATAAAGGTATTAATCTATATTTAAAAAAGCCTAAAGACCCCAAACTTTTTCATGAATGTGTATATATATATATATATATATATATAGTGCCACGGTTATTGTTAGCTAAAACTAAAACCATAAAAAAAATGTTTAGTTGAAATAAAATAAACGTTAAATAAAATAATAAAAGCATTTACATTTAATGTATTACAGCTAATGGCCAAGGAAATATTTCTCATTTATTTAGTTTAACTCTATGTACTAAAATAACTACATAGACATAAATATGAAATATTAACATCATGATTTTCTGTGAAGCTGCTTTGAATCTATTGTGAAGTGCTATACAAATAAATGTAACATGACTTGAAATTTTGACTCCCGTCAGATGAGTTGAAGCACATCATCGGGGCGGAAACCACACGCAAGGGCATCCTGCGCGTCTTTGACATGTTCCAGCACCAACCGCTGAACCGCCGGCTGGCCTGCGTCTTTCTGGAGGGCTTCCTGGAGACCTTGTTTCCTCAGTACAAGTTCCCCGAGCTGTTCGTCAAGCTCCACTCGCGCTCGCCACGCGTGCTCAGATATTCACAGAAATCACGCAGCTTGCACAAGAGGTGACAGACGGACGCTTCTCCCGCCGATGCAGAGGGAGAGGAGGAGCCAGGGCCCGACGGTGGCGCACATCACGGCGGCAAACGCTCGAACACACACCTCCCTCTTAGTGTCTCGTAGCTGTTCTCGTTTAAAGCACTGTATTGACACGGCCGTAGCATAGAGGACTCATCTTATCATCGTGAAGCGTTCGGTCACGTCTTAATCACTACGAAAGACTGCAGAGCCCGAGCACCGAGCCATCGCATTTCTGATCTGATGTTTAGAATGACACTGTGTAAATATATACGATTTGTTTGGGTTATTTGGGTTTGTTTTGTATTTGGCATTGGTCGCCTCATCGTCAGTAATGTATGAAGGAAATCCGACCGAAGCAACCTATGCACCTTAACACTCATTACAAGCAGAACCACGCGAGAAGGGTTGGAAGCGATGTATCATTATCGTTTAGTGGCACTGAAACTGAAATAGGCGTAAAGTTATCCTGCCAACCATGAAAGTGGGTGGGGATTAAAACAAGCCACGCCCCCTGCCTTTTGCTTATATTTAATAATTAAGCAAATCTAAAATGACTTAAAGGAATAGTTAATGCATGAATTTTAAAATTTGCTGAAGATGTCCTCAACCTCAGGCCATCCATGATGTAGATGAGTTTCTTCATCAGATTTGGAGAAATGTAGCATTACATCTCTTGCTCTGCAATGGATCCTGAATGGGTGCCGTCAGAATGAGTCCAAACAATAATCCAGAAGTAATCCACACCACTCCAGTCCATCAGTTAATGTCTTGTTTGTAAGAAACAAATCTCTCAAGATGGTTTTTAACTTCAAACTGTTGCTTACGGCTAAAATATGAGTCCATAATCTTCCTCCAGTGAAAAAGTCCATCTCCTGATGTCTCTCACATCACAATTCACACCACATATTTGTTTAGAGCTCATGATTTTGTTTAATGGTGCTCGTGTTTTAGTCAAAGCAATGGTTTGAAGTTGAAAACGTCTTAATGATGGATTTGTTTCTTGCAAACATGCAGTTTTTGACTTCACAAGACATTAACTGATGGACTGGAGTGGTGTGGATTATTGTGATGTTTTTATCAGCTGTTTGGACTCTCATTCTGACGGCACCCATTCACTGCAGGTAAGCAAGTGATGCAATGCTACATTTCTCCAAATCTGTGACGATACAAACTCATAGATGGCCTGAGGATGAGTGCATTTCCAGCTCATTTTCATTTTTGGTTGAACTATTCCTTTAATGATTATCTAAAGCCCTCAAACATATCAAAGCGGACAGAGATGGTGGAGTTGAAGCGTATATTTGCATGACCGTCTCAGACGGCTACGTGGAGCGCATTGCATACGGAGATATGCTTTAACGAATGTACGTGTCGATGTTTTGTGGGTCCTGTTTTTATAACTCAATTCAGTGGAGGGTCGTGTTTATGTGGTTTTTTAAACAGTACTTTATTTTAGAATAGCAAGTGTAGCACTAAACTGCAACTGTCTGATGCCGAAGACTGTTTCAGCCTTAAACACAAGACCAAGAGACGTGTGTTTAGACGTAGCTTTCTCACGGACACACCCTCGAACGCACACACTCTAAATCCTGTTTTCAATCAGAGAAGATGTCATTCGTTTTTGTGCAATGCATGTTATATAATAATCGTATATGGGATTATAGTTTTCAAGTATATTCGAGTGAAGAATTTCAGAAGCCAATCCAAAACCACCGAAACATTCCGTTGTTGTAAATGGCTTCTTTTAAAGGACTTGTTTTATAAGTCTGGCTTTTTAATGCAGTTGTGTTGGGGATATTTTTGTGTTTGTTTGTTTTTAATGTTTCGTCGCTCCTGCCGCTTTCTTGATGGATTTTGGCGTGTTTTGCTTTTAGGAAAGGAGTGAAAGCACATTGTAGGTGAAGACATGAACGACGCTGCCGAGGTCAGAGGTCGTAAACACTCTTTATTACAGTTAAACACTCTCCAGTCACATTTGTGATGTATATCTACACTTTACAAGAACACGCACGGGTCATATTTCACCCCAAAGGTCATTTTTGTTATTTTTGCATTGACATGCTTTTTTTTAAATGATTAAGAACCTTTTTCATAATTACTGTAGTTTGAAAAAAATCTCAAATATATAAGAATGTAAATAAATTATTATAGAATAAATTATCAAATAAAAAAATTATAATAAATTATAAAAATATATATTTATTATTATTATGCAAAAAATATTATTACAATTATTACAAATAAATGATGTAATAATTAGGTTCATTGATTTTAGTAATGAGAATTGGGAAGAAAAATCATGGGAAATAAAGTGTTTTCATTTAATTGTCTATGCAATCATAATATTGATGTGTTTTGATTTTGGAGCAAAATATGACCTGTAAATGTTCTTTGGTCAGGTTTCATGAGATTGATGCTTGACACCTGGTTCAGATCAGCAGAAATTGATGAGAATAGATGAGTTTTAATAAATAAAATAGCACTTGAACCATTGATTGAGGGGTTTTGAGGATTCTTTGAGTTGCTCTTGTTTGCTGTGATTTACCTGCTCGTGGTCTTTCTCTACTGTGATTGGCTGGCACTGAGAAGCTAAACTCTGCTGTGATTGGTCGAGTCACACAGGAGCAACTTCCCCTTTAGATCCACCAAATGGTCCACACAGATGTTTCTGGTTTGATTTTGATTTCTGAATCCCCGTACGTATGAATCTATGAACATGAACTGTGCATATTGGTGTATAGTATCTGTCAGCGGTGTGCCTAAATGTACTGTCCATTATATTTTCTTATTTTTCTTTAACAAAGTCAGTCGATTTGAATGTCACGGTCGTTTTAATAGACTGAAAAGGACTCTAAAGGAGTAGAGTGTTTGCATTATGTGTCTAAACCTTCATTTTGAGCAGCTTTACTCCGTATAACACTAATAAAATTAATTCCAACTCCCTGCTCTATTCAGAGTGCTGTCATTTATGAATGAGTGCTGTCTGACAGATTCAAATAAAACCTTGGTGATTCATTGCAGAGGAAGTCTGTCGTGACAACTTATTTATAATAGCTTATATTCCATATCATATATTTAATTTTTCAGTTTGAGTCAACGGTTTAAATTTGTCCCAGAGTATCCGTACCATCTGGCCTTCCATAACGCACTCTGGTGATACCATTATTAATGCTGATACCGCAAATACTCCAAATAACAAAGATCATTTAGTAAATATTATAGTTAAAAAACATTGTATTTCCATGATAAATATCCAAACATGCCATGGTAAATGAATGCTAAATTTGCAACAACAAAAAAAATGAACAGAGATAAATTTAAAAATAAATTAAGTAGTGTATTGGAAGAGGTAACGTGCAGCGAATAAGTGTTGAAATGTGCAAATAAAACACAAAAAATACAAATTGCATAATCAATATGTAGATACACATGAAAATAAATGCATACTATGCATATCTATAAAAACATATTTGTGATCAGGATTTAAGAATGACAATTTAAATAAATGCAACTATTTTAGCTGTTACTGTACTTATCAAATCACATCAAATTAAAGATTATAAATAAAGATCGTTCCAAAAAAATCTTATTTTTTTCTGATTAAGCCAGTACTGAAGCAGATAACACCAGGTGTCTGAAAAATGTCCGCGCTCCTTTTGGAACAGAAAGCACTACTCTTTGATCAGTTCAGAAAAAAACAAAAATAGCTGAAGTAGTTCAACTTTCCATCAAAAGCTGTCATGATAATGTCACAGACTGACATTTGAATACTGAAATAAAAAGCATATGTCCATCCACCTGTCTGACAAATAACCTCCAAAATAAATGAACAATATTAATCATGTATAAGGACAGTAACAGAACAATATCAATCATATTATTCAATCAGTCACAATAACTTCTGAAATGTTATTTCTTTGATAAACACTGGGGAGCGCCATAAAAAAAATCAACTCTACATTTGCGTCTTAAACTCAAAGAAAAATACATTCATTAAAAAAAGTGACCATGTCATAAAATATATCATCTGGTGTTTCAAAATTCCTCTTTGGTCATTAGATAGGCTAGTACACATGTATAACACTTATTTTGTTCCTGGTGTCACATTTTGATCCATTAAACCCAAACATGAAGAAAGAAGGGATGAAGCGGGTATGTTTTCAACTTTACGAAAGAAAACACGAGAAATATGAGCTGACGTCATCATAAGATTTATCATAGTGAGTTAATAGTTGTTTTTATGTGAAAACAAATGGAGGAAGCCTAACGTTGAAACCTGTTTTTATACAGTCTATGGTTAAAACACGATATTCAGATACCATCGAGTGCGATTTTTTTGTAACGAGCATGATCAGAGTTTGGATTCAGGATGCCAGGAGGTCTGAGAGTGTTTCACTGCGTTACACTCGATCATAGTTCAGGATGCCAGAATCTGTCCTTCAGAGAAAAACTCACTACATTTCTCGAATGTTTCTAGAACTTCAGACATGCCGAATGGACAGCTCAGTGCCAGCAGCACAGCGACGACGCTCGCCATTAACAGCCGCATGTTCACGCAGAACTAAATAACTAAAGTGGCCGTAGGAGCGTAAACGCAAATTCTAAAACAAAAAGTTCCCCAAAAAGTCTCGCAGATGAAATGGCCTCTCCTCCTGTGCACTTAAATACTCTAGCAGCTGAGATGATGTTTAACCTACCGGTAGAACTCTGATTTTGTGTTTTTTTTTTATTTACCACCTCCAATCCTGTGAGACCCACAAACCTTAAAATAGAGCTCGCAGATGAAATGGCCTCTCCTCCTGTGCACTTAAATACTCTAGATGTTCACACACCTCAGCTATAGAGCTCACACATCAGCTATTCCACTACAAGCCTGTAACACATTTATACCGCATCTGTGTTTTACCGCTCTTTCACACTATTTCTATAGGCGATGTCCAGTTTTATGAAGATGATTTTATAGTCATGGCTAAAAGTATCGGCAACGACAGAAATATAGTTTTGCAAACTGCTGTTGTGTTCATTCACGTTGTTTTTATATTATTGTGCGGTGACCAGATGCATTTTAAATAATTGTTAAAAGTTTTATTGGCCCAAAAAACCAATAATCGATCTGAATCTGATCCTGATGTAGTCTTTTAAGAAAACACTATTTTCTTGCTTTTTGTTCAAAATGTTTATTTTGGCATATTACATGCTCAGATATTCATACATCATAATATTCTGGGGGCCATTAAGCTTTTGTAATTTTTACTAAATCATATTATCTATGCAGACCATCTTGTGATTTTAAGTCCTAGAAGTGCTGGTCTTCAGCACCTCTCACTATACAGTATGTTCTGTGTTTGGGCTTAAAACATGGTATTATAATGCAAGTAAGAGTGTTGTTATAATCTGCAGAACAAAAGAGGATAAAAGTTTAAATTAAATTGGCTGATAATGATCTTAATGTATGTGAGAAGGTGGAATATCTTGACCTTTTTAATACTGAGCATTGTACGTTGGTGCCACCGAGGACAAAATCTGCTGTGGATGCTCACACCAAATGTTGATTTAGTTTAGTTAATATAAGTCAACTGATAAAGAAAATCTATTTATCACATTATTTTTGACAGCATACTCATTTTACACAAGTGCCTAAAACGTTTCGATTTGCTGGAAGGTTTCTTGAAGCATCTTGGAGACGTTGCCACAGTTCTTCTGGATATAGATGACGAGATCAGATCTCTGTGTGGAGAACTGGCGCTTTTCAGACTCCTTGTGCAAACAAAAATCTCTGGATTATTACAATTAATGGCTAAATGAATGCTTGGAAATGTAAAGTAATATTTCCTACTGACACACTGCAGCAAAAGATAGAAATATCTGACTTAAAACCATTTTTTATATGCTGAAAATACTAGTGTTCTAATAATTTTGGGCACCACTGTATTAGTGTAATAATAAGTAAAACCAAAACATACATGACTCTGCTCCAGAAGTGACAGACACAGCAGATACAGAGCAGTCCTCCTCCAAACTGCCAGTAATCAGATGGATTAGCTGGGGTTAAAAACAGAAAGATAAAAGATTATGTCAGAAGACACCGTTTTGTATAGTATTAAACAAATATAAGGCATGGAAGAAAAATACAGTGAACATTCCTTTAAAAATACAATTATTGTTAGTATGTCTTAATGAGGCATAATACTCAATTCCTCTGAAGATCACGTGGTAGAAGATTTTCATTTCCAAATCTTCTGGATCATGACAGATAGGTGAAGATGTCTTTGTTCTGAATATACTGCACTCTTGTGGTCAAACCATTAGACAGCCCGCTTACAGAGACTTCAAGCAGTTTACACTGATGCAATGACAATTTTACTTTATAGTGCAAGTGATATGTTTGTGCATTTGGTGTCCATATGTAACGTATGTATAAATGTAGCTCCTGCCTGAATGATGCTGAAGATTAGATTTATTTAGATTATCTGAACAGATAAAATAATGTATGCTACACTAAAAAAAAAAAAATTAATTGGATGAACTCAATTTAATTGAGGGCAGGATTTCCATCCAATAAATATGTGTAGCCCCAACTCATAAAAAACGAATTAATGCCATGAAATGTAATTGAGTTGGGCCAACTCAGATTTGTTTAAATATAGTTTAAATCAAATTGATACATTGATGAAGTAATTTTTCTAAGCTTGTTACACTTACACAAGTCTAAAATCATTGGCTGTATCCAAAATCGCCCCCTATACCCTCAAATCGTGCACTATTTGAGGGGAGAGCCATTTTAAGTGGTGTTCGAAACCATAGTGGACGTTCTCGAGTGCACTCATTCAATCCCACAATGCACTGCAAAAACGAGTGTAAAACCCATGTATATCAACGGCTAGAGAATCCCCATAATGCACTGTGAGAGTCGCGCGCCGAATGAATTCCCGCGTCTCGCCAGAAGATGGCGCCCGCAGCTGAATCATTTATTTTAGAAGCGCTCGTCCACGGCGTAATACAACACAGGTACGAATTCACTGTAAATTGACTATTAGGGTTTATACATAATTTCTGTGACAGAGTTCAAGATAAATCCTTCAATCTTACTACTGGAGCTGCCCGTTTCAAATGATTATTAAACAGCAAGCAAACTATGCAAAAGCGGCAGTCCTTCCGGAGCACTAATGGCGCTTTTCCACTGCGTGGTACGACTCAGGTTGCGTTTCCACTGCAGTTTAGTACTGCTTTAGAGTGGGCGGGATTATTCACGTGTCGTTATAGTTGCGCCGCCTCTACTGCCGTGACATCATCGTAAACGCGCCACAAACAAACTCACAACAAAGGAGCATATCGACGGAAATGTGTTCTTCATTCTCGGCATGTGGATGTTTTTAACAGCAATGGAGAGGTCTATGAGAATGCTTGTGATTTACCCCCAGCAGCAGAGACTGTGGGGCAGTGCCACGGGCTGTAGAGGAGGAGGAGAGGCATGTTTTTAACAGCAATGGAGAGGACTATGAGAATGCTTGGGATTTACCCCCAGCAGCAGAGACTGTGGTGGCAGTGCCACGGGCTGTAGATGAGGAGGAGGCAGGTGTGTTCCTGCAGGTGTGCTGCGTTACTTGAATAGTTAACTATTCATGTAGAATGTTCTGTGAATTATCAATAAACTTTTGAATATTTCAAAATGTACAATGTATCGCTTGTTTTTTTATTTATGTGTTGGTTTGTATCCTCAATCATGGCATTAATCATTTGTCTTTTTCAAGAGGTTCATTACGTGCTCATACAATAATATATTTTAATATAGTCTGGAGTTACACGATCAGATTGTTTTTAATTGAAGCAAAACACAGATACAAAGGATAAAAATATAAACCAAAAAACATACTCTAAAAATATACAAAATGTAAAAAGTATATACACAAGACTTTTTAATTCCGCGTCGCCCCAACAAGCTCTCGCTGGATCCGCTCCTCGGCTATCAACGAGAGGAACGTATGTGTACTTCCTCAACAGACAACGAAACATCCATTTTTTGGTTGATACAAAAAGTGCGTTTGTTCAAACAAAAGTTGCGTCCGCTCCTTCGCTGGCTGTGCTGATTTAAATCTAGCGGGTCTATGTTGGGTCTCGTGTCGCAAGTTCAGTGACGCAGTAATGACGATTCTCTCCGGCCAATCAGTGATCAGCAGAGTTTACACGTCACGTTTTGGTAACGGTACGGATCGCTTGGAACCTCGGCCGAGGTGGTACTAAAAAAATGCCAGGTACCAGGTACAGTACCCAGTGGAAAACCCCCCAAAAGTGAACTGACTGACCGTACCGTGCCGTACCGTGCAGTGCAAAGCGCTTTTCGTGTCCGAATTCACTCATTCGTTTTCATTCACTCCTTCAAGTGAACCATATCAGTGGACTAATGTCCACACATAGAGTTTTTTTTTTTTTTCGGCCTTTTATTTTCTCTTGACCAGCCTAAGGAGGCAGTCGCATAATCATGCTCCCCGTCTAATCAGCCTTATCTTCCCTGATATGCCACACCTGTCTCGAGGTGGATGGATTATCTCGCACTGCTCACTAACAAGATTTAGACAGATTTGTGAACAATGGTCTTTGAGAGAAATAGACATTTTGTGTTTCCGGGGAACATAGATCTTTCTTTGAGTTCGCTCATGAAAAAAGAGGGGGCAAAAACAAAAGTGTTGTGTTTATAATTTTGTTCAGTGTTTGTGTTTAATACTGCAAAACACGCTCGATGTTACACTGCCCTTGTCATCCAGAATAAAACAGAACTGCAAGTGAACGACGCCTTGTGGTGCCATCCCAAAGAGCAACCAAATCACTCTCACGGACCTTTTCCTGCTGGAATGACCTCCGGATCTCAATTCGGACCGCTGAGTCTTTAGCCATTTTCAAAAAGCAACTAAAGGTAGGCTATGTAATGTGTGATGGATAGAGTAGGTACATATCACACACACACACACACACACACACACACACACACACACACACACACACACATCACACACACACACACACACACACACACCTGGAGCAGTACACACACACACACACACACACAGCTTTATTTACAAAAAAGCATTTATATTTCGTGACTGGTTGCCATTGTGTTTTTTTATTTCATGTTTAAGGGTTATTTTATTTATATATATATATGTTTAATATAAATTGCTCTTTTCAGGCATTTTAGAAGAAAAGAGTCATTTTTTGTCGTTTTAAAGCCAAATTGATCAGCAACTTTAGCTGTGATTGACAGACTCTCTGGTTTCATTGTTATTAAATAAGCTCTGCTTTGTAAGACATGAAGATTTATGATTGACAGATAGAAGTTTAACAGCAGTCTGGATATTAAATAGAGCCTCATCCCTCACGTGATTCAACTAAACCTGCATTTAGAAATCTCTTTCCCACTTTCTCTGTTTGGGGCTGTTAGTTTTGGTGAAGAGGAGTTTTTTTTCTGTTCTAAGATGTGAAACCATTAATGGAGAAGTCTTTATCTTTTTTTTTCTCTCCTCATTCAAAACTGAATGACATTCGATTGATTTGTGAGATGCTGTACATGAATACATGAGGCTGATGCTAGACGTGTGTGGTCTGTGGAGACTGGAAGGGCTTTCAGATACAGCAGCCGCTGGCTTTGTTTCAGTGCTGGCTGAAAAGAATGAGGACTGAAATAACAGCTGAAAGAATGACACGGGCTTGAACTTAACTGGATTACATTGGTCAAAACCATCCAACCAGATCAGCTAGACCAGCATAAACCAGCACAGAGCACAGCTAAAACAAACGCACGAGCAGAGTGTTTGTTCCCAGCAGACGATGAAGACTGTTGATGATGAATTCACAGCAGAGATGAGGTTGTGTTTCTCGTCCTCTAGAGGGAGTCTGACTTCATCGAATCTCTTCTGACTCAGAGAGAGAGAGAGCTTTACACAAGATCCTGCATGTGGATTCACTTTTCAAGTCTTATTAATAGTCATAAAACATGCTGGTTTAACACGTGTTAATATAATACAGGTCAAAAACAATCCACTGCAAACTCCTTTCTGATGCAAAGCAACATTTTCATGACTTGTTTGTTAAATATTGTTTTTCATGCAGAAATATGTAACAATTTCTAACGTTAAGTCAAAGTGATTATATTTGTCATGTTTTTTATGGCTATATATATATATATATATATATATATATATATATATATATATATATATATATATATATACACACACATATACAATTTTGTTATATTTAATATATTTGTATCATATTTGATATACAAGTTATACTTTTTTTGGTTATATTTAGCTAATATAACCAAAACACATTAATTATGACAAAAAAATATATTTCATATGTGGTCATGTTTTGGTTATATTTAATACATATTTGGAGTATTTGATATATATTGCTATTTAATATATATTTGGCATATTTTATAAATATTAGGTTATATTTAATGTTTTAGTCATATTTCGTATGTTTTGGTTCTATTTAATGTTTTTTTTTTTGATATGTTGGTTATTTAATATATTTCTGTCATATTTAATATATATTTTGTCATTATTGATATGTTTTTGGTTATATTTAGAATATATTTTTCATATTTGATATGTTTTTGGTTATGTAGTTTATATTTTTGTCATATTTGATGTTTTTAGTTACATTTAGAATATATTTTTTATATTTGATATGTTTTTGGTTATGTAGTTTATATTTTTGCTATATTTTTAGTTGTTTTTAAGGAGGTCAGTGAAGGTTCACTGTACATCATATTGTCTGATACTAGAA
>CM049802.1:847388-1049514 GCA_027422405.1 Ptychobarbus kaznakovi
TTTCAGAACATTCATTCATGGATTTGCGCTGCGCAACGTCTTCACGCACGACGAGTGTTCATATACCTCTGTAAATATATACAATTTTAATTCAAACAGGCCTTCGCCATGGAGGAATATCCTGTGATGTCCAAGGCACTTACGAATAGAACAAACATCTGAAGTAAGAGTAACATACGTGCAGTGCGAGGACTCACATAAAGATGGCGTAGGCATAAGAAGATCTGAAACTGAGCTGCAGCACGGTTACAGCGGAACAGAACAGGTTCCACTCAGAACAGACCTCGCCATAGTCGACCAAAGAAGTTGATGTGCACGTGCTCAGCGTCATATCCGGAGGTTGTGTTTGGGAAATAGATGTATGAGTGCTGCCAGCATTGCTGCAGAGGTTGAAGGGGGTGGGAGGGTGGTAGGGCTGTGACGGTGGCAGATTTTTACCACCGCGGTGGTAATGGACCAACCAACTACTGCGGTGGCGCGGTGTTGTTGTGAGATATATATATTATATTATTATTTTTTTTAAACGCAAAAAAATAAATAAATGAGGCTCGATCATCTATTAACAAACATGCATGTTTATTTTAGCACTTCCGTCAGTGAACACGTAGCCTGCAAAACACTAAAATAAATATTAAAGGAAATAATACAGTTAAACAAATAACCTTAAATAAGAAGGTTAAACACACACTGTCTACATCACGCGAGCGGCGTGGCGAGAACCGATTATAGAGAAATTAGGAGTTATGTCACATTCTCTTTCTGTATAATCAGTGATGTCTGTATTGGATGCGGCGCGATACGACACGACAAATCCCTCACAGTAAACTGCCTCGTCCTGTTTATGACGTACTGACACAAAGTTACACACTGCGCAACGACGCTTCAAGTCAACTGAACGAACAAACACGTGCACATATTTGCATTGCTTTGATCATTTTCTGTAGATCTCACTTTCTCACACGCAGTGCCACGATTGGTCGGGTATGTACAATACCTGCATGCTATTGGTCAAAATACTTTGAATGTTTTAGGAAATATTAAAATCCTGGCCAGGACGTGTTAACGGCACATATGGCCACACCCTAGTTATACAGTGTGTGACGTCACTTGCACTACCGCTGGTGGCAATAGACAACCGCGGTGGCGCGGTTGTAACGCCGACCTTCACAGCCCTAGTGGGTGGACAGCCTGTCAGTGCTCAGACCATACGCCACACACTGCATCAATTTGGTCTGCATGGCTGTCGTCCCAGAAGGTTCAAGGTTCAAGGTAGCCTCTTCTAAAGATGACGCACAAGAAAGCCCACAAACAGTTTGCTGAAGACAAGCAGACTAAGGACATGGATTACTGGAACCATGTCCTGTGGTCTGATGAGACAAGATAAACTTATTTGGTTAAGGTGGTGTCAACCGTGCGTGGCAGCAACCAGGTGAGGAGTACAAAGACAAGTGTGTCTTGCCTACAGTCAAGCGTGGTGGTGGGAGTGTCATGGTCTGGGGCTGCATGAGTGCTGCCGGCACTGGGGAGCTACAGTTCATTGAGGGAACCATGAATGCTAACATGTACTGTGACATACTGAAGCAGAGCATGATCCCTCCTTTCGGAGACTGGGCCGCAGGGCAGTATTCCAACATGATAACAACCACTGCCTTGCTAAAGAAGCTGAGGGTAAAGGTGATGGACTGGCCAAGCATGTCTCCAGACCTAAACCCTATTGAGCATCTGTGGGGCATCCTCAAACAGAAGATGGAGGAGCGCAAGGTCTCTAACATCCACCAGCTCTGTGATGTCGTCATGGAGGAGTGAAAGAGGACTCCAGTGGCAACCTGTGAAGCTCTGGTGAACTCCATGCCCAAGAGGGTTAAAGCAGTGCTGGAAAATAATGGTGGCCACACAAAATATTGACACTTTGGGCCCAATTTGGACATTTTCACTTAGGGGTGTACTCACTTTTGTGGCCAGCGGTTTAGACATTAATGGCTGTGTGTTGAGTTATTTTGAGGGGACAGCAAATGTACACTGTTATACAAGCTGTACACTCACTACTTTACATTGTAGCAAAGTGTCATTTCTTCAGTGTTGTCACATGAAAAGATATAATAAAATATTGACAAAAATGTGAGGGTGTACTCACTTCTGTGAGATACTGTGTATATATATAGTTGTTCTGTTTTGACTGAATTTGACCTACAAAAGAAAAAGAGGAACACATTTTTGTGCTAATGCTCACTAGCAGTGTTGCATGTGTTTTTTGGATGCATTGTGATTTATCACACATTTCAAACCAAAATGCATCATGTAAAGCCAGAAGTGTTTGTGTTCTTGATCAGTGACAACAGCAGGCGTGTGAACGGAAACTGTAGACAAATGAGCAGGATAATCATCAGTTTAGTGAAGGAACCGGACGGGCAGGTTTCAGTTCTGTGGATTTAGCCAGCTGGTTTTGTCCTTTAATAGTTAAAAGCATTCTTTGAAGATCAGTCTAAGTGGTTCTGACTGGTTTCAGTCAGTTTTCAGGAGCTTCAGGCTACAGTTTTTGCTGTTGTAACAGGCCATGTTTCCTTAAACAGAGGAAAGCTACATTCTTTCTTTTATGACGTTCCCCCCTGTCTTTCATTCTCATGTCTGTTTTCAGCTGCTGCATCATGTGTTTGTGAGGTGAATCCACACATACAGGCTGATGCAGGTGTGTGTGTGTGTGTGTGTGTGTGTGTGTGTGTGTGTGTGTGTGTGTGTGTGTGTGTGTGTGTGTGTGTGTGTGTGTGTGTGTGTGTGTGTGTGTGTTGTGTGTGGGTGTGTGTGTGTGTGTGTGTGTGTGTGTGTGTGTGTGTGTGTGTGTGTGTGTGTGTGTGTGTGTGTGTGTGTGTGTGTGTGTGTGTGTGTGTGTGTGTGTGTGTGTGTGTTGTGTGTGTCAGAGAGTGAGAGAGTTTACGAGTACATTCAGTAATTGTTTAGCCTTCAATCAAAAAAGGTACAAAAGCTGTCACCCTTTCTAAAAGCACTTAAATGTGCCATTAAGGTTCTGTAATTTGTACACTTTAGGTAAGGCTTTCAATCATTTACTGTAATGACACCTGAGAGTGGAGGGCGGGGCAGGTGGGCGGGGCCAGGTGAGGCTGGACAGGGCGGGGCTTCAGTTTTGCCTGTCCTTATTAGGAAAAACTATTAATGCTATTTAATGCTTGTTCTTATTGGGTTTGGTGCAGTGTTATTTATGTATTATTTGTATACTGTTATAGGGCTGATTCATATTTTCAAGTGGCTTTTATTTTTATATTTTCCCTTAATTCATTTTATGTTTTTGTCATTTTTATTAGTTTTTGTTTCTTTTAAATATTTGTTTTTATTTTAGTTGAGGGTTTATTACAGTTTTAGTTTTTGTTTATTTCCAGTTAATAATTTTAGTTCTTCAGCTTTTAACAATTCAATTTTTTTTTTATGTTTGAACTACATTTTGTTCTCTTTTATTTCAGATTAATTTAAATGAGCAATAATATGTTTTAATAGTTTTAGGTTCTGTTTTAGTTGCTTGTATGCTGCCAACACATGCCAAAATAATATTTTCACATACTGCAGTTATGATTGATATATCAGTATCAGCCAATACCAGTGTTTATTTAAATGAATACAAAACAGATAATGTACAGTGTGCTTTAATTTATTTATTTACTTCCTATATACAGTACTTTTCTACGGCAGGCTTCTGTGTATTTTTTTAAAATGCATATTTTGTGCTCTATATTTTGACGTATTGATTATGATTTGACTTGAAGCATGTACAATTTTAGATTCTTATTAAGTGGCAAATGTATAAAATATGTATATATATTATGTATAAAAAACATATTTACATATCTCAATAATATATTAATCCATGCCTAGTATATTCCTCTCCTAACCAGTGTCTCAGACAGACAGAAGATAGATAGATAGATAGATAGATAGATAGAAAGATAGATGGATAGATAGATGGATAGATGGATGGATAGAACGATAGATGGATAGATAGATGGATAGATAGATAGATAGACAGACAGAGACAGACAGACAGACAGACAGACAGACAGACAGACAGACAGACAGACAGACAGACAGACAGACAGACAGAACGATAGATAGATACGACTTAGAATCTAGAATTGTACATGCTTTGCATGCATAACAATGTAAGCATAATTATTAATGCATCCTCAATATATTCCTTTGCTCTGGTTATAAATCTTCATTTGCTCAGTAGAAGCCGTTGCTTTGATTTACCTCTGGGTTCAGGTCCTGCGAGTCTCTCCATATTCTCACGAATGTTGTTAGAACTGATTTAATTCACTATTAAATACATTGATTTCATCCTGCACTTCAATGAATTTTTCTCTTTGGCGTGCTGATGAATCAACGGTTTCTTGTTTTCTTCTCTATAATAAACCGCTTGACGTCTGATTCTCAGAATTTCTTTTCTGCATGGATTAAACACAATGTTTCATTCATTTCATCTTCACACAACATTTAACACAGACGCTGTTATTTGAGACAAGCTGGTCATAATTTGAGTTTTGATTGATATCAGATGTGTTGGTTTGTCTTTCAGAGTTAAAGAAGCTCTTATGTATTGTTTTTAACCATTTCTCTTTCATTTCTCCACAGCCCTCTCTGATTAAAGCCATATTTAACGGGGACGCAGATGAAGTTCGCTCTCTCATATTCAAGAAAGAAGACGTCAATGTACAGGTGAATGTCCATTACTTGCAAAAACACATGAACTATTCTTTGAAGTTCTCAGAAAGTGGTAATTTTTCACTTTTTTATTGCATCTGGCTGGGTTTTGAGACCAGTTTATCGATTTCTCATTGATGGATGATCTTAGAAACCCTTCTGAAATGCTCGCAGTGGCAGTTCTTGTACATTATTTCTCATAGTTTTGTAATGGATCTTCGTCTGAGAGGTTAATAGGCTCTCATGAGCCTGCGTTTGGACTGAAGAGGGTTTATTTTACTGCTCACTGTTTTCTGAGGAGTCTGTTTTCATCGCCGATGCCTGGAGAGATGCCCATTCTGCTGCCAGCCAATCACTGAGGGCCTGTCGGGTCACGTGACTCGGTGTTTGCTTGGCCTCCTGTTTTCCATTCTCATTCCAGACCAGATGGAAAACAGAAGCCTGCAGGGTGGCATGACACTGAAGAATGAATGATAGCCGCTCTTTAGTAATTGCCTGCCCTTTAAGTGTCGAACATCCGGTTGCTTTCCTCAAACATCTGGAGGAACAGTTAAAGCTGAAGTATAAGTGATCGCAGAAGATCCCAGGGACCTGAAATAGAGAAGTGTGTGTGTGTGTGTGTGTCTCGTGTTTCTGCATGCCGTCTCTAGAGATCTGCGGCCGCATTGATCTCACACACACACATACACACGCGCACGCATACAAATGCATCACTGTGTGCCATGCACGAGAATCCAGTGTGTATCAAATAACACACACCCTGCTGAAACCGCACATGCATCAAACGCTCACAAATGGAGTAAAACTCATGCAAATCAGAGGTGAATCACATAAACAACAGACGAGTATAAAACCACTGTTTTGAGCAGAAATGAGATTGAATGCAGTAGTTCGAGAGTATTTGATTGGATGATGTGTTTCTCTTTTACCAATCAGCAATGGATTCAAAACAAAATACAAATTATTTTATTCAGCAAGGATGCATTGTTGATCAAAAGTGACTGTAAAGACATTTATAATGTTACAAAAGATCAAACAAAACCTGTTCTTTTTTACTTTCTATTAATCAGAAACCTGAAAAAAATATTTCCACAAAATATTGGGCAGCACAAATGTTGTCAACATTAATAATAATCAGAAATGTATCTTGAGCAGCAAATCAGCATATTAGAATAATTCCTGAAGATCATGTGACACTGAAGACTGGAGTAATGATGCTTTGATCACAGCAATAAATTAATTTGAACATATATCTGCATGGAAAATGATTCTTTGAATTATAATATTATTTCACAATTTTGACTGTATTTTTAATCAAATAAATGCAGCCTTGAACATTAAACGCGATTGTATTTGCTGAAACAGTGAAAATAAGTCGATTTTAAACATGATTGTTCATGAACTGTTGTGTTTGTGACTCCTCAGGACAGTGAGAAGAGAACGCCGCTCCACGCTGCTGCTTACCTGGGCGACGCTGAGATCATAGAGCTGCTGGTCCTGTCAGGTATGAAGGCTCATTTCTACCCCAAACGAGAACCCAAACCTCTGGTATACTGACTGAAAGCCACATTTATTAATACACCAATATTATGATTGATGGATAAATCTACACTACCATTCTAATGTTTGAGGTCAGTAAGATTTTGTAATGTTTCTGAAAGAAGTCTATTCTGCTCATCAAGACTGCATTTATTTGATCAAAAATACAGTAAAAAATTTTTTTAAATATTGTTACAATTTAAAATAAATATATGTTAAAATGTAATTTATTTCTGTGATCAAAACTGAATTTTCAGCATCATTACTACAGTGTTTAGTGTCACGTGATCTTCAGAAATCATTCTAATATCTTCTAATATTTGCTGCTCAAGAAATAGAAATCTTTTGTTACATTATAAATGTCTTTACTGTCACTTTCGATCAGTTTAATGCATTCTGGCTGAATAGAAGTATTAATATTTTTTTTTATCTTACTGACACCAAACATTTGAATGATAGTGTATAAATATTTATTGTGTTTTCATCTAAACAAAATACAGCAATCATTTAAATACAATAGAAACCACCTAGCAACACCTTAGCAACCACTAAAAACAACACTGACATTGTTTATATAAAATATGTAACACGAGTGAATTATACTGCAAATGATCATTGAAAACTCTACACCAATGACACACTGACCAAACACACACACACTGAATTGGCCGTGTGTAAAGCAGGGGTTGTTGTCATGAATGACAGAGTAAAAGTAACAGGTGCTGCCGTATTTTAAGCAGCAGGTGTGATCACAGAGCATTTTGGGAGTTTATTTTGAACAGGCTTCTGGGAAGCTCCACGTATCCTGCTTCAGCTGTGACACTAAAAGTGTAATTCACACACACCACACACACACACACACACACACTCACACACTCTCTCTCTCTCTCACTCTTCTCTCTCTCTCTCTCACCACTCCATCACACTCTCTCTCTCACTCTCTCTCTCACTCTTCTCTCACTCTCTCACTCTCTCACTCTCACTCACTCTCTCACTCTCTCTCTCTTCTCTCTCTCTCTCTCTCTCTCTCTCTCTCTCTCTCTCTCTCTCTCTCTCTCTCTCTCTGTCTCTCTCTCTCTCTCTCTCTCTCTCTCTCAGGGGCGAGAGTGAATGCCAAAGATAATAAATGGCTCACTCCTCTTCATCGGGCCGTAGCTTCCTGTAGTGAGGTACGACACGTCCTCCAGCGTCGGAACAACAAATATAAACAAATGAAATGGCTTTGGAGCTCATTAATGTGATTGTGTGTTCAGGAGGCTGTGCAGGTGCTGCTGAAACACTCGGCGGATGTGAACGCGCGGGATAAGAGCTGGCAGACACCGCTGCATGTGGCCGTGTCCCATAAAGCCGTGCGCTGCGCCGAGGCGTTAGTCCCTTTGCTAAGTAACGTCAACGTGTCGGACCGCGCCGGACGTACGGCTCTACACCACGCGGCCTTCAGCGGACACCTGGAGGTCAGACGCTCAGTCTTTCACTGTCTACAGATCAGCAGATGCTCAATATCTGCCTGTGCTGGATGTGACCCGTTTGCACAATATCCTGTGTGTCATAGTCGAGTTCATGAGACCTGTTTACACCAGAAATTAAACGAAAAGCAAAACTAGATGAACAATGTATTAACACCAAGAATTAAACAAGAAAGTCTGTTTGTTCACATATTTTAATGCATATCAATTTCTCTCATGTTAATGCACTGATATAGTCATTAAAAGTCATGTGATCCACAGCTAGCTGACACATCCTTAAAGCATTTTTAGGTGTAGATCTAATAGGTTAGTTAAAACAACCTTTGCCTGCCAAATCACTTCTTGTTTGCTCGACGGGTTTGCTGTGTTTTTCATATCTTCTTTCTGATTGGATATCAACAAATCCAACAGATTGAGGTCTGTCTAGAATGCCGCTGGCAGATACATGACCCAAAAGCTGATATATTATTGATCGGTGAGGTATTTTTCTAGCACACAAGGAGAAAAAAAGGACCAGCTCTCCAAACGAAGTCAAATAACAAAGATTTTAAATCATTTTAAGCCATCTTGCTGTCCTGGTGACAGTGTGCTGAGGTCCTCCAGACTAGATCTAAATAAATAAAACCTCCAGTTTAGTATTCATGGTGTAATGTGTGGTTTCTCGGTCACTGCAGATGGTTCAGTTGCTGGTGTCCAGAGGTGCAAACGTCAACGCTTTTGATAAGAAGGACAGACGAGCCATTCACTGGGCCGCATACATGGGTGAGACGTCAACATTAACACCAGGATCGACAGAAAACATGTTTCCATCAGCCTTAACTCTCTCACTGTCTCTGTCTGTCGCAGGTCATTTGGAGGTGATGAGGTTTCTGGTGTCTCACGGCGCTGAGGTTTGCTGTAAGGATAATAAATCCTACAGTCCTCTTCACGCCGCTGCCTCCAGTGGAATGATCAACGTCGTCAAATACCTGCTCAATCTGGGCGTTGATGTAAGTAAGCTCCGCCCCTTGGTCGCCAAGTGAATATATCGAGAACACATGCTGTATATTACCTGCTAATGCCCTCGTCTTATTCAGTTGCTTCGTTCATTGACTTTAGCATGCGTAAGTGTGTTTACGAACACTTTTTAAGAGTCGTTCAAGAAAAACCTTGACCCCTGGTCTTCAAAATCACTTTGTCAATTAATGCCTTTTAAATTATCTTTATAATTTGATATGCAATGTATAGCTAAATCTACAAAAGTTCAAATTAAAATATCAAAGAACTCATATTTTTATACCCTATTTTTCTTACATTATAAAATTATTTAAATCACATGTTCTGTTGTAACAGGATATATGTTTATCATTCATATTTAAGTCATACACAGATATTAAATATATAATATAATATCCAGTGGACCATATTAAATGTTACAGACTGTATTATTGGCATTGAAGAACTGTTTGACATAATAATTAATATACATTTTATATTTATCCTACACCAAGGCATTTATTTGATCAAAAACGAAGAGTAAAAATATCAATATTGTGAGATATTTTTACAATTTAAAATAAGTGTTTTCTATGTGAATATATTGTAAAATGTAATTTATTGCTGTGATTTTCAGCATCATAACTCCAGTCTTCAGTGATTTCTTCTAGCGGCATTTATTAAATATTATTATACTCTATTATTGCCATTTAAAGACCGTTTAATTTGACTGCATTTACATGGCTTAGATTGTGACCGCCTTGACATCATGATTACTAAAAACCCAATCATCTGAAGGAAACAGCACCATTAATCATGTGATCTTCAGATTAAGGAGCCGAACGCGTATGGAAACTCTGCTCTGCACCTGGCGTGTTTTAACGGACAGGACTTGGTGGTGAATGAGCTGATCGAAGCAGGCGCTGAAGTCAATCAGGTGAATGAGAAGGGCTTCTCCCGCTGCACTTCACCGCTGCGTCCCGCCAGGGGGCGCTCTGTCTCGAGCTGCTCATCGCCAACGGAGCCAACCTCAACAGCAAGGTCAGTGAGTCCTGCGAGAAAAACCCTCACCACCTCACAACATGACAATTAAAGGTGGGGTAAGTGATTTCTGGTAGCCAATGTTGATATTTGAAATCACCAAAACAAACACGCCCCTACCCCAAAAGGGTCTCGCCCCTATTTTGATAGCTCCACCCCATACATATGTACGCATCCCAGGCAACGATTAGTTCTGTGAAACAAAGTAAAACCAATGTTACTCACCTATGATCGGTGTACACTTTAATTGGGCTACAATGGCCCTCCAGATACACTTCAAAGTGTTGCAACGCCAGTACCAAGGCCAGCGCCTCTTTCTCGATTGTGCTGTAGTTACACTGACACTTAGAAATTTCTTAGAAAAATAACTCACGGGATGCTCAATACCCGAGTCATCCTCTTGCATCAGCACTCCACCAGCTCCAACAGCACTCGCATCAACATTCAGCTGAAAAGATCGTGTGAAATCAGGAGCCGAAAAGAACTGGCGCATTACACAATAAACCTTTCACTGCAGTGAAAGCATGATCACACCTTGCATCCCAGTCGAATTTTCTCCAAGTGCTAAGAAGGTCAGTCAACGAAGACACCACCGTGGCGAAATTATAACAAAATCCACGGTAGTATCCTGCCATTCCCAGAAACCTTCGAAGTTCTCTTTTATTTACAGGAATGGGAAAATCAAGGATTGCACTCACTTTGGCCATCACGGGCTTCACATGCCCCTGACCTACCATTTTACCCAAATATGTGATCACCGCTTTTGCAAACTCACACTTTGAAAGATTCAAAGTCAAAGAAGCCTCAGCCAGACGGCTGAACACCAAAACAAAGCAACCTCAGCGTCCGATCGCAGGCCTTCCCGCTCCTTGAGTTCTCTCCAGCGCTGGAAAGCTGATCTGATATTTACACGGGTCCTACTTCTTGCCTTATCGTAACACCATGTCTACACCGGATGCGAGCTACTATAGAACTCATTATAATCAGTGATGCTGTCTACACTGGATGCGGCGCGGCGACACGACAAATCCACGACAGTAAGCTGCTGCCACGTTCTATTTTTGACATATTGACACACATTTAAAAATGATTTTCAACGGTAGCTTTGTCGCATCCAGTGTAGATAGACTTTAGCTGTTGCGGTGCGGCGTCCGGTGTAGACACGGTGTAAGCCTTCTTTTGTTCCACAGACTTTTTCCTCTTTTGTTTTTTTATCCGCCATCTCTATCTTTCTGTCATTGCTCGGCTCGTCTAATGTCCATCGTGTGCACTTAGCGCTCTCTCCTCACATCATGAGTAGACACGCCCCTTACTGTTGATTGGCTACAAGTTTGTTTTGCTACTGGGCCCGATTCCGTTTTCTAACGCGTTTTAGGAAAAATACACACCCCACCTTTAATGTCTTTAAACTATAATCAGACATATATAGCCAGTGACACAAATGCCCTTACTGCACAAAAACATTCATAACATTGACACCATCCATGAAATGAAAATTAAACAGATGAGAGCAGAGCAAAATGAGAAAGTCTGGTTGTTCACATGCTTTAATGCAAAATACAGAAAGCCATCTGATTATATAAATTTCACTGATCTTAATATTGTGATACTGTCCAAAACAACTAATTAAATGTTTCTATTTAGTATTTTTATAACAATATTATAAAGTGCATTACAGTTATTTTTTTATTTTATAATAAGAACAAATTACATTAATCAAAAGTGTCAGTAAAGACATTTATAATGTTACGAAAGATTCCCATTTCAAATAAATGCTGTTCTTTCTATTCACCTGTGAATCCTGAAAATCAGTTTCCACAAAAATATTTTTTATAAAAATTTTTTTTGAAGATCAAATAAATACAGCCTTGGTGAGCAGAAGAGTCCTTTTGTTCATCTCTTGTCCAGAGTAAAGATGGTAAAACTCCTCTCCACATGGCAGCCATTCACGGGCGATACTCCAGATCACAGGCCATCATTCAGAACGGTGAGTGTGTTATTCTCTCCATTTCTGGTTCATCTTCCTCTCCTGCTTCTCCTCATCCTCTCTTTCCTCATTTATAGGTGCAGAGATCGACAGCGAGGACCAGAACGGAAACTCTCCGCTTCATATAGCATCACGTTACGGTCACGAGCTGCTCATCAACACTCTCATAACCAACGGTGCGGACACGGCAAAGTGAGTGACAGGACATGTGTTTACAGTTACACATAATTCATGAGCTCACGCTGATCATGTGACCGTGACTCCGCCTCTGTAGGCGGGGCATCCACGGAATGTTCCCGCTGCATCTGGCGGCTCTGAGCGGATTTTCAGACTGCTGCCGGAAACTGCTCTCCTCAGGTGAATCGCATTCATTGTGAAGATTTATGATGTTTATAACCAGTTAAAATTGATTTATGTGCATGATCTCTATGCATATTTTCCCTCTCTCAGTAAAGTGCCTTGGGCTTTTATCTGGTCTTGATAATGGATATCTGTTGGTTCAGGTTTTGACGTCGACACGCCGGATGACTTGGGCAGGACGTGTTTGCATGCGGCGGCTGCAGGAGGGTGAGTCACATCGCCGCCGCTGCTGCTGCTCTCTGATTGGCTCATCAGCGCCCCCTGTGGCCTGGATGATCTGTTGTCCTGATCATGTGACCATCTCTTCTTTTCTCCAGGAATCTGGAGTGTTTGAATCTGTTGCTAAACACAGGTGCAGACTTTAATAAGAAAGACAGATTTGGGAGGTGAGTTGCATTAGATCATCAAACCTAATTTAATTTTAAAATCAAACATTAGTGTTCAAAAGTTTATGGTTGGTAAGATTTCTCTTCTGCTCACCAAGGCTGCATTTATTTGCTCAGAAATACAGTAAAAATAAAGTAAAATTGTAAAAATATTATAGAATTTAAAATAACAGTTTTCTATGTTAATATCTGGTAAAATGTAATATATTTCTGTGATGCGCAGCTGTATTTTCAGCATCATTACTCCAGTCTTCAGTGTCACATGATCTTCAGAAATCATAATAATATACTGATTTACTGCTCAAGAAACATTTCTGATTATTATCAATGTTTAAAACACTTGTGCTGCTGAATATTTATGTGGAAACTGTGATGCATTTGAATTTTTGAACTGTAGTGTAATTAAAGTATATTATTTGGATTATCTTGATTTTTGTTTTACAATTAAAAATAATTATTGTTACTGTTATGTGTCCACATTTTATTACTTTTTGATACTGTTATAAATAGTAAAATATGATAAAAATATTGTGCGCACACGTATATGATCTTATATATAATATAATATTTTATATAATATAGTGGTTCGTCATATATATGTGGTTGAAATATGAGCCAGCTGTGTTGTTGACAGGCTCCACACTTACAGTCATCTGGTGTCATTAAAGCCGTCTGGGATGTGTATTTTCCTACAGCACTGATACTGCTAGAGCTGCATTAGAGGAATCCTGCAGCAGGAATATGATTATGATTTATCTCTGTCTCTCTCAGGACTGCGCTGCATTACGCGGCTGCTAACTGTAACTATCAGTGTGTGTTTGCTCTGGTGGGCTCCGGGGCCAGTGTGAACGAGCGGGACGTCAGGGGCTGCAGTCCCTGCACTACACCGCTGCCGCAGACTCGGACGGCAAGTGAGTGAACACAAACACACTGCACACATTCAAGGTCAAGTGGAGTGCACTGCATTGTGGGACACAGTATTTTCTGTAGTGTGTTCTAGTTGCACACATACTGTATCAGCAAATGTAGTAGGCCATGCGGGTATTTCAGGCACATAGAAATCTGTTTATTGTGCACAGATACTGCATACTGCTTCATTTCACAAATAGAATACATTAGTGCCGCTCACTTTTTACAGAAGCATTTTCACGATTATTCTAGAAGTAAGTTGACATAATGTGACTTGATTGCTTCAGTAAATGCATATATCATCGATTAACACCCTCAGAGTGAACAGTTTGAGTTATCTTTAATATCAATTTCTGTTAAGGACTGTGTTTTGCATCGTTGTTAACTAATACTATAAAAAACGTTTGTTTAAAAGCTGAAATAAAATATAAATATTAGATGAAAAATGTTAAATGCTGCCTTAGCAACTAACTGAAATAATTACATTTATGCTGAAGTACTGAAATTACGAAAAATCAAACTGAAAAAACAATGAACGATTTGCTTGCAATGACTCTCTGATTGGTGGAATTTTCTGAACAGCATCATGGGTAATGTAGTTTTTACCACAAATTCCGCTGTTGAAAGCAATAATTAAAAAAAAATAAGTTGAAATAATGCAAATTGATGGCTTTAACAAAATCCTATACCATTGATAAACAAAGCCTGAGTTCACCGTAGGTTTATCTTAATCAGTTTCACTGTGGAGAAAATGAGTGTGGTTTTGAACGTCTGTATATAGTGTGTGTTTGACTCATTGATCTGATCGCTGTCTCTGTCAGGTGTCTGGAGTATCTGCTGAGGAATGATGCGAATCCAGCTCTCAGGGATAAAGACGGATACAGCGCCGTTCACTACGCCTCAGCGTACGGCCACCGAGTGTGTCTGGAGCTGGTCAGTGCATCACGTAACACACACACACACACACACACACACACACACACACACACACACACACACCGTGAGATTAAAACACTCCTCACTGCTGTGTTAGGTGCTCATATCCGTGTTTTGCTTTGCAGATCGCCAATGAAACGCCGTTAGATGTGGTGAGTTGAAACCTGTTTGTGTTTCAGTTGACAATCAATGCAGAATCTGTCCAGGGCTGCCCTCTAATGGACTCATAATGTCACCATGAGATCTCAAATCAACTCTTTTTACTGTATTGAGAATGTTTCTGCTCTTATTATGTCTGATTTATCAGTGCAAGAAGAAGAGAATGTTTTCATAATCTTTCATCTGTCAAACTGTAATAACTCTTTCCACCTCTGAAACTATTGTTCTTTTGGCATATCCAAGCTTATGAGGGTGGAAAAATGCTATTAACGAATAACAGCCCAACATTTTATGATCCAATCTCATCTTGATAATTAAAATCAAATCCTGCCCTTATTTCTCTGAATATTGAATAACGTACATGCAATGACATTTCATGTTCTCAAGTATGAAAACACATTTTTTTCACCGTATTCGTCTGATATATAATTGAATGTATTTTCAGCTGATGGACGCGTCTGCATCAAGCATCCTCCACGACACAGACGTCCAGCCTCCCATCAGCCCTTTACACCTAGCGGTGAGTGAGAGCTCCAGACCTCTGACTCTGTACAATAATATTGGAATATTATATATAGTGGAATATTTCGAGTTCAGCTGAAGAGTTCTGCCATTTATAAAACAACGAGTCACTCAAAATATTATTAAACAATAAAACACTGTGTTGTTATTAACTAAAACTGTTAAAATTTGTTTTTAGTAATTAAAACAAAGCTAAAATAAAGAAAATATTATATCATATTTATATATATATTTTTTTTATTTGAAATGAAAAATGAAAGCGCTATATAAATGCATCATTCATTCATTATTTTCAGTTAAGTTTTTCAAGTTCATATTTTCATATAAATCAGTATTTATATAGTTTTATTTTAATTGTCAATTTTTAATAGCTGGTTTTAGTTAACACTTGTTTCGTTAGCACTGATGCAGAACAACGTTTTTCATTATTTCATGCTGTATTGAATGGTTACTAAAACTCAAACAGAAATAATTCAAAAAAAGATATATGGAAGTAATACAAAAATAATATTAAATAACAAGCACATGAACAAAATAAACCTTAAACTAAAATTCTAACGAGAAGTGAAGGTATACAAATAAAATATAAAAAGCTAATTCAAATTATTAATAAACTCTGTCAAAGCACAATAACAGTGTACTATAGTGTTGTTAGGCATAATATATAAAAAAAATTGCACCTATGTTCATTAAATAATTCGATGTAAAAATAATAATCATAATAAACAAGTCTTCAACCAAATAATATGGTCTGTTAGTCCAGTATAGGTTCAACATGCAAGTCAAAGATCAGCTAGAGTGCTTTAAAATATGACTCATCCAGTCAGATCTTAGAGATCGAATCGGAGTTAGATTTGTTTTTTTAAATGTTGATTACAATAATGTCCTTTTGAAAACTGTGTGTGTGTGTCTGTGTCTGTGTCTGTGTGTGTGTGTGTCTGTGCTGTCTGTGCTGTGTGTGTGTGTGTGTGTGTGTGTCTGTGTGCTGTGTGTGTGTGTCTGTGTGTGTGTCTGTGTGTCTGTGTGTGTGTGTGTGTGTGTGTGTGTGTGTGTGTGTCTGTGTGCTGTGTTGTGTCTGTGTCTGTGTGTGTGTGTCTGTGTCTGTGTCTGTGTCTGTGGCTGTGTGTGTGTGTGTGTGTGTGTGTGTGTGTGTGTGTGTGTGTGTGTGTGTGTGTGTGGTGTGCGTGTGTTTCCAGGCGCATCACGGTCACCATCACGCTCTGGGGGTTCTGGTCCAGTCTCTGCTGGATCTGGATGTGAGGACGCCGCAGGGTCACACGGCTCTGAGTCTGGCAGCGTTTAAGGGTCATGTGGAGTGTGTGGATATACTGATCAATCAGGGCTCGTCCGTGATGCTGAAGGACTACACACACAAGAGGAGCGCCGTACACTCCGCAGGTCAATGAGACGCTCACACACACACACACACGCCGCAGGTCAATGAGACGCACACACACACACACACACACACACACGCCGCAGGTCAGCCACACAAAAACACACACTAAAGGCATCAGACACTAGACTAGAAAACACTTCTCTGCTCATCAAGCCTGCATGTATGTGTTATTAAATACAGTGAAAACAGTAATATTGTGAAATATTTTTACTATTTAAAATAAGGGTTTTCTATTTGAATATCATTTAAAATGTAATGAACACAACAGTGCTGAGATGAACACAACATTTTCGAAAAAGGACTCTTCTGCTCACCAAGGCTGCATTTATTTGATCAAAAATACAGTAAAATCAGAAATACTGTGAAATATAATTACAATTTAAAATAATGTTTTCTATGTAAATTTTATTAATTTCTGTGATGCGCAGCTGAGTTTTCAGCATCATTACTCCAGTCTTCAGTGTCACATGATCTTCAGAAATCATAATAATATACTGATTTACTGCTCAAGAAACATTTCTGATTATTATCAATGTTGGAAACAGTTGTGCTGCACAATATTTTTGTGGAAACTGTGATGCATTTCATTTAGCAGCATTCTTTGATGAATAGAAAGTTCAAAAGAACAGCATTTAATAGAAATCTTTTGTAACATTATAAATGTCTTTACTGACACTTTTGATTAATTCGTTCTTGTTGAATAAAAGCATTAAATTCTTTAAAAAATATAAGTCTTACCAACCCCAAAATGTTAAACTGTAATGCAATTTATAATATTGTTAGAAAAATGCTAAATAAAAACATTGAACTAGTTGTTAATTTTTGTTAAAACGGTGATACATTTCACAATAGAAAGTTAAAAAAGCAGCATTTATTTAAAATATACGTTTTTTTTAAATTATACATGTCTTTACTATTAACAGTTTAATGCATAAAACAAAAGAAGAGAAGTATTAATTTCTTTCAGAAATTGAAAAATATTGCTGACCTCAAACTGCTGTGTATATCCAATATAACACTCACTTAAATATCAAAATGTAAAAATAAGAACTGTGCTTGATTGTTTTACGTGGTGTCCTTCTGTATAAATGCTCAGTTTTTGGTTTTATAATGCGTGTCTTGCATAGCCAGACTTGATGGTTCGTGAAGATGTTATATGAGATGTGTGAGGTCAGATGAGATGATTTGTGTCTGTCTGTCCGTCTGCAGCCATGAACGGTCACTCTGAGTGTCTGCGTCTGCTCATCCACAACACCGACCAGCAGAGGGCCGTCAGCATGCGTGATGGGAAGGGACAGTGAGTTACAGCACTTCTCTATCTCAGATGAATGATTGTGGGATTGTTGATCTGATCGTGTGTGTGTGTGTGTGTGTGGTCAGGACTCCTCTGATGTTGGCGGTTCTGGGTGGACACACAGATTGTGTGTATCTTCTGTTGAGTAAAGGAGCCGGTGTGGAGGCCAGAGATAAATGCGGCAGGACGGCCCTCCACCGCGGGGTCAGTCACACACACACACACACACACACACACACACACACACCTGCCTTCATCTGCACTTTACTTTTAAAAGAATGGCTTCAATACAAATTAAGTGCCAACAATGCAATGATAATACATCTTTACAAAATCTTTATTTATGCTTAATATTTTCAAAGTATTAATAACTATAATGACAACATTACCTTATTTTTGACATTTAAAATAAATAATTAATAAATAAGTAAATAACTTTCATCAGGCCATGTGCTTTGAGAGTTTAACCTGTTCTGAACTTGGAAAAGTATGTTTGTTTGTTTGTTTATATTTGCTATTTTATTTGTTGTTCACTTATTTTAAGTTTTGTTTTAGTTTATTTTTTATTCATTTATTTAACAAAAACTGAGGGATGAGATCAATTTATTTTCTATTAGTGCTGTCAAAATGATTAATCGCGATTAATCACATCCAAAATAAAAAAAATTGTTTACATAATATATGTATGTGTACTGTGTATGTATGTATACACATAATAAATATACAGTGTAGAAAATATTTACATGCTTGGATTTATATATTTATATTCTTATATTTTATAATATAGATAAATATTTAATATAAATGTTTTTTTCTTAATTATATACATGCATGTGTTTGTGTTTATATATATATACATAATAAATATATACCGTATACACATATTATGTAAACAAAAACTTTTATTTTGGATGTGATTAATCGCGTTTAATTGTTTGACAGCACTATTTTCTATGTTAATCTATTTTATGTCACTCATGCTGCTGACAGACTTGTCCCAAACTTGAAACATTAATTGAAGTTGTTCAGAGTCATTCTAAACTAAGTGCTGCTTTGTGTGTGTGTGTGTGTGTGTGTGTGTGTGTGTGTGTGTGTGTGTGTGTGTGTGTGTGTGTGTGTGTGTGTGTGTGTGTGTGTGTGTGTGTGTGTGTGTGTGTGTGTGTGTGTCTGTGTCTCTGTGTGTGTGTCTCTGTGTCTCTGTGTCTCTGTCCTGTCTCTTCCTCTTGTGTGTGTGTGAGACAGGCAGTGATGGGGCACGAGGCGTGTGTGGAGGCACTGTTGCAGCACGGTTCCAGTCTGCTGGTTCAGGACAGCAGGGGACGCTCTCCTATGCACCTGGCGGCTGCCTGCGGTCATGTGGGGGTTCTGAGGGCCCTTCTGAAGGCCCAGAAGACCGTCCTCATCCTCAAGGACTACTGTGGTTACACACCGCTGCACTGGGCCTGTTATAACGGTACATGTGTGACGTTACACTTACTGTCATCCGAGCAAAATTTGTGGGAAGTCGTGGCCTAATGGTTAGAGATTCGGACTCGTAATCCAAAGGTTGCGAGTTCGAGTCTCAGGCCAGCAGGGATTGTCGGTAAGGTGAGTGAATATCCAGCGCTCTCTCCACCCTCAATATCACGAAGAGACCCTTGAGCAAGGCACCGAACCCCCTGCTCCCCGAGCGCCACAGCATTAATGGCTGCCCACTGCTCCGGGAGTGTGTTCACTGCTTTGTGTGTGTGTGTTCACGGTGTGTGTGTGCACTTTGGATGGGTTAACTGCAGAGCATTTACGTCACTATAGTAAAATAATGTGATGTACAGCTACACTGCCCTGCATTATACAGTATTTGCTCAGTGATATACTTATTTCTTGCTAATGTATAGCATATCACAATTTCTGACAAAATATGTGCACTTTGTAGCATTTTTGCTTTTGACAACCATTTGTGCAGTGAAGAAGTCTTGTATTCTTCCTTAATCAGCAGAAAAACTTCCACAAACACATGATTCCTGTCTGAATCTGAGCCAGGTTAATACTATTTGTTCAATTCTCAGCCTATTTTCACATGTAAGACTTAATTAATGCCTAATCCTGATTTCAAGGTTAGATGTTTTCTGCTGCATCTGTGTTTTACTACATCCAAACAGCCACAGAAAATGACAGATTTTGTGGATAAAAAAGTTAAATGATACACAGGTATATTATAGTTAACTAAAACTGATACTTATTCAAAAGAAAACAAATTGTGACTTGAAGGAAAATAAATATTAACTGAAATAAATATTTATAAAAACTATAGTAAAAACTGTATGTGAACATACATATTTTGCATCATCAAATTAAGGAATAATATACCTTTTTTTTCTTCAAGATGCCAGACGGTAATAAAAGAAACCCTGTCCCAGTCCCTTCATGACGTCCTGTATTTTGCATGTTGATCTCAGGTCATGACGCGTGTGTTGAGCTGCTGTTAGAGTACGACGTGTTTCACAGGCCGGAGGGAAACTCCTTCAGTCCGCTGCACTGCGCTGTGTAAGAAACACCTGCTCATATCATGTGCATATTCAGCTGCATTTGAACTGTTTCTATTAAAGCATGACACAAATTGGTGTAGAAACCATTTTCACTCAGAAATTTCACAATGAATTACAAAGAAACAGGAGGTAGCGCTGAATTAAATGTGACAGTTTGAAGTAGAAGGTTCTTGTAAAACATCCTCGGGTAATCTTTATTCACGTACAGTGTCTCTGTTTCAGTATGAATGATAATGAGTCTGCGGCTGAGATGCTGATCGAAACCTTCGGTCCAGCGATCGTAAACGCCACAGACTCTCAGTCCAGGTGAGAACAGGGTTTCCTCACGGATCAGATGTTTCCGAGCAGAGCTGATGTGTTGTGTGTGTGTGTGTGTGTGTTCTGCAGGACTTCGCTCCACGCCGCCGCGTACACCGATCACGTGGAGTGTCTGCAGCTGCTGCTGGGTCACAACGCTCAGGTCAACGCCATCGACATGCTGGGAAAAACCCCGCTCATGATGGCCGCTGAGAACGGACAAACTAACGCCGTCGGTGAGACACAACACTAGCAGGGATCAGAACAACACAAGCAACGTTCCATTTAAAGTTCTGACGCCAAATGCAGTGAAACGTTACAATGTGACAGAATTATACAGCAATATAATGGTACTTTTGTAAATAACATTGACAAACAGTATTTTTTAACGCTAAGGTTTTCATTTTAATTGTAGTTGTAGTTTTACTAATATTATATGCTTTTGTCATTTGCATTAATTTCCTTTTAGCTGTAATTTTTTACTTTCAGTTTTAATAATTGTTTGTGCATTAATAATTATTTGTTTGTTTGTTTTAATTGGCTTTATTTTTAGTTCAGTTTGAGTAATTTTATGTGCTTTTGTCATTTTTATTAGTTTTTTTTATTCCAGTTTTATGTCATTTGGTCTTTTTTATTAGTTTTGTTTTGTGTATATATGTTTAGCTTTAATTTATTTTGTACTTTTAGAAATTAAGTTTTGTTTTGTTTACTTTAGTCTTTACTTCAGTTATGTGCTTTTGGCATTTTTATTACTATTTAGGTTCAGCTTATTTTCTGTTAGTTGCCAAGGCAAAATTTCTCCTTTTTAAGTTAGTTTTTTTATCTAATATTTATGATTGATTTATTTCAGTCATTTTTAATAGGTTTCATATGAATAAACAACATCAACGCTGGTATTAATACAGACCGCTGGTGTTATTGCGTTGCTGTGGCTCAAGGTGGCGCTAGAGTTTCCTTCAGATGTCCGTGTCATTACAGCAGATGTGTTGTGATCATGTTAATTATGATATTAATGTGAGGTGCTGGTTGTGTTTGTCAGAGGTGCTGGTGAGCAGCGCTAAAGCTGATTTGACGTTTCAGGACGCTCACAGAAACACAGCCCTGCATCTGGCCTGCAGTAAGGTACCAAACACACGCTCACACACTGATTTACATCAAACACGACATCTACTGTACACCAGTGCAGCCCTGCAGCCAGACAAACTACAGGAACTCCGAAACAAGCATGCAAAGAGCATAAAACAGTTCCTCCTGCTGCTGTTTCACTGATAAACCTGTAGGCCAAAGCTTTCAGAGCCATATATAAATATTTGCATATATTTTACATATGTGACCCTGGAGCACAAAACCAGTCATAAGTCGCTGGTGTATATTTGTAGCAATAGCCAAAAATACATTGTATGGGTCAAAATGATACATTATTATTTTATGCCAAAAATCTTTTTTTTTTTTTTTTTAAAGGGACAATGCACATCAATTAACATTTTTTGTTTACACTCAAAATGTAAATGCGCCAGAGTTAGCTAGAAAGCTAATTTTCATCTGTAGTCCCTTGGCAGGTCAAATACAGCATCATAGTACAAAAAGAAAATACATGAAAACAAATAAAAAACAGAATAAGAAAATAAATAGATAATAATAAGTACAGTACAAAGAAGGGTAGTACCTAAGATTAAGGTAACCAACTATTGCATGATGCATGATTGTTAAGTAAAGATCATGATCCATTAAGATATTGTCAATTTCATACCATAAATAAAACAAAACTAAATTTTTGATTAGTAATATGCATTGCTAAGAACTTCATTTGGACAACTTTAAAGGCGATTTTCTCAATATTTAGATTTTTGCACCCTCAGATTCCAGATTTTAAAATAGTTGTATCTCAGCCAAATATTGTCCTATCATAACAAACCATACATCGATGGAAAGCTTATTTATTCAGCTTCAGATAATGAATACATCTTAATGACAACAAATTGGACCCTTATGGCTGGTTTTATGTTCCGGGGTCATATATTTCATGTCTCAGTATCTCTTTTGCAGTCTTGTGTGTGCTAGTATTTCCATCAGGTAATGCAGATCCAGTCATTTTCATAGTGTGTGTGTGTGCAGGGACATGAAACCAGTGTCTTGTTAATTCTGGAGAAGGTGACGGACAGAAACCTGATCAACTGCACAAACGCAGTGCTGCAGACGTGAGTCCCGTATCTTGCTCCGTTGTTGTGCTCTCTTCATCTCAGTTTTATAGAGAGCTGTTTTCATCCGTCTCAGGCCGCTGCACGTCGCGGCTCGTAACGGGCTGACGGTGGTCGTGCAGGAGCTGCTGGGCAAAGGAGCCAGTGTCCTCGCCGTGGATGAGAACGGTGAGCGTTTCAAATCACAGCACAGATATTAGATTATAGCTCAAACTAAAACCATCAAAATAAACTGAAATCAAATGTTTCTCAAAATGACTCCTTTTCAATTTCATTTAACGTTTTACTAAAATAACAACTGAAATATATAATTTTTTTAATTAAAATAAAAACTAAAAATAAAACCAAATTCAAAATATTAATAGAAAGTATAATTCCATCTCTATAACACAGCAAAATACAAAACTAAAATAAATAACAATGAAGCTTTCAAATTGAAATCTACATCCACTATTATTATTAATAATAATTAGAATATTATTATTTCTTTTTAAATAAATACTTACTTGGCAAGGATGCAGTAAATTGATTAAGAGGCCGTAAAGCTTTGCCACCAAAGGAATGTTAAAATATATGATATAATTATATAATATTATATAAATAAATGTTAAAATATATTAAAGTACTGTAGGAAACTTGAATTGTAATAATATTTAACATTACTGTATTTTTGATCAAATTAATGCAGTGTTAATGAGCAGAGCTTTTTTCAAAAGCAATTTAATGTTTCTTGATTTTCATTTCTCATGCCTAAACATTTATTAATTTAATAACTTAATTAGTAAATAATTTTATTTGTTAGGTTACACTCTAGTTTTGATTTGTTAAATCCGTGTTCTTAATTTTTATTTAGTAATATATTTATTTTCATGTATCTTTTTTACCACATTTAATATTTTACTAATAAAAATCCAATGTTTGACCAAAAAATTAGACTAGCTTTGACTGTTTCTTTAGATATTTGTCAGTCTACAAATAAGCATTTTTAGTTTTTTAATGTTATTTGCAAGTCAATGAAGCATCGACCAAACTGATTTGCTTTGCTAAATGAATATAAATACAAACACTGAATGGTTTAAAGATTAAACAAAGAACATGATTTAGTTTGCATGCCTGAACATTGAATTGAATCAAATGTGTTTTCCAGGATACACTCCAGCTTTGGCTTGCGCCCCAAACAAAGACGTGGCCGACTGTTTGGCGCTGATCCTCTCCTCCATGATGCCCATCTCTCCCAGCCTCACCTTTACCACCATCAACCACTACTCCAGCCCATCCATGACCTTTGACCCTTTACCCGTGCTGCGCTCCGAGCACGTCTCCTGCCGCAAATCCAACGGCCTCATCGTCCCCGATGACGAGCTCAACGATTCAGACTCAGAAACATACTGACAACTAGGGCTGGGCGATATGGCCTAAGAAAACAATCCCTGAATTTTTCACAAAAAATCTGATTTAAATCGATTTCCCCCCTACTTAATCAATCTGCAGATGACAAAGAAATTGTTCAAAATTAAAGGGTAATTAAAATGATGGGTAGGTTTAGGGTAGGGGTAGGTATGGACATTACAAAAAGCCTCAAACCATAAGAATGGATGCTTTTCCATTAAAAAAGACAGGTAGCACAAATCGATAGCGAAAAATGCTACCTATCAGATTGTGCTACCTGTCTTTTTTAATGGAAGGTAGCACAATCTGAGCGGGTAGCATATATCGTCAGAACACCGGCTCACCCGTATAGGCTCAACATCGTGATGTCTATCAGCATCGGTGATGGACGATGGCATCAGGTGTGTTCGACTTGCGCAGCGCTGCATCAAGTCGAACACACCTATCGTCTATCGGCCCAACATATGGTAAACGCATGGGGGAGGGCTGAGCCCATTCAGAACTACGGGAGCCCAGAGGGGAGCATCAGCGGATGTTAAAGAGAAAACGATTTTCATTCAAACAAGTCGACGTAAACTACACATTCGAGTTATTCGATAAAATCGATTTATTGCCCAGCCCTACTGACAACACACCCTCCCGCCCCTCAGTGTCTTAATCTAATGCCTCATTGGCTGAAAGGTGACTATATGCTAATTAGGGTCGCCCCTTTATGACGTGTGGCCGAAGTCTCAGGAGAAAGTGGAAAAACAGGAAAATAATGCCACAGAAATGGCCCAAACTACAGTCCAGTGTGTTTATTCTCCACAGTATCGAGCTGTTTGAACCCTCAAGCATCACTCAAACTCAGTATTTAAAGCCAAGTTCATTAGATGAGAAGCTAAAGGCTCATATTGACAGCTGTGGGACTGTAATTCCCAGCATTCATGAAACACGAGGAGGCGAAACTAAACTAAAGACATCAGGGACCAAGAGCTGCAGAATTTACTTTCCCCGTTTGTGCATGAAGATTGAATTTAGGTTTGCAGCACCATGGATTATTTATTATGAAATATGAAGAGCAAAAAAAGCCTTTCAGGGTTCAAACGGAATATTTATTCCTCTGCTGTTGTGAGGAATTCTAGCGTTCTTCCTGCTGTGTGTGTGTGTGTGTGTGTGTGTGTGTGTGTGTGTGTGTGTCGTGCGTGCGTGCGTGCGTGCGTGCGTGCGTGCGTGCGTGCGTGCGTGCGTCGTGCGTGCGTGCGTGCGTGCGTGCGTGCGTGCGATATTTTTATAAGAGTTTAAAAACAATGAAAAGATCAGGTGTGAGACTTGAACTTTTGGTACATTGTTAGTAATTATTATAAATAAATAATTTTTGCCATAAGATTGCACAAGAGTCTTTATTCATTACAGAAAATTGGGACCTATTTAAAAAACATGAACATATGGAGTCTGGGATGGGCCGAGTTTGGTTATTATATTAATGTTAAAAGAATATATAAGAACATAAATTAATGTGCCTACAAGAAAACATTTTTATTCATCCAATCCCAGTCTTTTAAATCCATTTACTGATTTTTTTTTATTTTATATTTGTATAAATGTATTGTTATAATATGTATTGTATTAATTTAAGTATCTTTTTATCCTATTTAACATTCTGTATTATCCATTTCAGGTACTTTTCACCCATTCTATCGTTCCATATTATGGGTTTTAATATTTAAATGTGTCTTGTAAATACTGTAAATGCCTGATAAGATTTATTTTTGTATGTAAATGCCAGTCGATAAATGAGTGTCTCTTTCGCTGTTATTAGAGTAATTCAAGCGAGTTTTCATTAAAAACACTGAATCATTTACAAATTAAACTGAACTCAATCTTATGACTGCTTTAAAGAGTTAATTCTATCCCAAAATTAAAGTTGCGACATCTTATCCTCACCCTCGTGTCATTCTTTTCCAAAGAGGAAGATGTTTAGCCAATAATACCTTATATTTGAGTCCGTTTCTCACATAAAGCAATTGTAAGACTTAAGATGCTTTGAAATATAGCACATGAAAGATTTTAGTTTTTTGAGCTTGACTTTCATTGTATGCGTTTTCATATAGAAGAGCATGAATATTCTTAAAACCATATAGGATTGGAAAATGTTTTATTAAAATGATGACAGAATTGTCCACTTTCATTTTTGGTTAGTGGCTAACAACCCTAACCCAGGGTCTGCAACCTTCAACGCCAAAAGAGCCATTTTCGCCCCTTTCCTACCGAATTAAATTCATGGGAGCACAAAATATTTGATGCCCAATAAAGATAACACGGCATATCTAAAGTTTTATATTCATTTGTACAGGGCAGAGGAATGCAATATTCAGAAGTCAAATGTATTAATAATAAATAAGTATTATAAATTTATTATGTATAAATAAACAAAAAAAAATGTTTATTGGCTCAGAAATAAAATTTGAGCTACAATAACCAATAATATGTCTAAATAAATAAATAGTTTACATGACAATTTTATGTTATGAGTGTACAATCTTATACTGAAAACATATCACGGAAGAAAATATATGTCCCGGAGCACAAAACCAGTCTGAAGTGTAGCAATAGCAAAAATACAGTATGGGTCAAAATGATCGATTTATCTTTTATGCAAAAATCATTAGTAATAAGCAAAGATCATGTTCCAGAAGATATTTTGTACCGTAAATATATCAACACTCTTTTTTATTAGTAATATGCATTGCTAAGAACTTTATTTGGACCTTTAAAAGCAATTTAGATTTTTTGCCCTCAGATTCCTGCTCAACAAACCACACATCAATGGAAAGCTATTTATTCAGCTTTCAGTGATCAGTAATAAATCTAAATTGCAAAAATTGACACTTACGACTGGTTTTGTGGTCCAGGGTCCATATTGTATGGCTTCTGTAACGTTACATTAATTAATGGAATTACCACTGATCATTCATATTTATTACCTGGAAAGACTTGAAAAACACAAAGCATCCTTCAGGTTTCATCAGTTAAGTTTTATGCTTGTTTATCCTTAGCTACAGCGATAGCGGATGCCTGTAAAAATGAATCCCTAGAGTCCGTTTTGAACTTTCTGCTCGGGACGCCCTGTGGTGAACGAAACATCGCGCGTGAGTGTTCAGGTCCGTGATGTTCACATCGTGTTGGATATGAATAAAACCCATCAAAACGAGTTACTAATATTTTCTCTTTTAATTTACAACTATATTTACTCACATTGGCCTTGAAAACCTCTACTTTAGCACACTTGACCAGAAAAAGTGCAGGGGAAGAGTTTAGGTTGTATAAAAGTCGGGGGACACCTACGCTACAGGGAGCCACCGCAGAGGGATGAAAGAGCCGCATGTGGCTTCGAGCGCGGGTGCCGACCCTGCCCTCCACATTTGTATGTATTTGTATTACTATATTTTTAGACATTGTCCTTCTCATAGTGTCTCCCATACAGCACCGCAGTCACAAGCCCAGCGCTCATTCCCATCCGGCTCATGTAAAAGTGATTCCCTCCCTCCCAACCGGAATGATCCGGAACATCCAGCGTCATCCCGCTTCCCAGAATCCCCGGGAACACGTGTGGTGTCGTGAAGGTCCCCGCGAGCCTGAAGTCCACCAGCGTCTGAGCGTGTTCGGTTTCTCCTCCACAGCTGCTGTGATGCTCACCTGTGCACTTCACCAGAGCACAAATCTCCAGGTAAAACGTCCCGTGCTCCACATGGAGGCCGTCGAAGACGCCTAGAGCGTAAAACTCACGCGTGTCTGACCTCTGGAACAGTAGGTGGCAGCAGACTGAACCACTACAGATGCTGATGTTCCCTTCAGTGCCCTGCAAAGGCACCAGAGTGAAATTATCATACATCATGATGGAGTTAAAGGTTGTAGTTGCACATTCAGAGTCTTTCTGGCAGTATTTTCCACCATGATTTGCATTAAAACTACCTGTAGGCCAAACATGCATCTTTTCTGGTTCTTTTGAACTTGGATACCCGGAAAATGGCACTAGTTTGTGCCTGTCGTCCCCAATAAATGATGGATCCAAAACTGGCACTCTACGCACAAGCAATTTCCCAGAATTCCCCTCGGTGTCGTGATGAATGAGCGAATCCCAAGGTGTGAAGATATCCTTGGGAGATTCCGATCAGCGGGACTTACTGTCCAGCTTCAGGGCAAGATCTGGCATCCTCAGCCGGAGCTCTGGAAGTTGTGGGTATGGCCCATACAGGGCCAAGGGCTGTGATTGATGGTTTGCCTGCCGAAGTTCAGGAAACCATAGCCAGTGCCAGAGCCCCCGCTACCAGGAAGCTATACTCTTCCAAGTGGGGCGTCTTTGAATCGTGGTGTTTGACTCGTGCAATCGACCCAGTTAACTGCCCTGTTGGTCCAGTGCTGGAGTTTTTGCAAGAAAGGCTGACAGCGGGGGCGGCTGCTACCACCCTTAGGGTTTATGTAGCGGCCATTGCAGCTCAGAGAGAGCTGGATGAGATCCCCTTGGGGAGGCATCGGTTGGTCTCGGCTTTCATGCGTGGGGCCAGACGCCTTAGGCCGGTTCGCCCCACGGCAGTTCCTTCTTGGGACTTGTCAGTCGTCCTCGAAGGACTAGTGACGGCCCCTTTTGAGCCCTTAGAGTCAGCTTCGGATCGGATACTGACTCTTAAGGTTGTTCTTTTACTGGCGCTTACGTCACTGAAAAGAGTTGGAGATCTGCAGGCTTTTTCTGTCAGTGAAACGTGTATGGACTTTGCCCCGGGTCTAGTCAAAGTTACCCTGCGGCCTAGGCCGGGTTACATTCCCAAGGTCTTGTCCACGTCGTTCCGTTCTCCAAGTGGTCACTCTTCACTCTTTCCATCCCCCTCCCTTTGCTTCAAGTGAGGATGAGAGACTCCACATGCTCTGCCCGGTCAGGGCAATGAAGCTGTATGTGGATCGCTCCAAGTTTTGGAGAAAAATCTCCCCAGTTATTGATCTGTTTTGGTGCTGGTCGCCGCGGGCTTGCCACGTCAAAGCAGAGATTTCTCACTGGGTGAGAGACGCCATTTCGCTGGCTTATGAGGCGCGGGAACTCCCTTCACCTCTTAGTCTTCGGGCGCATTCTACTAGAGGCGTAGCCTCCTCTCAAGCTCTTTTTAGAGGGGTACCCCTGGAGGATATTTGTGTTGCGGCAGGATGGTCCTCTCCGCACACCTTTGTCAGGTTTTAACAACACCTTGACGTTGATACGGCTCAAGGTTCTCAGGTCCTGTCTGTTTGAACCGACCGTATGTTGTTGTTCATTATTGGGCCAGATAGGCAGCGCTTCCAGCTTGGCGTGTTTGGTATATCGTTCCTCCCGAAGCGTTCATCGCAGTGTTGAGTTACCTATGAAAGAGAACGTCTCGGGTTACTCGCGTAACCCTTGTTCTCTGAATAGGGAACGAGACACTGCGTTTGCTGCCAAGCTCCTCAACGCTGCCGACAGGGTTCTTTTCGGCAGAGAAATCTGAGGAGTGGATGGCGCGTTCGCCAGTATGACCTGACGACGTCATTGCGTCAGAGACGGCGTCGCGCCATCAGCCAATGAATTGGCGTGATTCTATATGGGTTCAGACTCGGTCACGCGGAAGGCGTTCCCGAAGCGTTCAACGCAGTGTCTCGTTCCCTATTCAGAGAACAAGGGTTACGCGAGTAACCCGAGACGTTTTGTACCTCAGTGTCTGTAAATCTGTGTGGATCAGCACATGGACTCCATGTGACGTTCTGAGGGTCCGGAACGGTCTCCAGATAACCAGCGATTGAAGATCTGGTGAAGTTGAACCCATGGATGGCATCTTCTGGAAACACTATGATCTGAGCACCCTGAGCAAGAAATAATACACACAGCACATTAAAGTTTATAGGCAGCTCTGTTACTCTAAACCATCTTCAGGAAGTTCAGGTCATCCAGGATCTCAATTATTCTTAGGTCCTACTGTACATTGGGTAAACATTATGGCTAATGGTCTGGAGTAATTGCAGTCAGATATATTATTATGCGTCATAATTTGTGATCTGATTTATATGGTTACTTGTTTTATGTATTTATTTAAATTTTGTACAGCACTTTGGTTGACCCTGTCATTATTAAATGTGCTATATAAAATCAATACTTTTACTTTACTTTTTAGTCATTTAGCAGACGCTTTTATCCAAAGCGACTTACAAATAAGAAAAAGTAACTACAACTATAAGTTATAAGTCTATAAATACTATATATACACATTAAATAAAATGACAAATGCTTACAACAACAATTTTCAAAACTTAACATTTAAATGAAAACAAAAATAAAGCTAAAAACATTTCAAAATATTAAAACAACAAAAGGTATGAGTATAAAAATGATTCTAACATGACACTAAGCCAAACACCCAAATAATATATATATATGGTATTTCATTTCCATGCAGTATGTTGAAGTAACGTTACTAAAATAAATACAATACATAAAATACAATAAACTAAACTTTAATAGAAATACATTTCTGGAAATAAATGATGGCAGAAGGCTTTTGACTTTCTTCAATGTTTTGCTATAAGGTAACAAACATTTAGAAAACATGCTAAATAATAGCTAAAATAATTCATAAACAAAAATAAGTCATTTTAGGAGTTAATATAAATATAATCTCAAAAATGTAATGGAAACTTAATTCACCATAGGCCTATAACTTTAGACTTTTCTTCTGAAATGATATTGGTGATAATATGGTTTTTAATTAGTATCATATTATAAAATATTTGTTATTTCAACTTAAAGGGGACAATAAGCATGCTACGCACAGCGTTTTATTTAATATTTGCTTGTGAAATATAAACCACTGAGCTGTTGATCACTAAAACTAAAAATCTGAGATTTAAATGCAAGTTATACCTAGAAATCAATACAAAACAGAGCAATATAAAAATTTACATGGATCAATTATTAACCTAAAGTTTACTCCTGTTTAGGCTATGTAAACACTGTTTTGAACTAGGCCATATGTCACTATATCACTAAAGTATAATTTGCAAATTAGTGATTTTTTAAATGTAATTATGCATAATTCACATATTGTAACTGTTTAAATGGGTGAAACCACAATTTTAATGCTATTAAGTGTCCTAAAATATATGTTTTTTTTTTTTGGGGGGGGGGGTGTATGATGGCATATAACGTTACATATTCTGTGTGGAGAGACGTGCTGAAATCGCGTTGGTCTCGTACTGTATCGCGTCCCTTGTCAGTGTCGGGCGCTTGGCTTGGCCATTTATTGTGATTAACCAGGAAATTGTGTTCAGCTGAATTGAGAGTGTATTTTGTTAGATGGGTATAAAAAGCTTAGTTTACCGCGGCAGCCGTTGTGTGAAGCCCTCCTCATGTGAAGACCGAAGAGTGTAAAGACCATCGACTCTACCGTGTGACTCCTCCGGGCACGGACACCGACCGCAAGGGATATAAGCACGCTTTTTATTTATCTTCTTTCTTACTGCTTGTTTCACTTCTGTTTTAGTTTTTAGAACTAATTCTTACAATGTGTAAGTTGTTGTTTGTTAGCATGTGTTTTTGACAGTGTTCTTTTTTTAGGATTACTGATAACTACTGCCGTTTGATTTATCTATTTTAATTTTACATAAATTATATATGAATTTATTATGTCTTTATAGGTATTTACTTTAGTTTTAGTTTTAATACATTGTATTTATTTTAGTAACGTTACTTCAACATACTGCATGAAATGAAATACCATATATATATATATTTGGGTGTTTGGCTTAGTGTCCATGTTAGAATCATTTTTTATAACTCATAACTTTGGTGTTTTAATATTTTGAAATGTTTTTAGCTTTATTTTTGTTTTCATTAAAATGTTAAAATTTGAAATGTTTTGTATGCATTTGTCATTGTATTTAATTTCTCAATTTTCTTCAATGTGTGTATATATAGTAATTATAGACTTGTAACTTAAAGTTTTAGTTACTTTTTCTTATTTGTAAGTCGCTTTGGATAAAAGCGTCTGCTAAATGACTAAAAAGTAAAGTAGCCTATTGATATTCTTCGTGACTGGTTCCGCTAGTAATTCTGTACAGATTCTCGCATTGATTTAGTTCGTTTTGGAGTGATTTGCTGAAGGTTTCTCTGTCTGTCCGTGTACCTGCTGTGCTGCCAGTGCTGTCTGCTCCTCAAACACACGCAGGTTCAGCTTCATGTGCTCCACAGCGGATCTGCGGTGCAGCGGGACTCCGGGCTCGGGGTTCAGCAGCACCCGGTGCTCGTACACCGCCGCCACATAGGACGCGTGATCGGCGGCGAGGATGAGCTGCAGGCCGCTCAAACAGAGCACCAACCCGGCCAACACGAGCGCCATGAGGAGGAACACGGACTCGTGTGGCTCGATCTGCGGAAAAGACGAGACTGAATCTAGCTTTTTATTCGCAGCGTCTCATTGACGCTATCCGTTCCACCTAAAAAACGCGACGATTCCGCGTTTGCATAACTTAGGGACCGTCTCTATTTGTGTCTCTTTTTCGGAAACGAACTATATACAATTTTAAAATGTAAATAACACTGAGATAAGAGCGAAAACGGGCTTTCAACATTAAATATAATTACAGTATTTATTGAATCATTGAACGTAGTGTCATATTTTGAGTGCAGTAATGAATAACTTAGGCCTATCCACCTTTTTCTTGCTGTAAAAATGCGCCATATGAAAATTCTATGGGTCCAGCTTCCGGTCTCATCAGCATCAAGCTATTTTTAGCTGTACGAAACAGTTTGTTTTGCTGCTTGATATTGAAAATGTGTGTCTTATCATATTATTTTTATGTATTATGTTAATTATGAACACACTGGTTTGCAGTGCAAACAGTTTTACCGTGTACTGCACGTTGTTATTCTTCTCGTTATTTCTTTATTGCGGCTAATGAACCGGAAGCCTCACCCATAGGCTTACTTCCGCGTTGAAGAAAAAGGTGCATAGTATGAAGGTATTTTTACGCCATAAAGATTTGCATGTGCAGGGTAAGATTTGTGAAAGTGTACATAAGACTGTACGCGTAAATTAAAATTTACAAGCGCAAGAGAAGCTTTGTAAAGGTGTAAATCGCGTTTCAAGCGCAAATAAAAAATGATTTGCAGCATTTTGCTGTTATTCGTAAGTGTAATTCATGTATTGTGAAACTGCAGCTTCATGCTGACACAAAATAAATATGATCTGCATTCTTATGACTTCTATTTTTCCGCGCTTACACTTTTGGCACGTTTTTTTCGCCAAAATACGGTCAAAAGCACTGCAAGCCTGTGAACAGTGATTTGCAAGCGAAAACAACAGTTTAAAGAACTGCTAAACGGATTTACCGCGTAGAACCAATCTGTATGTGTAAAAAAACTGACTGTCAAATGTCTAAATGACTTGTTGTGTATGTAGGGCAAAAGTTCTCGAAATAATCAGTTATGTACAGCTCCGTCTTTCTTTTATCTGCGCTTACAGTTTTGGCACGATTCTCTCACTAACTGAGTTTTTATTTATTTATTTTTTTATTTATCCTTTATTTTTCCAGGAAGGTCCCATTGAGATTAAAATAAATCTCTTCTTCCAGGGAGTCCTGGCCAAGATGGCCGTATACAAAAAGTTAACAAACATATAACAACATAATAAACTCTAATCTCAAGCAAAAAGATTCATCATAGATCAACAAATTAATTAAAACAGATTCATCATAGATCATTCAAATTAATTAAAACAGCTGCAAAACATTTTTTTAATATTCAAAGGAGGAATTGTTTCTTTTACACTGCAAAAATTTTTTTAAAATATTCAAAGGAGGAATTGTTTCTAGTGGAGTAGTCATTCCACAGCCATGGAGCATTCCTCAGCCATGAGCATAATAAGAGAAAGATGATTTCCCATGCTCTGAGTATACCCTAGGCACTACTAATTTAATCCATTTGATGATCTGGTGCTATAGTTCTTTCCACATAAGCATAAAAGACTAGTAATGCAATTTTGGAAGCATACCCAACAATGTCTTTACAATATATAGTAACATATGTGATTTTCTTCTTTGACATAAAGAGGGCCAACCTACATTGTTGTTCAGCAGACAATGATGAGTATGTGAGGCAGGCATTTGTTATAAAACGCAATGCAGCATATAAAAACACCATCCAGCCTCTTCAATAAATATGTAGAAGCATGCATATAAATAACATCACCATAATCTAAAATGATCTAAAATGGTAAAAAAGTAAAAAAGTACTCTGTATAATTCTCTTCCTAGCTCCAAAGGAAAAAAAAAATTTTGCCGGGAAGAGAAAAGTTTTGCAAGCTGCAGTGAGGGGGAAGGCGGGTGAGGGGGAGGGCGGGTTCTTGTAGCCAATCTTCTTGAGGCTCTCGCTGACTCTCCATTTACTCTTATGATTGGTTCTCTCGCTGACTCTCCATTTACTCTTATCTGCCAGACATTGGTTCATCTTCATTTAGTTCGGGGACGTTCTGGAACACATTTTAAACGCCAAGACATGCATCTTCAAAAAATTTATAAATACGGGGACGTTCTGGAACTTATCGTACACATGCAGTAAAAAATTAATAAATACATTAATTAAAACATGATATTTTATAAGTCGTGTTCCTTTAGGCTAGACTCCCATGTGTTCAAACTGAATTACGAGCTGGTGTTAACATCATTTGGTTTGGTTTTGCTTTACATTGAAATTTCATAATCTGCTTAAATGTGTATTTTTAGCGGCATAGCGGTAGTTGCGAATTGCAACAATCAGACCGCTATCCTTTAAGAAGCTACGGTGGCCGAAAGGGCTAAGATTTCCGAGAACAACATGACGATACGCGCTCTGTAGAGCATGTGTTTAGTACTGTGTGATCGATTCCATGTGGGGACCCGCGTATATGTAGTTATAAATCGCTCATTCTACGTAATAAAAACTAACAGTTCTTTAAGTATTTTTACTCCTCTGAAAACTAGATGTATATTATATTGCTTTCTGTCTATGATTATCCTCAGTATTACACAACCCTTAAATGTAAAATATAATAAAATATGTTACGTGACAATGTTCAACACTATGGTATCAGAATGCTACACTTTGTAAAACCTTTTTTGTTGTTGCTATGCCAATAAAGCTACTTAAATCTGAATTTGTCAATTTTTCAAACCATGTCTCTGTTTATGGTTTTTAACACTCAATTGTATATTTTGAAATGTCAGCATTGATTCTGATAACTTTCATGTGACCGATCAAGCTATTATATGAAGCAAGAATGAGTAACAAAATACTTTCTTTGTGTCCAGATTTTACTAATGCAAAAACTTTGATAAATATGTATTTAATCATGTCTAAATATATATCCAAATTCAAGTAACTAATTATGTGGGAATCTAAAGTTCCCAGCCACACAGCCATGTTTATGTGTTTATATATAGAGAGCTAAACAGTCATCTAGTGGTTACACGATGGTATTACAGATGATAAATAGTGAATAAGTTAGAGCTAAATATTTAATATATATTTTAGTAATATTTTGTAAAGTCCCCTTAAATTACAACATGTTAAAGAAAAAAAATATTACTGTTGCTTCTGTTAAATTTTTGTTAAAACATTTAACCATCCCTGATCAGTAGACAGGTGAAATGATGCATGTATTAGGCTAGTGCAGATACTAGGCCTTCTTTAATTATCATCAAAATTACAATATAATATTACAATAAACTAAATATATCATATAGCCTGTTTAGAAGGAGACGGATACTACACAGCTCTAAATTCAGTATGAACACATAGCCTAATGGTACACAACTTATAAAATACCATAATAATAGCTCTTGTCTGTCAAGGAGGCCAGGGAATGCCGTCTCTAACACTTTTCCGTCTCCTTTCTTTGTTGTGAGTTTGTTTGTGGCGCGTTTACGATGATGTCACGGCAGTAGAGGCGGCGCAATTATAACGACGCGTGAATAATCCCGCCCACTCTATAGCGGTACTAAACTGCAGTGGAAACGCAAACCGACCCGAACTGAGCCCGTACCGTACAAATCGTTCCTACTACCTAGCCGTGCCGTAAAACCGTACCGTACCATGCAGTGGAAAAGCGCCATAAGCAGAGGATGGCCCACTGTAAAGTGGACGCCGTCACCCTGACTTATCAGGCACAGGGTGTGCCCTGTCCCTTCAGGTTGAGAGCCCACTCTACTAGAAGTGTTTCTTCCTACTGGGCATTGGCTCGCGGTGCCTCTCTGGCAGATATTTGTAGAGCTGCGGGCTGGGCGACTCCTAACACGTTCTCAATTTTTTGAGAAAGGTTTTTTCTCCATTCTGATCGATGGAGTTTTGGTTCTGCCGCTCGCTCTGGCATTTAGTTGGGGGACTCCATTTCCAGAAAATCATCGACTTCATTGCACAAATATTATTTAAACAATGAGCTGGACGATGCTCACTAATCTTGAAATGCATTGAGCAAAATATGATAAATCACATTTTACTATTGAACAATTTTCCTATTTTGATATTGTGCAGTGTTTGTTACATTTGTATTGTTAAAAGCGCTATATAAATAAATGTGACTTCACTTGACTTGACGTTCGCTAAATTCTATAGCCTTTGTGTGGAACTGGTTTCCTCTTGTGTTCTCACCTCAAATGGGTAAAAGCTCTGTAAAAGTTCTGGGTTTCCCCGGCAAAATTTCTGTCATTCTCCACCTCTAATCTTCCATATGATAAACGGGCTTGTGTAACCTTCTGCCTCCTTCGGGAAGGATGGGCTTCCGCGGCGTTCCTGTTCCAAGTGGAACGGGTACGTTTTCCCAGTGTTATCCAGTCTTACTGAGTGGGTAGTGCCATAGCAACAGTTACTGGTTTTCTCCTGGTAAGCCCTGACCCTTGGCAAAAAAAATAGTGGCACAGGAGGCTTCCACAGGACACTGGAAGGGGCAATATCTGTGGCCCTTTGGTAGAGATGCCAATTCATCGGTCACCGTCGTTACCTGAAGGAGGGAACGGAGACATCACGTCACCACGGCTGCTGTACCACCGCTGAGTGGCCGGGTCATCGGCTCGGCTCTTTAGCGAAAACCTGAATATGCACTGCATCCGCTGCCTACTTATACTCCCGCTGTGATCAGCAGCAGCTGGATGCAATAATCGCATGCCAATGTGCATTGGCTTGTTTAGTTACACTCGAAGTGGATTGGTCTCTCTAAATGAGATCCAAATTCGTCGGTCACCCGACGTGACGTCTCTGTTCCCTCCTTCAGGGAACAAGGGTTACATACGCAACCGAGACGTTCTTCATCAATAATGTCATCTAATCCATGTTTCAGTCTTTTAGAAAATATATGTGCAAAAACTTTTGCATCATTATTTAAAAGACTAACAGGCCTCCAAATTGTCTAAGGGAAGAATATATTTTTGTGGTTTTGGAATTAGAATAATAACCCCTTGTTTTAATGAGTCTGGCAACTCTCCTTTATCTATATATTCTTTATATACTGCAAGCAAAAACGGTGCTAATTTATCCCCGAAGACTTTATAAAATAAAGGCTAACCCCTAGAGGTCGTAACCGAAATAGAAAACTGTGTTCACACCAGAAAGTGAAATAAAGAATTTTATTTTCCATATTCTGGAAAAATACAATGTGAACAGTGTTCTTTTTTAGATCCCGGACGAGCCCCCAATTTCTGTTATGACCTCCTAGGGGTTAGCCGTGACAGAAAAGGAAAACTGTGTTCACACCAGTGAGATGCCAAATAATTATTTTATTTTCCATATACGGGAATCTCTTCAGGGGCAGACAAGGCCAAAACAATAAACAAAACAAACTTATTTTTGATAACTAAATACGTTCAAATGAAAATAAAGAAAACAAAGTACAGACCAACTTTCCTACCTCCCTCAACTTTATAAAATAACGGCTAACCCCTAGAGGTCGTAACCGAGATATAAAAACTGTGTTCATACCAGAAAGTGAAATAAAGAATTTTATTTTATTTTACAATGTGAGCACAGTGTTTTTTTTAGATCCCGGACGAGCCCCCAATTTCTGTTATACCTCCTCGGGCAGGGTCCTCAAATCTTATGGAGGTCCAATAGCAGAGTTTAGCGTCAAACTCACCTGTCTGTTTTACAGATCCTGAAACTTGATTAGATGTTCAGGTGTGTTGAAGGGTTACAGCTAAACTCTGCAGGAAGTGGCCCTTCAGGTCAGATTTGAGGAGCCCTGTCCTAGGGGTTAGCCGTGACAGAAAAAGAAAACTGTGTTCACACCAGAGAGATGCCAAATAAAGTAGTGTCATCAGCTAAATGGGGGATTTAAATTTCTCTGTCAAAGATGGCTGTATCTTTCAAGTTTTGTTCATGGATGTTACTAAACAGTTATGTAACTAAAATACATTTTAAAAAGGTGAAATTGGACAACTCGGCCTTCCACCACATTTCATAAAAAAATATCGTAGAAATATTAACGCTAATAAAGACAAACTGCTCAAATATTTATATATATATATATATTTAAAAAATAAAAACATTAACTAACATTTTTTTTTTATTTTTTTTTAAAATCACTGAAACCAAATAACTTGAGTGAATGCAAAGGAAAGCTATGCTCATGGGTTTTCAAAAGCTTTGTAAAAATCGAGCAAAAGAATCGCAGCTTTGGAATGTGCGAAATCTGCATAGTCTACAAGATCTATAATAAGTCTTACATTGCTACTGATGTGTCTACCTTTTATAAAACCAGATTGCGTCTCAGCAACCAACTGGATAAGTTTGGATAAAACCAAGGCTAACATTTAATAATAGATATTCAGTAGTGTAACTGGACTACAATTATCTATTAAAAGAGTGTTGTCTTTATCCAGTTTGGGGAAAAGGGAGATGCCCCATTACACTGATGCTGTCCTTTCCTTCAGATTAATACATTCATTATACATACAAAACATTGAGTGTTTAATTTAATTGTCAAAAATGAATATAGAACTCCACAGACAACCCATCACATGCCTAGAGAAGAAAGAGCTATTCAAACTTCATCAATAGTCAAATTAGCATCACAGAAAGCGTTGAAGTCAGTTTCAATATCAGGAACATGAGCTTGAACATTCACAGATGTGTACATTTTTGTGTAAAAGGCACCTCTAGCTAGATAAGCTTGATTATTTGTACATGTAATTCTGTTTAGATATGTAATATATCATTCTTGATGTGAACTCATCTACACAGGCACGCTCTGTGCTTCATAGCATAGACAAAAATTCACACTGTCTCCTATTTTTAAAATAAAATTTACATTACTAATTTACTCTTAATATATTTGCATGCATTTGTATAAAATATTTACCATATACAAAAGCACATTGTTTTTTGTTTTGTTTTTTTAAACCATGCATACAACTATACACTGAATAGATCGATAGAAACTCTGTAGGAAGAAAAAAGTAAAATGTAAAAACAAAAAAGTCATACACAATAAATAAGTAATAAAATGTGAACAGATATAAAATTAAAACAGATATTGTGGCTCAGTGGTAGAGCATTGTGTTAGCAGTGCAAAGGTTGTGGGTTCGATTCCCAGGGAACACATACTGACAAAAATGTATAACCTGAATGCACTGTAAGTCACTTTGAATAAAAGCGTCTGCTAAATGCATAAATGTAAATAAAAGGGATAAAGATGATAAAATTATAAACGCATACAGAGGAAAATCTTACGCATTAGTGGTATTAACAGAAAATGATCATAATATTTAAATAATCTGTCACTTTTCTTCAATGTCAATAAATTTGAAAAAGAGCTGCGAATTAGATTAAAAATAAAATTACAATGTAATTCACTTTAATATTAGTTTTATATTTACATATTAAATCATTCAACTGAAAGGATCTGGAACAATCGGGTGCTTACCTATTAATATAAATGTACCTATTTATATAAAGATATAAACTATTCCAAAAGTTTTATACACTTGTCAACATATTTATATAAATATGCGTCATTGTTACACTTTTTTTGTTAAATATACTAATTCCTAATTCTCCTAATTCTATTATACAAGGTCAGATCAGGTTATTTGGTGTCACTCTTCTAAAAATTAAATGGCATTTTACTCGTTGAGTTAGACCAGAAGGAACAGCTTTGAGCATTACATTAGCCTATATTCTTTAAAGGTATGGGGAAATTATGACCAAACATGAATTGTTCATAATACAAAAAATTGCCAGATTTATAAAACATTTTAAGAACTCCTATTATATTCCTGTTAAACCATGTAGAGAGAAAAATAGATCTAATTCCTAATCATTCTATCTGAATTGTTTCATAAAAAGGTTTTATGTGGTGAAATATTGTGGGTGTTACATACATTACATACATTCAGACTATACATGTTTTTTTTTTCAGTATGTGTGTTCCCTGGGAATTGAACCCACAACCTTTTGCGCTGACTTAGAAATATGTGTCCACTGCCTGGACCACAAAACCAGTCATAATGGTTTCATAATTGAGATTTACACATTAGCTGAAAGGTGAATAAATAAGCTTTCCATTGATGTATGGTCTGAAATGTACAAAAAAGTCTTCATGGAGCATGACCTTTACTTAATATCCTAATGATTTTTGGTATAAAAGAAAAATAAATCATTTTAAACTTATTCAGTGTATTTTTGGCTATTGCTACAAATATACCTGTGCTACTTTTGTGGTCACATATACTCCTGAAAGTACAAGTACCTGAAAAAACGACAGTAATGTGAGAAGTCCCACCCTTGTATTTATCTTAATCTGTTTAATGAAGACTCTTTAGCAGACTTAATCAATTGTTGCAACCTATCCAAGTAATTGTATCAGAGAGACGTGATAATTGAGCCCACAGATGTTGTTTTAACAGAATGAATGCACAGCCAAAGAACAACATGACACTGTATTTTAGCCTTCAAAAATGTTATGGTATAATCATTCACCCAGTATGCAAAATGTCCTCCTAGCAGGTTGCACTTTGTCATAGATCAGCGTTCCTCAAATCCGGTCCTGGAGGGCCATTGCCCTGAAGAGTTTAGCTCAAGCCCTGATCAAACTCTCTTACCTCTGATTTTCTAGGGATCCTGAAGACTATTTTGAGCTTGCTTCGGTGTTTGATCAGGGTTGAACTGAGCTGAACTCTGCATGACTTAATCTCATCCAGATTAACAATAAACCTATGACTACTAACACCTAATAACGACAGAACCTAACCTCTTCCAGCTGATGTTGAACGTCACACCTGCTCAGGAAAATAAACCTCAAAAAGCTCACTTCAAAGTTCTCGGAAATATATATTTTTGGTGTTCCACAGAAGAGAAAAAAAAATTTAAAATAGGTTTGAAATGACATGAGGGCATGTAAATGACAGAATTTTCATTTTTGGAAAAGACTTAACTAATAATAATAATAAATGCATTCACTTCCACATCTCCGCCTCTTGTGAGGGTGTTGCGTAATATTTAATTTAATGCAAAACATTAAAATAAAAGCCAAAGCTCTTCTCTGGTATTCGCACTGGCATCCTTCTAGAGAATCGACACACACAGAGAACAAACATTCTTCGCAAACAGTAAATATGACATATATGTTTTCCCATTTATTAAAATGTAGTAATATTGGGATGTGTCTTTGTTAAAATGTTATATATAGAATGTGGTTTTATAATTTAATTTCGTTATTTTCTCCATTTAAAGAGTAAAAGACCTGAATATGGCTTCTAAAACTGAAATACTACTACTGCTAGTGGCTGTAATGGTTGCAAGCTATGGTCTAACCAACGGTGAAGCCAACAGCGGCACAACCCGACACAACTAACAGCACAAACAACAGCGAAACAACCAGCGGCATCAACACACCAACAGCACAAACACCACAACCACCAAACAGCACAAACAACAACAACACCAACAACAACACCAACAGCAACACCACCAGCACACCAGCAACCAGCAACTCAACCACCAAACCCAACAAACAGCGGCACAACCAGCGGCAAACGCGGCACAACCGCACCACAACCAGCGGCACAACCAGCGGTTCCAGCGGCACAACCGCGGCATACCAGGGCAAACAGCGGCATGCGGCATCCAGCGACACAACCAGCGGCATAACCAGCGACACAACCAGCGGCACAACCAGCACCACAACCAGCGGCACAACCAGTGCACAACCAGCGGCACAACCAGCGGCACAACCAGCGGCACAACCAGCACCACAACCAGCGGCACAACCAGCAAAACCCAATTCTACTGCAGCATCTCTTTCACCAGCGGAGATCGTGGGGCTTCCTGGACTTCTGATCTACACGATCACCTCCACGGTGCTTCTCAAACTCTTCCAGCTGATCTGATCACCAGCTCTCTCAGTGTGTCAACCAGCTACAACATGCGGGATTTTGACATTTAATCTTTTTTAGTAAGCATTTTAATTGTTGTAAGTTACAATGATTTAATTATTAGCTTTTCATTAAACTCACAAACCCCCTGCAGTTCCTTCATAAAGTTTGGGAAATCTTGATGAAATATAATAGTTAATGCACTTAATAATGAATGGAATATTTGTATTCATATTTTCATATCAATAAGGTGCACGCTAATCCTATTTAAATTGATGTGATAAACAAGTTAGATCGAACCACAATGTTATAGTTTTAGTCCTTAACATGTCAGATGGTAATCAGCAATAAATACTTTTGCTCTTAATTGTCTTCCCTATATTTTTCTAAACATATTAATGCAACACGGTGTGACGGGTTGAAGACTCACACATTTGAAGGGATACATTGCTGGTTTTGTTTCCCTATCATATTGTCCCCTGTATTTTTTCCAAAGTTTGCGTGCTTCTAACTCAAGAAGTATTACAGATATTGCAATATGATTCAGTCCCAGAGATATGGGGACTCAATGAGGCTCCATGTTCAGATTATTGAATATTACCTATTTTCAGTGGTCAAAAAACAAATGTTGGTCACTTTGGATACAGCTAATACTCATATTAATTAAAGAACAATGTCTAAATATGGTTGAAATTAGAATTGAATCTTGTTTCCTTCTATTAAAAAAATATGCATAGAACAAAATTAGATATCAACTTAGGATCTGTGCACTTCGACACAACTGATATTGAGAGCAGTCAAAAAATTCATATTTGCAGTTCATTTTCTCTTATGCAAAAATAACTAAAAATGAACTCTCCTTCCTCTAGCCATTTAGCTGAAGGGGTTACAAAAGCACCTCTAGCAATATCTAGATGAGCTTGATTCATTTGTATATGTAATTATGTTGGTTTAAAACCCCTTAACTGTCACCGTCCCGTATATGGGACGCCTAAGTTTACTTCACTATATTACACTTAAATCCTAATGTAATCATGACAAACTATATATCATTGGAAAGGTCTAAGTCTCCTAAATAGATATATTACCATTATTTGTTGTTACAAATTATTTAGGAACAGTAATAGATTCATTTATGACAAGAGTGCACCAAGCGTCTATGATAAATCAACATCATAACAGGAGTTCTGACCTTTGTCACAAAAAGTCTTTATATCCTTGCCTTTTTCCCATCACATGTTTTAGCAATCATCATAAGTTATATACCATTTGAAAGCTTAAAATCTCAAAATTCATCCTGTGAAAACCATTTTGAAATCGGACATTGCGTTACCATAGAAATGGTACTTTAAAATGTTTTGGCGGTCTCCTCCCCCTTAGCGGCGGTGTCATATTACAAAATGTATTACGGTCTTTTAGAATCAAAACTTTTTATAATCTTAACAAAATACATATCGTTGGAAAGGTCTGAGTCTCAAGATTCCATATTTGGTGGTTATTTTGTTATAGATGTAATATTGAGAGAGAAATTGATAGATTTGTGACAGAAATGCATAAAAAAATATTTCAATGGCACCCGGTGGCTGTTTGTGGTATAACGCCTAAACAAAATTGCATATGAACCTCAATTTTTTTTATATCAACTTCAAATTTGGAACACAACTTATGTACTGTAGACATATGGCTTTAAGTTTATAGCAATTTTGGATTTTTAACTATTTTTTTAAATATTTATTTTATATAAAATATAATAAAAATAGTATAATACATTTTCTTTACAGTAAATTTAAACTTCTATAACTTTAATACTTTAATTTTTTAAATGATTTCACTTCTGTAATAATCTCCTAATTGTCTTCTTTAAAAAGAGACCAACCTTAGGTCTGTATTCAAAAGCGTTCATGAATTATAATATTTAAGTTTGGATACTGCACTCTCGTGAATTTGCAAAAATGGGGGGGGGGTGACAGTTAAGGGGTTAACGTGAGCTCTTCGTGCATAAGCTAACTTCTAAAAGTCAAGCTGGTAACATTAGCGCCTTCTTGTGGATAGACGTGTATTATTATGACTAAAAGGAAAGACATGTCAATCGTTTCATAGCTTACGAGTCGAATTTCATTTAGAATAGTCATGTTTCTGGGCACAAACATGTCAAAATACCATACGTTTGATGTTAACTATAGAATATAAACAGACGACGGTGTAGAACACGCGTGTTATTATGACGCGAATTAGTTCCTGAACAAGGGCTTCAAATTCGTAAAATAGAACGGTTCATCAACAATAGGGAGGTGTTGTGTTGTTAGGGAATACGTTTACAGTAAGGCGGCAGATCTGGAAGAGCACAGAGGGGGGAGGGGAAGAGCATGTGTAGTACCAGGAATAGTATTACTGACAACCTACCCTTACTAGAACCCTAGTGAGGGCGGAGCTAAACTAGAACATGCCTAGGGAGGCCACTACAAATAACAGAGAACTTCAGCACGGCAGAGTGAAGCAACACTAACTTCTCTGAACAAGACACGAGTTCACAGCAGCGAGAGTAGAGACTTACTACTTTGGATATTACAAAAAGTTATCATCTCCCAAAAGAGACTTGAAGGTAAGAGAGACTTTAAAAATCTTCTTTTGAAATCAGAGTATTTATAAAGTGCTTTATATACTTTATAAAAGCCTTATCTTATATACTTACATAAACACATACATCGTAAATATGTATCATGTTTATTATGTATGAAGGACTAAGAAAAAGTAATGCCAACAAATCAAATCTACGTTAAAATAATGTTATACTAGAATAAGGGTAACTTTATGTATTTTAATATACAGTGATAGAACAGCATCACAAATCTTAGTTTGATTACTGACTGACTGATTTATACCGCTATACTTTAAAATAGTAATTTACTCCAATTCAGTTTTACCGAATGTATGTTTTCTGTGGTGCTAACCTAAAATCTTTCTTCTGTTGCCAGCTTTATAAGGCTCACTCTTTGACCGTAAGAGCTAACGTTACACAATGCGTGGTATTCCAGAGAGCTGGAGGTTTGTGCATAGGGCCATGGTCACCCACAGCAAGTTTGACAACGCAATAAGCAGCAGCCTGTTTGTCGCAAGCATGTGGCTGTCATCTCACCGTTACAAGACCTTCACCTCGAAGCTGCAGTTTCAGATGGTGCAGCACGCCATCAGGATGCTCCAGGAAAGCGGCTTCTACTGGGGCTCCATCAGCGGCAGAGACGCCATTCACCTGTTGAACATGGAGCCCAGTGGGACCTTTCTGATGCGGGACAGCTCGGACAACAAGCACTTCTTCACGCTCAGCTTTAAGACCGATTCGGGCACCAAGAATCTGCGGGTAAAGTGCGACAACAATTCCTTTTACCTTCAGACAGAATCCAAGAACCTGCAGTCTGTGCCTCGCTTCGACTGCATGCTGAAGCTCATCCATCACTACATGCCCTCGCCTCTGTCCATCAGGAACTCGAGGAACTCTTACTACATCTTCACGGAGGACGAGAAGATCCCTCTGGAGCTGTTGAGACCCCTTCCTTGCACAATGTCCTCCCTGCAGCATCTCTGCAGGAAGACTGTCAATGGACACATAGACGCTTCCAGCAAAAGAGAGCAGCTGCCTCAACAGCTAAAATAATTCTTACAAGAGTCTCCGGTTTGTTTTGTAATTTTATGCTGGCTTGCCCAACTCAAGAACAGCGCCGTGTTGTTATGCCCACTGTGGCAAATCAGATCTTTATTTTAATGTGTATTTGGATTGCGGACTTTGGACTGGAGGTTGGAAGGAGTCGTACTGTAGCTGTCCAATGCACTATATTGAATGATTTAATTGTATAGATGCACCAATAATATATAGGAAATAAATAAGCCAAAATAAATAAATTGACCTAAATAAAATAAATATGGATTCTTAAATCTATCTCAGTAGGATATGTTTTTAAAATACACATGATCAATACGTTTTGACAACATATGTTTTTACATTAACTCGTAAAAATGCGTTCAGCAAATTTCATCATTTTAGTTAAACAAGGTTCAACCCAACTAATTTAAGTTAAAAGTGTGCAATACTTAAAATTTAAGGGACAGTTTTTTTTAGCGTTATGCTGTTCTGTATTTTGTTTTGTGCTCTAGTACGGAGTGTAGGACCACTAAACTTCAATTCAGAGTTTCAACTGAAAGATGTCAATAAAACAATGTATAACATGTCTAACAGGAATATGTCCACATCTCATATAGTTCGCTAAAGTCAAATATTTTTTTGTTTTACTTAACCTGTAATCGATGTATTTGTTATTGAATATCTTTGAATAAGTCTTGAAAACAAATTATAACAGCCATCGTTTATATGGATATATTTTACCAACAGATAGGAGTATAACATAATTATATTATTAAAAACTTGATATAAAATTGCCTTATTTTTTGTTAAGTTTTATTTTAGTGTAAATTATTTATTTTGTTTAAATTTATTTAATTAACTACTTATTTAAATAAGTCGTCTTTCCAAAAATATTTAAAACGTTGATAGATGACAAAATTGTTAAATGTTTCTTTTGAGCTTTGATTATTAAATAAACGAATTGATTAAATAAGTGCTATTTTTTTTTTTTATTTTTTTTTTTTTAAATAATTACTAAAAACATGATATAAAAAAAAGGTTTTACAGTAATTTTAATTTTTTTGTTAAACATTTTATTTGAGTGTTAATTATTGAAAACTTTTTCTTAACTATTTTATTATATAAGTGGAATTTAATTTTTCCAAAATTGTTAAGGTGTTTAGGTAAAATTCATGCAATTGAATCTAATATTAATGCAACACTTGTTCGTGTATGTGACGGAGACGTGGTATGAGGTAGTTTGTTGCTGTACTGTGCGTGTGTTACTGCAGTTTATAATAATACAAATAAATAAAAAGACTTAAATAATCTTAATATTGAATCCGTTAGTTTGCTTTTGGCTATAAGAAATGTGTATGCTATAGGATCCTACGTGAAAGTGCCCGCTCACTTTTGCCTAGGCCCGGCCAAAAATAAAATTCTGCCTACGCCACTGACACTCTGTGGGCACCAATCACTGCCTCTGCACTGCCCCGGATCTGTGAGCTCCGCCAAGCAGGGAGACAGCAAGCCATTGAATAGAAATCAGCTGACGCCTTCTTCCAAGTAAATATTTGTGCCTTTCAAGGGAAAAAGGAAGAAGTGAGTAACAGCATAGCACTGAGACATAGCAGACATGCCGTTGAGAAATGACTTCTGGAGTCAAAGCATTTAAAACACAACAGGACTGAATACAGATTAAGATGGACACATGTTGACATTCTGCTTGTACTTGAAAAAGCGACACTTTGGAACAAAATGTCTGTGTTTAGTGGTTTGTACCAGGAGCAGCTCAAAGCATTCTTATTGAATGTATTAACACACATGAGTGTTTTGTGTCTATAGATCACCCATGTTTTACCTTGTGATACTGTTTACATGCATAAAGATGAATTTAGATCGGTTACCTTTTGTAAAGACATCTCAACCATGTTTTGATGTAACATATTTATAATTATGAACACAAGAAAACATTTGAGTAATTTATTAAAGAGCACTATTTTTGTAAAAATGAACTCTGTGTCTTTGGGTTTTTCATTTGTCGCAAGTGTTTTACCTCAGATTCTGAAATAGTTCAAAATGTAGATGAATCAGAGTTGCCGGCGCCTATGATTGAGATTCCCGGAGCGCCTCGCCTGGAAGGGTTAAAGTTGATTCAGAGATATTCACTTTAGTGAGCGGGAATGTTCCTCCCCTCTCACGGTCTCTGACAAGGCTCTTCCAGTAAGACTTTGACTGATATGAGGAAGCTCGGGATTACAGTTAACGTTTTAAACAGTATATAAGAGAAAAACCTTGGACAACAAAAGTGACTTATCTCGCATGCGGGAACACACTAGCCAATTACATAAGAGAAGAAAATATAACTCATTGTTTCTTTGAATGATAATAAAGTTAGTTTATCCAGAGAGTGTGATCAGATTTCGTTTACATAACATGTTTAATATAATACCACTAGCCAATGGATCAAACGCACCTACTTGTTCTTTGTTATTACCATTTTTAAAACAGTTTTCAAAACTATGATAACTAAAATGGAAGTCATTTTTTTCAATCAACTTCATTTAATACTTTTTAAACAGCATTGAGGGAGTTCATATTATATATGTATGCCACACACTTGTTGACTGCTTTTCTTTCACATTTCACTAAAACTAAATAATAGATCAATGCAAATCAAATAAATGGAATTCGTTTACATTAAAATATTTTATTTAAAGAAATTCATACACAAAGACAGTTTATATTCACAAAAAAATTCAATTAAACAAGCCATTGGAGAATATTAAATATTAATGCAGTAAATGTTCAGTCCTTTGACTGGTAGTGTAAGAGTAGCAACAGCTGATCTCTCTCTCTCTCTATAAAGAAGTGTAGCTTTACTCAGTAGAGACTGTGATAAAGGGGAAGAGGTGTCACTGCTGCAACTCTTTTGAACTCAGTCTTCTGGGAAACCTATCAGGTTTCTAAAGTCACACTGTGTTGTGGCGTACGTAACAGGAATTGACTGTACTTATACAGCTGGGGAGTGCGTGTGTGTGAGAGGGTTTGTCTGAAAAGGAGCAAGAGAATGAGCATGTGAAAGCTGGTACATCGCTAGAATCAATATGTTGTCACAATGAGTAAAAAAAATCCACAATGACGAAAAAAAATAATTCATATCTGAGTTCACTTTTTAGCCCTTGGTTTCTTGCATGGCAGTAAAAAATGACCAAATTATAATATTTTCTTTATTTGTATTAAATTAAATGAATGTACTAGTTTGATATGTTTAGGGTATTTTATGGTACTAAATTATATTTATGTAGTATTTATAACCTATGTATTACCTATTTTTGAAGCATAGAGCTGAAGTAAATTGATAAAGTAAAAAAAGCAGTATATGAGTTTATTGCTATGAAAAATGCACAAAAAACTAATTTAAAATGTTATAATTTCATATATATATATTCCAAAAAGCTCTACTTTAAATGTGTTACTGTGAGAAAATCCAAGCCATAAATCGAAATAAGTTGTTTTCCGAATTTGAAGTTGATATAAAAAAATTAGGACCGTTTAATATATTTGAATCATTTCCTTTTTTTATGCATGTTTGCATAGTAAGTGTCACATCCAAATGAATGACTTTGTACCATTCCATTGAAGTAAAAAATAAGATAAATAAAAATAACTGAAGAGCGCTGTAATTAATTAAAACAACAGTGGCCCCTGCATGTTCAAGCTCTAACCTGAGCTTTGCTTACATGCAGCACCGAATCATTCAGTGTTGTTTAAAATGCTATACATTTCATGTGCTTTTAGTCCTTCAAAAATATTACTGAGCTTGGCAATAAAACCCAAATGCAAATGCTTTTAGGTCAAACCCATGGATTTAGCTAAATATATTGTCAAATTTGAAATGTTGAGTTTTGGTCGCACGGGAAAAACTGTTTAACCACAGAGAAATTAGGTGCTTCTGACAAACAGGTACATTGTGTACTAAAAACCCTTTGCCTTTTTCTTCTTCCTGCTATACTGACGTTTACAGTAAAACGAAAAAAAAACATGCCTCTCTCACAACACGTGAACTATGAGACTCTTAAGCAGGAAACAGTTTCGTAGCAGCCACACAAAGGCGTGCAACCAGCTGCTGCTACACGCATGTGCAGAACCAACTTTCTGCATTTACCAGAATTCAGTGACAGACTGTTGTTTAGGTGCAAATTCTTTCAGATCTGGTAGTATGTGTTTGCCACACCCTCGTTGATAATTTGTTGCATGAAAAAAAAAAATAATAATACCCGGATAGACAAGGATGAACATGAAACTATTCAATTTAAATGCCCTTGTATTAGTCAATTTATGGTCATCATAAATCTGCTTCCCAGAAACCTTTGATATATATATATACAGTGGGGATTTTTTTTTTTGGATCCACTGCTGATTTTGTATGTTTGACCTCTGACAAAGAAATTTCTATAATATAAGTCTATAACTTTAATGGTAAGTTTATTTGAACAGTGATAGACAGAATAAAAACAAATAAAATCCAGAAAAATGCATTTAAAACAAGTTATAAACTGATTTGCATTTGAATGAGTCAAATAAGTATTTGACCCCTTCGCAAAACATGGCTTAGTACTTGGTGGCAAAACCCTTGTTGGCAATCACAGAGGTCAGGCGTTTCTTGTAGTTGGCCACCAGGTTTGCACACATCTCAGGAGGGATTTTGTCCCACTCCTCTTTTCAGATCCTCTCTTAGGTAATAATGTTTTGAGGCTGATTTTTGGCAACTTGAACCTCCAGCTCCCTCCACAGATTTTCTATGGGATTAAGGTCTGGAGACTGGCTAGGCCACTCCAAGACCTTAATGTGCTTCTTCTTGAGCCAATCCTTTGTTGCCTTGGCCTTGTGTTTTGGGTCATTGTCATGCTGGAATACCCATCTACGACCCATTTTCAATACCCTGGCTGGCTTCAATGCCCTGGCCCTGACTGTACATGGCCCGTCCATCGTCCCTTTGATGCAGTGCAGTTGTCCTGTCCCCTTAACAGTAGAACACCCCCAAAGCATAATGTTTCCACCTCCATGTTTGACAGTGGTGATGGTGTTCTTAGGGTCATAGGCAGCATTCCTTCTCCTCCAAACACAACGAGTTGAGTTGATGCCAAAGAGCTTGATTTTGGTCTCATCTGACCACAACACTTTCGCCCTGTTCTCCTCTGAATAATTCAGATGTACATTGGCAAACTTCAGACGGGCCTGTACATGTGCAAAGTTGTGCTCCGACTTTTTTACGTCCCTATAGGGCTGGAATTCACACCATAATTCAGACACGGGCCAGGCCTCGGGCCTGTTGTAGGCTTCTGCTTATGCTTATATTTTAGACATCCATCAATAACTGATGAAAATGCAATGCATTACTATTCTGATACTGTAATATTGTAAGGTAACAAATTACTTTTAAATAACAGTAACAAGTAATATATAATTCTAAGTAATAAGTATTCTCGTTTGGCACTCAACAGAGGTAGTCGCTTATATTTCACTCCCCGCCCTACCCTTTTTTTCCTCCCTGCTTGCTTCTGCTGTCTCGTCTCATCTCATCTATTGAAGAGACTCTTTCTGCACGGCTCTCCAAACTAGAAGATTATGGATTTTATCAACTGGTCTCTCAGCGCGATTGATACCATCTTCTCAACGAGAAGTCTGGGTTCTGGGGAACCTGTTTGTCCTGACGGGACGTTCGCGGCCGGATATACGAGGGATGCATGGGAGAAGTGGCAAATCGTGTGTCTGGCGGCTCTTTCCGTTGAGGACGCTGAGGATATCTACCTTTTCGGCACCATGATAACAGGTATTCTGCTGATTGGATTAGGCTTTACCCTGGGTTATCGAAAAATTCGGAAGACGGGAACAGCTGTCCAAAGTCTCACAAGGCTGCCCGTTTTGATTGAAGCTGTGGGAAGAGCGGTCAGCAATGAGACTGAGACTATAAACCGGAATATGGATGCCATCATGATGAAATTAACAGCTTTGCAAGTGAAACTTGATGAACTCAGAGATCAGAATGGACAAAGAGAATGAGCTGTGGAAGTTTGCAGCTGTTCGCCCCAAAAGTCACAACAATTCAATCTTATCTTTTCTGGCTCCCCGTACCGGCGCCTTGGCCAAGGCCGTCTGGATAACTACCCTGAGAGAGCGATGCAGTGTAGACTCTCTTGCTCCCATCCCCGACTACAGACATTACTCCCCTCCCCCATTCAACTGCCTCTGTAACGCTTTGTACCGCCACTAGGGCGAGCAGGTCTGCGACCGGCGCCGTAATAAATGGCACTGGACTGGACGGCTGCTTGCCAGAGCTGGATATGTTTCCCCTGTTGCAAGTCATGTGTTTATGGTATATGTGCTTTTGTGCTGAGGTGTTTTTTTTCTGTTCTCAGACTGTACTCCAAATGGAGCATAGTCTGGGGGTTAAAACATTTTTTTTTTCTCTCTCCCCTCATGTAAAAGCTGTATTTTTCTTAATACCCTGTCTTCCTGTTCTGTCTACCCCGTTGTCATATGTATGTTGTGTATGTATGGACAGGTTGATGGCTAATTTCGCTGGTACTTGTACTAGTGACAATAAAGGGCTACTACTACTACTACTACTACATAATGTATTACAGTTTGGAAGTAACTTGTACAACACTGACTATGGTACCAACTGCCTTGAGATCACCCCACTATGTATGTTTGTATATATATATATATATATGTATCTTTTTTCACATCATTTGAAGAAAATCTAAATGGTGCCCGGCCATGTACAACTCACAGTGCCACCATAGCATGCTGTTGTCTGTTTCTAGGGCATCGCTAGCTATGCTGTTGTTCTCAGTGGATGATTTTTTTAGCACTCTACTTGTTGATTGCAAGGGTGTCCATGAAAAAAAGACAACTTTCAATGATATTTTAGTAAATATCATCAGCTAAATGTTAGTACATTTAATCAACAATCACAAAGAAACAGCAAGTAACAAACAAGTAATTAATAATACAAAAATACAAAATTTAACCAAAATACTTTCTTGTACAAAAGTACTAATCTTTGTTTGATTTATTTTGTCGAGTGTTGGGGGTGTGTTCAAATCTTTAATCCTATGTGTGAGCTGTTTTATTGCTGTCGTAAAACACAAAAGCTCCTTTCATCAGTTCTAATAAGGTAAATCAAATTTCAGTTCCAAGCCAGCTGCTAGCCTTTCCAGTGTACTCCATAATCAAATGTGAAATTCTCTAGTAGCCGAGCGAGTGATCATGTGATTCCACAGAACTTTGTAACTGCGCAACCCAGTGAGCTGTAATAGTAATGCGCCTTCACAAATACCTCACGCCTTCTCTAGCTCATTCTTTTTTTTCCTTTCACGTGTCATGTGCAACACTGCTTTTGTATTTCCTGAGCTTAACGTGTGCTTCCCTGGCAAGGTGTTTTTCTTGAGAAACAAGGAAGTTGTAGATCTACAGTGAAATAAAGATAAAACGAACAAAGTAAAGCCCCTCTAGCGAGAGAAGGGAGTATATAGGATGCATCAATGTATTTCACCAGAGCTATTTGCAAGTATGCCATTGTAATGATTCATTGACATTACTGAGTTCAAATATTTAGGAATTTACCAAAAACTACCCTGACAAAAATAACTACTTACATTTTCTTATGAATTACTTTTGTTATTAACTTCCAACCTGACTTTACAACAGATATCATAACTTCCCAGAACACTTATCTCAGATGTCTATGAAAATAAAGTGACGCCTTTATGGACTCTAAAGATAACCGATGCTTACGACATGAAAATATGTTGTAAAATGAAATACGTCAGTCTTGTTCAAAGGGACTGCCCCTTACAGGTCCCTCATTGTCATTCTTCTCATTTGCAGCTGGCTGCACTTTTCCAGAATGACGAAAGGGAAATTATGTAATCTCTATACAGGGAAGATGCTTTTGTGAGAGGCTTTTCATCAACATTTCGAAAGTGCTCTCTGTGTTTAAATAATAAGAAGAAGAAGAGAAGAAGAAGAATTGTTGATTTTGTCACATACACAATTATACAGAGTATAACCAGCAGTGAAATGTGTTCTCTGCATTTAACCCATCCAAGTGCACACACACCTGGAGCAGTGGACAGCTGACGCTGCAGCGCCCGGGGAGCAGCTGGGGGTTCGGTACCTTGCTCAAGGGTCTCACCTCAGTCATGGACAATTCCTGCCGGAGATTCGAACCCGCATCCTCGGGTCAAGTCAAGTCACCTTTATATAATCAGAATCAGAATCAGCTTTATTCGCCAAGTGTGTGCAAACACACAAGGAATTTGTTGTGGTTTTTAAGAAGCTCTTGGTACATACACGCATACATACATACATACATATCTGACATGAGAACAGAACATTTAAATAAGCCTTAACAATAATAAAAATAATAATGTGTCTGAATCTGGAACAGAAGATTTATGTACAGATTTGTGCCTTATTTACTCTATATATAAAGCTGTATAGAAAATTATGCATACATATTTACATAGTACTAGAGAGAGTAAATAATTAGAGATGGGGGATGAATTACAGGCAAGAATTTTGGTTAGAGAATTACAGAACACAGGTAATAATTCCTGTGTTAGTTGTTTAGGCTGGAGATGGCATAGGGGAAAAACTGTTTTTATGCCTAGATGTTCTAGTGCACAGAGATCTGTAGCGTCTGCCTGAAGGGAGAAGCGCAAACAGGTCGTGTCCAGGGTGAGAGGGGTCTGTGATGATGTTACCTGCCCGTTTCTTCACTCTGGAGTAGTACAAATCCTGAAGGCTGGGCAGGTGCACACCAATGATCCTTTCTGCTGTCCTAACAGTCCGCTGCAGTCTTCTTATATCTGATTTGCTGGCTGACCCAAACCATACAGTTATAGAAGAGCACAGAACCGACTCAATAACAGCAGAGTAAAACTGTGTCATGTGCGCCTGTGGCAGGTTGAACTTTTTCAGTTGACGAAGAAAGTACATTCTCTGCTGAGCCTTTTTCACGATGGAGTCGATGTGAGTGTCCCACTTCAGGTCCTGAGAGATGGTGGTTCCCAGGAATCTGAATGACTCCACTGCATTCACAGAGTTGTTCATGATAGTGAGTGGGGGGAGAGCTGGGGGGTTTCTCCTGAAGTCCACGATCATCTCCACAGTTTTAAGCGTGTTGAGCTCCAGGTTGTTTAGACTGCACCAGACAGCCAGCTCCTTAACCTCCTGTCTGTAAGCAGACTCGTCACCGTCCTGGATGAGGCCAATGAGTGTGGTATCGTCTGCAAACTTCAGGAGTTTGACAGAGGGGTCTTTAGAGGTGCAGTCGTTGGTGTACAGGGAGAAGAGCAGTGGTGAGAGAACACAGCCCTGAGGAGCTCCAGTGCTGATGGTGCAGGTGTTGGATGAGAATTTCCCCAGCCTCACTAGCTGCTGCCTGTCTGTCAGGAAGCTGGTGATCCACTGACAGATGGAGGTGGAACGGAGAGCTGTGTCAATTTATTCTGAAGGGTGTCCGGGATGATGGTGTTGAAAGCGGAACTGAAGTCCACAAACAGGATCCTTGCATAAGTCCCTGGTTTGTCTAGATGATTGGAGGATGTAGTGCAATCCCATTTGATGACTGCATCATCCACAGACCTGTTTGCTCGGTAAGCAAACTGCAGGGGGTCCAGGAAGGGTCCAGTAATGTCCTTCAGGTGAGCCAACACGAGCCTCTCAAATGACTTCATCACCACAGACGTTAAAGCAACAGGTCTGTAGTCATTAAGTCCTGTGATTTTTGGTTCTTGGGTACAGGGATGATGGTGGAGCGTTTGAAGCAGAGGGGACTTCACACAGCTCCAGTGATCTATTGAAGATCAATGTGAAGATGGATGATAGCTGAACAGCACAGGCTTTGAGGCAGGCTGGAGAGACACCGTCTGGGCCTTTGGCTTTCCTTATCTTCTGTCTCCTGAAGACTTTGCTTACATCTTCTTCGCAGATCTTGATTGGTGTCAGACCAGGCTTTTGTTTTTGAAACCTACAGTAAAAACTGTTCAGGTCTTCAGTCAGTTGTTGATTGGCCTCAGTGCTGGGGGGAGGGGTCTTGTAGCTGGTGATGGCTTTCAGGCCTTTCCACACTGATGTAGGGTCGTTGCTTGAAAGCTGTTTTTTTTAGCTTTCCAGCGTAGTTCTTCTTTGCCACTCTTATCTCCCTATTCAGTGTGTATTTGGCCTGTTTGTACAAGGCTTTTTCCCCACTCCTGTAGGCGTCCTCTTTGGCCAGGCGAAGCTGTTTGAGTTTTGTACTGAACCAAGGTTTGTCGTTGTTAAATGTTAAATAAGTCTTGGTAGGTACACACATGTCCTCGCAGAAACTAATGTAGGATGTCACAGTGTCAGTGAGTTCATACAAATCAGTAGCTGCAGCCTCAAAAACACTCCAATCAGTAAGTTCGAAGCAGGCTTGTAGATCCTGCTCTGCTTCAGCAGTCCATCTCTTTACAGTTCTTAAGATAGCTTAGAAGATTTAAGTTTCTGCCTATAGGTTGGTAGAAGGTGAACCAAACAGTGATCGAGAGTCCAGCGCTGCACGGGGGACAGAGTGGTATGCATCCTTTAAAACAGTGTAACAATGGTCCAGTATATTGCTGTCTCTGGTGGGGCATGTGATGTGCTGTCTGTATTTAGGCAGTTCGCGTGTGAGATTAGCTTTGTTAAAATCACCAAGAATTACAATAAAAGAGTCCGGGTAACGCTGCTCTGTGTGTGTGATTTGGTCGGCCAACAGTTCTAGCGCCGCGCTCACACGCGCATCAGGAGGAATGTAAACACTCACCAGAATAAACGAGCAAAACTCCCGCGGTGAATAAAAAGGCTTACAGTTGATAAAGAGAGCTTCCAAGTTTGGGCAGCACATCCTCTTTAAAACTGTCACGTCTGTACACCAGCCTTCATTGATATAAAAACATAATCCACCACCTCTCGTTTTCCCCGATGATTCGGTGACTCTGTCTGCTCTGAACAGCTGGAATCCGGATAGATGAAGCGCGCTGTCCGGGATAGCTCCGTTCAGCCAGGTTTCCGTGAAACAAAGCACAGCAGAGTTTACAAAGTCCTTGTTTGTGCGGGTGAGGAGTTGTAGTTCATCTGATTTATTTGCAAGGGAGCGGAGATTCGCCAGGTGAATACTCGGCAGCGGAGTCCTTAAACCGCGCTGTCTGGTTTTCACGAGCGCACCAGCGCGCTTCCCTCGCTTGCGTCGCCGCCTGGAGATCTTGAATAGGAACGCAGCTCCTCCGACTAAAATGTCCAGTAAAACGTCTGAATGTTCAAACGTCGGCAAAAGGTTATCTGGTGTGCTATTTCTTATGTCCAAGAGTTCGTTTCTAGTGAAACTGATCGGAAAATCGTTGCTTAAGACAGGACAAACAAACAAAAACAGAAAAAGTTGCATTGCTCTCTATGCAGGGTCAGAGAGCTCTCCGATTTCATCAAAAATCTTAATTTGTGTTCAGAAGATGAACATAGGTCTTACGGGTTTGGAACGACATGAGGGTGAGTAATAAAGGACATAACTTTCATTTTTGGGTGAATAATCCCTTTAATGTTTCAATTATTATAGTTACATAATAATACAACTTTAGCTGTGTCCCAATTTGCATACTTAAGCAAATTGGGACTCATTTGAGAGGTGCTTCTATCACCCCCCCCCCCCCCCCCACCCCACCCCCAATTCAGAAGGATGCCAAATTCAGAAGAAGATCATTTGCAAATTTATTTACATGACATTTGCGAATTTACCCTAAAGATTTTATGACACACAGTAGATATTTTGCTAGAGTAAAAATAAGAATTGACTACCATTGTGTGAATACTATGTAATCATGTAATCTATAAAAAAGTAACTGTAATTTGTATATACTGTATAACATATTCCAGATTACATATAGTCAGTTACTACCCCAGGACTGAATCCTCGACACCTAACCTTATGCACTCAAGTTATGTTTTATGGTGTTGCCTCTCCCACAGCCCTACATGAAACAAATGGTTTTCTATTCATACGTATAACTGTGGTTGCAGATGCACAATTCAACTTGCTCTCAAGTGTTCACGGACCTGCTTGGACCTTTCCAATATGGCTGATAGCTTATGTATAGCGGCCCATGAAAACATCCGCTAATGAGGCATCTATGTATAAATATCTATGGGGAATTTCTAGTGGTGGCTTGGCTCCTTTGGGAGGTCTCTAGGGCACTGCTTACTGTCACAAGTCAAAATAGACCAGTGGTGGACAAAGTACACAAATCAAGTACTTGAGTAAAAGTACAGATACGTATAATAAAATATTACTCCAGTAAAAGTACTGCTTTTTCACAATTTTACTCGAGTGAAAGTACAAAAGTACTAGATTTTTTATGTACTTAAGTAAAAAAGTACTGATAGATAGATTAATTTTTTCCAATTTAATATAGACTTCTTTATTTAATTTTATATTAGCACATATTTGTATAATCCTACTGCCCAAAATACCTGGGATTTTCCCAAAATAACCACTATATGGAGTCAAGATATATATTTTGTTGTTGATATAGACTACGTTGATGAGAGTGATGTAGTAATGTTCACTGTGAAGCTTACACTGCGATGTACCAGATTTGACCATCTAATTTTCACCAGTAAGAAAAGAGTGTTTTAAAACTTGTTTTGCAGAACGTCACAGTTATATATTAAATGAGAATAAGGCCTGAAGTTAGGAAGAACATTTTAAGGAAAATATAATTATATTTTCATAATGATTTTTTTCTTCTCAAACCTTGTCTGTTGTGTAAAAACACTCCTGTCCAAATGCCCCCAGAGGGCATCACTTCCCACTCTGATAATTACTGTAGTTATGTTCTGAACATCACATGCTTTCTTTTTACCTCAGATGTAATCTATCTAGGTGGTTGAATAAAAATATTTGGATTTTATATCTAAAAATTTCCTCAACTTAGCACCAGCAAGCTTGTTAGCTAGACAGTTAGCATCAGGTAAAAATATTTTCTTATTTTCAGTATGGTTTATGAATAAACATTTATATCTGTCTAAACTTACTCGTAGTTGATCTAAACAATATACAAAAAATAACTGTTGATAAACAATATAAAACAGACATCATATAGGGTTAAATGCGTAGCATTTTAATAAAACTGCTAACGTTACAGTAGTGGGGAATATGAACGTGCATGAGTTATTTTATTTAATCTGTGTTATTTTAATGTTTCGTTTTTTGACCTAAAACATAGAGACACTGCCATTGATCTGTCTGCATTCAAGCATTTCAGTGGGCTTAAATAGATCACCATTTACAGTTGATTTAGTTCACAAACAACTGACAGTTTTGAGCTAAATGTGATTTTCAGTTACAATAATTAATTCTAAAATTGGACATTAGTAACTCACTTTACGCAGCATCAGTTGCACACGCGGGACCGGTTCTTTACTTGTGAGTTCAGTTCACTGAAGACTCGCTCTAAACGGATCATTTGAATCAGTGAGTTTTCGACTCGAGAACAGCTGCAATCGGATCTTTCCAATTTGTAAATGAATCGTTTGTTGCGATTTGCGAACCGATTGAACAGGTTCATTGAAAATAATCAGTTTGTTCTTGAATCAGACACCACTTCTGCGTCCGGAGCACGTGATGAATTATAAGGAGTAACGATATGTTTTATGAAATGTAGTGAAGTAAAAAGTACGATCTTATGCTTTGGATTGTAGTGAAGTAAAAGTAAAAGTTACTCAAAATAAAACTACTCCAGTAAAGTGCAGATACTTGAAAAATTTACTTAAGTACAGTAACGAATTACTTTTACTTCGTTACTGACCACCACTGAAATAGACCAAGTCTGATATACATGGCTCAGGTCCCTTCTTCACTGAATGTTTTCTAGCCATACTTGTCTGCTGGCCAAAAATCTCGAGAGCTGCTATCGAGTTTACATGCCAATTTTGTTTTGTTGCTTCATTGAATTTAAGATTATTGCATTCCCTACTAAGTAAGCTAATCTTTCTCAAAAAGGGTTTCAGTGAAATGGGGCAAATGCTCTCATACAGGAAGTTACTAATCTTGATTACTTATCATCTTAAATGACATTATAGCTCATTGCATATCTGTCAGCATTGCTCAATATGAAGACCCAAAATGAGCATTACAACATCTAGCAGCGTAACAAAGTTCATGGAAACACTGAAAGCTGATCACGTCATCCGCAAAACTGACCTGGGTGTATTACACTAAATAAGGAACAATTTGCATACCTTATTAAAGACTATTAATACCTCAGAACAGGTATATAAGCATGTTGCCTTTGATTATGTGGCATGTTTTATCAGTGAAAATTTTCCATGGAAGATTGAATGCAGATTTGGTCTGAGATTTTGTATACTTGGCAAATTGTATTGAAAACATCTAAACTGTGTTTTCCCTCAAGGGCCCTGATTCAATGTCTTCCCATTTAATGTCTTCCCTGATTCAGACGAAATTCGCTGTGAAGGAAGGTAAAAATACCAGATGGACCAGTCAGAAAGCCTGAGGCGCTTTAGTTCTTCGTTACGGTTCTGCTGTTTTGGTTTGAGACAGAGATAAAGAGATCACAGGAATTCCTAACGTTCCAGTGAAACCGTCACAATAGATTACTTCTTCATCCGACAGAATACTTCTATTTATAATAAGAGAAGTAATTATAACTTCAGGCAGACAACCGCATCAGCTGGTTTGGATGGAAGATGTTTCACAGAAGTAATAAAATAGTTATGTTCTCAGAACCACAAATTGTATTTAGCTTTCTTGTGGAAACTTGTGTTTTAAGTGAATTACGTGTGCAGGCAGGACAGAATTAGGAGTGAGGACATTCAGTACTTTATTAGAACTAAGTCATGCGTTGCTATTACGAAATGAGCAAGCCACACCTCACAACTGTTGAACTGTGTTGTGTGTTTAATGTTGTTTGAATTTAGTAGTTTAACACTTATTTCTTAGAATTTTTGTCTAGTCTTCATTAAAAATATCTAAATATTCTTAAATCAAGATACATTTAATTGACAAGCAAAATGTCTTAAAGATGGTTACTCTTTTTTTGGAATGAATGAATGAATTAATGAATGAATGATGTTAGTTTTGTGCTTAAAACAAGAATTCAGCCAATAGAGCAATAATTTTCATTTTTTTTGCTTTCCCGTTTAATGAATATAAATTGTCTTACCTCAAAGGCAGATTTTTTTTTATTATGTTTATTTATTTTTATCGCGATTCTCTGTCACTTTGCATCTCATTTCAATTTAAGACCAGGCAAAAGACTAAGAAAATCACATTAGTTTAAAGTTCAACTAATAAAGTTCAGTGTTTTGCTATTTTTAATGGATATATGAAGCCTCACATTCTCCTCACATTCACAAAAATTAAATGTCACAATATGTTTATGTCTTCATTTTTAGCTATGCATCTATTTTTTATACTTTCTAACCAGAAAACCTCTTCTGTTTTCTGTGAAAAGCGTCGTTAAAAAAACACCTCATTATCTTGGCATCTACTGCGATGACATTTTCAAAGTGTTTTATTTATTTTTTTTACATTCAAAGGTTCTATAGAATTCCTATATATCTTTTAGCATAACATATATCTTCATAATCAGGTATTCTTAGTTTTAAATGAGAAGGTTTCAGTTAAACGATTATAGATAAATAGGTGATTTTGTTTGGAGCGACAGGGGTTTCCATTTATTTTAGTTCCACAGAAAAGGCTGAACGCTCATATGTGCGCATGTGACACCACAATGAATGCCATTCATGAAACCAGAAGAAACAAAGAAAAGGTCAAAATATTTCATGCTCTTTGTTTCATTTTCAAAACAGGCAGGCAGGGAAGTTTCTGCTTACCATAAAATTACTCAAAGCAAAGAAGTTAGCGTAGAAAGTGAAAAAGAAAAGAGTAAAAAGGTGATTCATAGTGATTGTCAAAGATCAAAGATTTATTGAATACTCTGTCTTATGTATGATAATTCATCTGTCACGCTTCTCACGTAAAGGGTGTATAATGTGAGAACTATTACATAATGTAATTTATAGTGACTATCAACATAGCTCATTAAAAACATGGAATAATTAAACAGCCTTTCCTGCAATATACATTAATATTTAATTTTGCACCATGAAAGGTTGAGCTTCAAATCCGACCTTATTAAAATCAAACAAAACAGGTAGAAATGTAAACACATACAAATAAAAGAGGATCCCACTGTGCCGTCATGTGCGTTTAGCATCCAATATCTTTTTTGAGCATTTCCTCTCCACTGCATTACTTCTCAAAGGTCAATGGTTTCACTCTTTATAGTTTCTTCTATATTTCTGTTATTTTCTAAAGCTTCTTCAAAGGTCTGTCTAAGATAAAACTCCCAGACAGTGATGGAGAACGCCGTCTCTCCATGAACTTCCAAGACTCTTCCAAGGAACAGGTTACAACATGAAACACATTGAATCTTTATCATGCACCATTTTCATAATTTTTTATCTATATGGAACAATTGAATGATAACCAAACAAAAGATACATTCATAATATAATTATGAATTATTAAATGTTGCCTATTTGTCCTTTCTTTTTTTTTTGGTTGCTGCCACATTGTTCAGAGTGTCTTAAGTTCTGAAGTCCTAACCGTTTTTAGTGTTAACGTTTTTTTGTCCCCCCACTTTTCATGTTCAAATTTTCTCTAAAATACCTAATTATAACTCTGACCCAGAATCAGTCTCCAGACAGCAGAATGCCACAAAACAAAAAAAGATCAAGTCAAAGAGAGAGACGCGTCTCGTTTCAACAGCATGAAATCCAACAAGACAAAAAACAACAGCACAGAGCTAACAAACATTGGAACCCGACGACGACCTCAAATCATATTGTTGTAGACAACATGAAACAGACTGGAATCACAAAAACTGTACTCATATGGAAAATAGTCAGCTGAAGGGACAAAGAAAACTACAGGTGACTGCAACGAGATCACACTGGTGACCACGCTACCAGATTACAGCCAGACAGAGACTCTGACATCAACGGAAACCTCACAGCACAGAGCTCAGTACAAACACAGCCTATTCAAAGATATATTGTAAATCCATGCAAACGAGCTGTACCACCTGAATGTCTGTAAACAATCTGATATTGTTGTATAATTGGTTGTCTGACACGTGGAAACAGTCTGCTCATCGAAATGTCCTCTGAATCAACTCTGGTAAGCTTTGTCAAATCTTTACCTCAAATGACACGGATAAACATATGTTGGTACATCCCGCAATTCTGATTTGACTGCTATATACCAGAGTGCCAAACTGGCAAATGTCCGGACTCTGACCCCGCAACACCAGTAACTCCCTCTTTGAAGAGGAAACTTAAAGAAAGTGCCGTCAGCTACAAGTGAGCCAAAGAACTTTCTTAAAATCCATCTCATGAACACCTTTAACGTGGAACACACCTACAACTATCTATTCACCACCACACATACATTTATTTATTTAGTATTAAATTATTTTCCATTCAATTTGCACGCAGACCTTACACACAAGTAAATATAAATTTGCTATTGTATTTTGTAACTGTGTTGTCCGTGATTCTGTTGCAGTATTGTTACTAACAAATCTGACAACTGGCATAAACTGATTTCTGTTCTGTTCTGAAATCTTTTTGGAGCCATGTAAAAGAGGAAACTTTAAAGAAACTGTTTCCAAAAAATTATGTAAAAGCCAGCCATTTATAACTTAGAAGTCTCTGATATTTGTGTGATCTTTTAACTGGTAATCTTAAAAGATAAAAAAAAAAACTCACTTTCATGTCATTCAAATCCAATTCCTAATGATCATTTCTGAAGAATCTTCTGAAGCAGAGTGTTTTTTTTATAGTGACTAAAATTAGACTATGGGTGAATTCCAAACGGAAGTGAGCATGCCCTACTCACTTTGAAGGGCAGAGCCGTTTGAAGAGTGTTCTTTTAAGGGTGTAGGGCATTACTGTCTCATAATTGCATTTGGACTCCCTTGGCGAAGGAAATGACTGACTAAACGTTACCTGGACACCGCTGTGCCATGCGTGCAGCGTTCAGCACTCCATCAGTTGTGGCATATAAATATCTATTTTCATTATTATTATTATTGTATTTAAATATTGTCTCTGTCTTATTTACGATTAAACTTTTTCAAACTAAACGTGCTTACACTTCCGTTTTAAATCATGTTTTTATTACTGACAAATGTTTTTTTGTATTACATTAAAATAAAGACAAATTCAATCAGGCATATTCTACTTGTGTTTGTATGTGAAGTCGAAATTAACCCTAACTTTGCTTTAAAATGCATTGCGAGAGCTCCTAACTGAAGATCACATGATCATAAACAGAAATCCCTTCCGTAAAGTGATCATCGCATATGTTCCCTTCGCTAACGGACTTCTGGAAGGGCCCTTCGTGGAGGTATTCAGTTGTTCACTTTCGTTTGGAACGTCCCTAAATGCCCCCCCCCCCCACACACACACTTCCCAAAGTGCCCTTGAAGGGTGCAAAAAAAGCTGTTTGGAATTCGCCCATTATAAAACGGACAGTTCCGGTACTGGATTATGATTGTTTTAGCTGCGTTTGAAGCTGTTGTAAATTACTCTACAAACATACACCTTTGTTTATGTCTGTGTGTTGCTCGGCAACCACTTTATTGCAACCACAACTGTTTCTGAGGAACTGCATTGTTTGGTAGAATAATAATGTTTTTATTAATATCATTACACTTTATTTGCTCTGTTTTATTTTGTGAAACCTTACTACATATATGGAGTCATACGCCATGGCCACCATAAACTTTGCCCACTTAGATCAACTTACATAATCTATGAAGGTGAGAATTTGAGATATTTCATGATATAAATAATGCGTAATGTTTCGAATAAAAAGGAATATGTCATACACATTTTATTTGAGGGGGCATGAGTGTGTGTGGGGGGGGGGGGGTCGTCATGTGACACACAGCTGCCACAATAGCAGTTATGTTCTTATGTTTTATTTTATTTCATTTCTCCTTTTTATTCGAAACATTCCCAAATGCATTATTTATATCATGAAATATCTCGATTCTCACCTTTATAGATTATGTAAAAGTGTGTAAAACTAGATGTAAACTAACTCAGTTCAGCTGTTCTGTAACCGAAAACTCAAAGTCAGTCAACTCTAAGTTAGTTGAACCTCCTTTTTTAAACGGGCCCCGGCAAAACTAATGGCAACAACAATAACAATTGCACAACCAGCGCCACAACACAAGCAACGGCACAACCAGCACCACAGCGGTCAACAAAATCATCAGCACCATTTCTATTGCGGTCTCTCTTTCACCTAAAGCAACACTGCACTGGCTCCCTATTAAACATCGTATGGACTTTAAAATCTTACTAATTGCTTATAAAGCCCTGAATGGTTTAGCACCTCAGTATTTGAGTGAGCTCTTATCACATTATAGTCCTCCACGTCCTCTGCATTCTCAAAACTCTGGTCATCTGATAATACCTAGAATATCAAAATCAACTGCGGCCGATCCTTTTCCTATTTAGCACCAAAACTCTGGAACAATCTACATAACACTGTTCGGGAGGCAGACACACTCTGCGAGTTTAAGAGCAATCTCTTTAACCTGGCATACGCATAATACTTCTAATATTCAAATCCGTTAAAGGATGGTTTTATTAGGTCAGCCGGAACCGGGAACACTTCCCATAACACCTGATGTACTTGTTACATTGTAAGAAGAATGGCATCTACGCTAATATTAATCTGTTTCTTTCTTGTTCCGAGATCACCGTAGCCACCCAGATCCAGTCCGTATCCAGATCAGATGGTGGATCAGCACCTGGAGAAAAGGTTGGAAAACCTTGACGTAATGTAATGGTTAATGCATTTAATAATGTTAATAAGAACGAATGGAATATATTTTCTTTCTCTTTGTATTTTTATATCAATAAGGTACAAGATAATCCTATTTAAATTGATGTAATAAACAAGTTAGATTGAAAGTAATCAAAAGTTGTTTGATTATATTAATATGTAGTGGATTACATTGGAATCAATGACGGACTACAGTTTGTAAGTAATCTACTCAGCACTGTGTGTCAGCTACTGGCTTATGTTCAAATAAATGTTTCAATTAAATAAACGTAACCGCACAACTTTATATCGGTGTCAGATTTAAAGTGGATAGAATGCTAACAAGCTGTAACTGATGTAATTCCAGTCCAATGTATCACTGCAAGCATCAATGTTGGCTTTATCTGGTCATTGCTGACAAATGATTGTGGTGTAAATGGGAAAATCCATGGCTAGCTGTGCATTAAATGCTTTGAATGCACTCCGCGAAGGCAACCATGCTGCACATTAAAATCTTTGACCCCCACGTTGTGCATAAAAATCATTTAATGCACTGCTAGCAGTGGATTATCCCTTACTTCTACCACGGCGCTGCTGAATGCTTGACAATTGTTCTTAATAATTGTGCAATTATTTTTCTGTAAACACAAATCCATGAAGTATTTCCAGGTCTGTCGACTGAATTACATTTCAATTGATTTCAGCTATTTCAAAAGTTCTTACATCCTTTCTTAAGAATAAAAATATCCCACGGACACATTGACCAAGCAAATAAATAAAACAAACAATAGTTAAAAAAAGAAAAACTACTTTTCCCCCTACTAAATGACCTTTTATTATCTATGTAAAATGTGCCCTCTGGGTACAGAATTGGGCATTTTGAATGCCAAGGGTTATGAAGACTTTGAGGAGCAGATGGGTTTGAGACTTTGTGTTCAAAGACCAGAAAAAAAACAACTGGAGGTTTTAGTCAGTATCTTATGCCTTTACCACAAATACAAGCCTCAGATCATTATAATAAATGATGCTATTGGTTGCTCAGCTGACCACACCAGGCTCTTCCATCAGATTTCTGAGCTAGAACGGTAAAGGTATCTGTAATCCGGTCAAGAGATCAAAGATAATTCACACCTATAGATTCATTATTTCACAGATAGAACCAGACGAGAGGTAGTGATGGTAAGGTAAGATGACCACGGTACTTATGCTGATCACTGAAGAACATGGTTTCTTGTCTTTAGCAGATGGAAGTGGAGCACATGAAGGAACCGGGGAAGCACACACAGAGGATCGCAGGAGGTACATGTGTGGAGGTCTGGGGAAACACTTGGAGCGCCCAGAAAATCAAATTGGTAAAATAGCTAACACTATGAGAGTGAAGATGCTAGACAATACTCGACGATCGGCACAAGATCTGAGTAGGTGTTAAATAGTGTGTGTAATCGCTCTCAGGTGAGCGTGACAGCCGTGTGATCAGTGCAATGGATGATGGGAAATGCAGTCCAGTGTGAGTTGTAAGAGTCAATATGATGGAGAGGTGACCTCTTGTGGCAGTCGGACGGAAGGCCACGAACCAGATTCATGACACCATGATAGAGATAGTCAATGCATTTGTCAATTCTGTCCCTATGGTTGCATCTTACAATGCTGTTTAAAGTGATAATAATGTTATTTGTTATTCTCTTCAATATAAAAGTCCTTCTGACTCACTCATAAAGACAGTCATAATAATGTAACTTTCTCTGAAGATGAAATTTTCTCAATACCAAATACGGCATATTAGTTAGCTCTATGAAATATTTTTATTGAACAATAATCTATAAATGAACAACAATAGCCATTGTAAATGTATAATAAGTTTGTACAACTGGAAATAAACACAAGCAAACAATTCAGTCAAACGTAGAGAAGCAGCGCTCTAGTTAGTACAAGATTTCATTGCATAAAATAAAAAGATATGAAACTCTAAAGCCAAATCGATTTGTTCTGGAACAAGTAATAAATGAATAAGATCCAAGATTGCTCTGTTAATATTACCAAGATGAATTATAGCCCATGTAACACCATCTACATAAGAGCCAGCGGCTAATTCACGAAGGACTGGCCAAGATAAAGCTGTTCTCACCTAAAAATACATTCCATGACACAATAACAGTAATAATATTATACAGTTATATTGGGTTTGCTCTTATGATCGGTCTAACAGAAAATGCGATTAGATCGGACAACAAGTGGAGTCTTTTAAATTAGTCTTTTCTATTTGAATATATTGTAAAATATAAGTATGTGTATCCTGATATGCTGCTGAATAAATATTTCTGATTATTATCCCTGGAAACCGCTTGCCATTTTTTTGTGGAATTAATTATTTTTTGGGATTTAATAAATAGAAAGTTCAATAGAACAGCATTTATTTGAAAATAATTGTATTATGACTTGAAATGAATTTAATGCTTTGCGAAAAAAAAATACTACAAACCCCCAAATTTTCGTATATAATGTAATGTATAATGTTCAATTTTATTTAATAATTGTATGTGCAATCTTTGTTACATGTTCTAGTTTTCAATTTTTATTTCATTTTTAGTAATTATGTTTTTGTCTTCTCATTAGTTTTTTTTACAAAGCAATACAGACAGATAAATAAAGAATACAAGAACAAGTTGTTTTTAAATATGTTTTTATTTTTTATTTTTAGGGGTGGGAATCTTTAGTCACCTCAGGATCCGATTCCAAAATTCTTGATTGATTCTTGATCCCCCCCCCTTATTAATTAATTAGTTTACTGACTTGAACAAAATACTTACATTTACATATCCTTACATAAGTAATTAAGTACTTTTTTAAATAATTACAAATAAAAAAATATGAAAACAGTTGTATGTAAAGAATTTTAAACTAATATAACTTCAAACCATACAACCAAGTAGCAAATAATAAAGAGGAGCATAGACAACGAACAAAGAGTGCTTTCAGTATTTAAGATTATCTGAACGTATTCCATTCAAGAACTGTGTATTTTTCTTTACTGTTGTTTTTTTACCATGACATCATAGATTCATTATTCTGATTCTCAGAATCGATCCAGAATCGTTGGAGAGAGAATGGTGATGCATCGATGGATCAATTTTATTCTCCCACCCCTAGTCATTTTATATATTTTAGTAATTTGTAGTATAATTCTATTTATTTTTTATTTCAGTTGTAGTAATTTTATGTGTTTTTGTCATTTTTGTTAGTTTAGTTTTTTTATATTTCTACTTTTGTTTCAGTAATTTCATGAGTTTTGTAAAAAAAAAAAAAATTATATATATATATATCTGTTTAGCTTCAGTTTTAGTTTTATTATAGTACTTTAACTTATCTTATTTCAATTAGTTGCCAAGGCAACATTCGAATGTTCAGATACATTTTTTTTTATCTAATATTATTTTGAATTTTATTTCAGCTCTTAATCACCAAAGTGTTTTTAAATAGTTTTCATATTAATAAATGATATATGAATACAGATTGCTGGTGTGTTATTGCATTGCGTTGGCTCAAGGTGGCGATAGAGTATCTTTCAGATGTCTGTGTCATGACAGCAGATGTGTTGTTGTTCAGGAAGCTGCTGTGATCATGTCAGACGTGTTGCTGATAGTGAATGTAAGGTGCTGATTGTGTTTGTCAGAGGTGCTAAAGCTGATTTGACGTCACCGGACGCTCACAGAAACACAACTCTGCATCTGGCCTGCAGTGAGGTACCAAACACACGCTCACACACTGATTTACACCAACACACATGATAGTCTCACACAGTGACGCCGCTAGTAATTCGGATTTTGCTATGGGCCCCCCAAAGAACATCGTTCTGGGCCCATTTCAACCTCTGGGCCCTGTGTCTCCCTTTTCAGTCCTGCATCTGCTCTTTGCATTCATTGTCCTCCTCATCATCTGAAGATAGAGAGCTGCTTCCACCTGGCTCGTGATGTGCTGACGGTGCACATACAGCAGCTGCTGTAAAGAAGCCAGTGTGATGAACGATTCAAATCACAGCCTGTAGCTAAACAGACACTTTTGAAGTATTACATTATTATTGACCAGAACTACAAATAAAAACATGCAAATCTGTTACTTGTAATAAACGTTAACTGCAATAAAATGTGAAAGAATATATTTCTCCAAATTTGATTTTTTTTATTGTTTTCAATTTTATTTAACTTGCTGTACAAAATTAAACTGAAATGAATGAAAAAAGACAAAAATGCTAAAAACTTTTTATGTATAATAACATCTCAATGCTAAAATAACATGGCAAAATACCAAAAATAATACTAGAAATTAAATAAATAAAAATAAATACATACACGCTATATATGTCCTCAATTATACGATGAAATACAGATGCATAGACACCAGAGGAATTAAGAGCTGAACAATCTACAATAAGAGTTCAGAAACCGTGTGGACAGTTTTATTGCTCTAAGGCGTTGCCTGAGGAAGAGGCGTAAAGAGGTGCTGGCTGGATGTAAAGGATCTCAGGATTTTTAAGCCTTTTTCTGAAACGTACATAAATCTCATTAATAGTGGGAAGATCACAACCAATAATTTTCGAAGCAACCGAGTTATATTATTAATCTGACTTATCTGCTGAGCTGTGGAGCTACCAAACACACTATAAGTGAAAAAGTCAGCACGCTTTTCAATGACAGCTTTATAAAAATTGAACACACCGACTTTAGATATGCCAAACTTTTTAAGCTGTCTTAAGAAAAAAAGCCTTTGATGAGATTTTTTGATAATGCCTCTTAGGTTGTCGTCCCACTTTAACAGTTGCAGAGATGGTAGTCCCGAGAAACTTAAAACATTGAACATTTTCAATGTCCTGACCATTAATAATCAATGGCAAAACAACATTTGTCCTCCGTCTGAAATCAAACACCGTTTCCTTTGTTTTTTGGACATTCAACTTCAATTATGAGTGCAACTCCGATCAAACAGTATAGAAACCTCCCTTCTATAGTCCGATTCGTTATCATTTGTTATTAAACCATCAATGTAGTGTCATCAGCAAACTTAAAAATTTGCACTGAATTACAATGTGAAACACAATCATTCGTGTATACAGAGTACAATAATGGTGACAATACACATCCTTGTGGGGCCCCCACACTTATTGTCTTAAGACTTGAAAGTATATAATTAATTTTAACTACTTGGGTTCTGTTCTGCAAAAAACAGAACAGTTGATGTGAGTCAGACACAGACAAAGTTGATGTGAGTGTCCCAATTCAGGTCCTGAGAGATGATGGATCCCAGGAACTTGAATGTCTCCACTGCAGTCACAGAGCTGTTCATGATGGTGAGAGCGAAGTCCACGATCATCTCCACTGTTTTGAGCGTGTTGAGCTCCAGGTTGTTTAGACTGCACCAGACAGCCAGCTCATTAACCTCCTGTCTGTAAGCAGACTCGTCACCGTCCTGAATGAGGACAGAGGGGTCAAGCTCCTGAACTTTTAATATCTAAAAGTTTATGATATAGATCTCATAATTTTGAAAAGCATATTATACAAGTCATATAGATATAATAATATGATATCAAATACAGGGAGCAATATATAAATTTATATTTATGAATAATAAACGTAAAGTTTACTTGTTTATCATGCTTATGTAAACACTGTTTTGCACTAGGCCAGTATTATAAAATGAGGTCTATACCATTTAAGTATAATTTGCAAATTGGTGCATTTTTATTTAATTAGGCATAATTTAAATATTGTAACTGTTTAAATGCTCTGCGGAAAAGTGAGTCCAAAAGCTCATGTCAGTGATAGCAGTCATTACAAAATCTGGTTTCAAGAGGTTTTATTGGACTGGTTAAATAAACATGAGACTCTGCGTTAGTAAACATCCATAATCTTCTCTGAAGTTAAACACGTGTCGCGCCCTGGCCCTGATTATTTCTCCTGAGATGCAGTACGCCCTCTCGATACATTTTCATGAATTTGTATAAATATAGTATAAACAAAAGCGCATTGTTGTTAAAGGACTTCCAGGTAACATTACGCCACCCGTAGACCAGGGGTCACCAAACTGGATCCTGGAGGGCCGGTGTCCTGCAGAGTTTAGCTCCAATCCTAATCAAACACACCTGAACTAGCTCATCGAGGTCTTGCTAGGTATTCTTGAAACGTCCAGGCAGGTGTTTTAAGGCAAGTTGAAGCTAAACTTTGCAGGAACCAGCCCTCCAGGACAGAGTCTGGTGACTGAGAGACATAAATAAACACTGGGAACCTTTTTTACATGAGCACTTTCCTCTTAATATATTTGCATGCATTTGTATAAGAATATATATAATAAACAAAAGCACATTGTTAATGGATGGGTTATGCGTCACTCGTAAACCACTAGAAAGTTTTTCTTGCCGCTGTCTACTGACTCTCTATCTTCCTCTGCTCAGTAAAGATCATTGATTCAGACTTCATGAACTGAGCTCAACTATACGAGTAAATAGGTCAATTGTAACAGTGAAGTAAACACTGAGCACACAGTTGTTGTTTTAGGGTCATGTTTAAAATAACTTTAGGGAAAATAAAAGTCAAAAATGGGTAAAATAATGTTCCAAACTGTAAAATTGTCATTCAGTGAAATGGCCCAGACTTTAATTTTGATTAAAACGACTAATTCAGGATACAGACCAGTACTAAACACTGCAATTTGGGGTAATGGGAACAATTCACGTAATATATTCATGTAAAAATGGAACAACATACTTATTCTGACCTGTACTTATTAAAAACCGAGAAAGAATATGTGATCATATTCAATTTATATATTTAAGATGAGTCAATTCCTTTCAATAACTTCTTGCTGACAAATGGGTAAAACCTAGTGTTTTGAAGGATAGAGTAAAGAATAAAGAGATTTGGGGGCTGCGCTGTAATATTAAATCATCTATTAAATAATCTATTTACCTTTATTGTCATCTACTGATTCTTGTTCTAAACATGCCTGGCAAGATTTGGTATACAGTATATGGTTTATAAACTGAATGACATTTTAGTGGGTGTTTTCTGTAAATCATGGTAAAAATGTATGAATTTAAAAACAACAACAACAAAAAAAACACAGAAAAATGTAAAGCATTACACTTCTTTTTTTGAAAACCTTTTTATCTTTGACTGTGTAACAGTATTAATGAATAACCAAAGAACAACATGTGTGTTGGCCTTCAAAGATGTTAAGGACATGATCGTTCACCTGATATGCAAATTGAAAAAGAGATTTAGGGGCTGCACTGTAATCATTAATTCATCTATTAAATAATCTATTTACCTTTATTGTCATCTACTGATTCTTGTTCTAAACATGCCTGTCAAGATTTGGTATACAGTATATGGTTTATAAACTGTTGTTACACTGAATGACATTTTAGTGGGTGTCTTCTGTAAATCATGGTAAAAATGTATGAATGTAAAAACAACAACAACAAACACGGAAAAATGTAAAGCATTACACTTCTTTCTTGAAAATGTTAAGGATATGATCGTTCACCTGATATGCAAATTGTCTTCCTTCTAGCAGGTTTCACATAGATCGTTAACAACTCATGAGTCATGACCAACCAGTTCAATGACAAAATGTTGTTTCCTCCACTAAATCATATTTTTTAAAGGTAATTGCACATTTCTGACATTTTTCCTCCTCAGAAGTGTGGGATAAACTCGCAAGTTATAAAGTCAGAATTGCAGGATATAAACTCACAATTCTGGCCTGTTTTTTTTTTGTTGGTGAAATAAACTTGTAATTTAAAGTTATAGAGTCAGAATTGCGAGATATAAAGTCACAATTGCCTTTTTTATTTTTTATTCAGTGCTGTAAATGGGATTTTTCTATACTTTGCAGATGGAATATACCTTGAAATGCCAAATTCCCTTTATAACTAATACATAAATATGTATTGTATTGCTGGCTGATACATCAAATTCATGTGAAAGATTACCATCCCATCAAGTCCTATTGTTTTTATATACATCAATACAACTTTTGCTTTTAAAATCAAGATAATTAATCAAATTATTCAAGTGTAAATCAAAAATAAAAGTAGTCATTTATTCACCCTCATGTATTTCCAGACCTGTATGAAACACTGTTTACTGTGGACAACACACAAAAAAGTTATTTAAACATATTGAAAAAGTTTTTTATTTTTCTCAAGTCAATATATCCAAAGTTCCTGAAAATATATATTTTTGATATTCCACAGAAAAAAGAAAAAGTAATAGGTTTGGAATGACATGAGTAAATGATGAAAGAATTGATATATTTGGGTGAACTATCCCTTTTAAGGGATAAATATATTCACTTCCATCTTGCTGCAGTATCATATCTCCGCCTATTGCGAGGGTGTTGGGTAAAGCACAATATTCAAATAAAAGCCCAAGTTCCTGTCTGGCATTCACACTAACATCCATCTAGAGATCTGACAGACACCGAGAACGAACTTCCATCGCAAACGGTAAATGTGTCTCTTTTATATGTACATGAGTATGTTTTCCAAGTGATCGTATTCAATGTAGTTATATTGGGATCTGTCTTAGTTATAAAATATTAGTAGGCTATATAGAATATGACTTTAAAAACATTTAAAAAGGTGGAAAATTATATTTAATTTGGTTATATTCCCATTGAAATAGTGAAAGACCTGAACATGGCTTCTAAATCTCAAATACTACTGCTGCTAGTGGCTGTAATGGTTGCAAACTATGGCTTTACCAATGCCAGCAACACCACAACCAGCAACAACCAGCACCATCAACCACCAAACCCAACCAACATCAACACCACCAGCACCATTACCAGCACCACAACCAGCAACACAACCATCAATTCTGCTGCGGCATCTCTTTCACCAGCGGAGATCGTGGGGCTTCCTGGACTTCTGATCTACACGATCACCTCCACGGTGCTTCTCAAACTCTTCCAGCTGATCTGATCATCAGCTCTCTCAGTGGGTCAACCAGCTACAGCCTACGGATCCACCTGTGTCAGTGACTGCACAAGTTTATAGCACTTTTGTGTCAGCCTTTGTCAAATTACTGTCTTGCATATACTGTTCCTACTTTTCAAAAAAACTTATCTGCATGCTCTTGAAAATATATAGGTATGATCATGAAGTCTTCAAATAAAGAATAAAATCAGAAAACACTTTTGTTGGGCTTTGCTGATATTTCTGAACAACCTTCCACCTGCAGGATGGTTAAGGACAATTGTTTATATATAATCATTAAAAATGATGTGTCGTGTAGGGGTGGGCAAAGAGTAATTTTATGTCATGATAATGATATATATCCTTCCTGGTCTCATAACATTTACGTACCTGGGTGCACTTTTTAGCGAGACACGAAATATGTACCAATAACTACATTGCTGCAGTTTCCAAAAGAAACAAACGTTACTAGTTTTAGGCTTTAGTGAAATTAATGACGTTACGTTACTTTTGCGTACTCCTTTTAACACAAATGACAGAGTTTTGATTAATAAAGCATAATTTTCGCACTATTACTTGAAGAATATCATGTTACGACTTCCTAACAATATGCTGGGAGATTTGAAAAAGATGCTTTTAAACGTTAGCATTGCACATATCCAGCCTCGTATCTATGGGTTTGATAGGTAGCTCACGGAGTACGGAGACGTACTCAGGAGGCGAGGAGCTCGGGTTCAAAGCAGTTCAAATCTGCATATAATTAAGTTGAAAGGGCACGTTGCATCAACGAATACGTTTTTAACGAATCAGTTTTGCATTTTTCAACACCAGAGCCGATCCTCCTATACGCAGAATACGTAAACAGCATAGGGCCCCCGGAACACCAGGGGGCCCCCTCGCTCTCAAAGATGTTTTAATTATAGTTTCGTTTATGAAGTTGGCCAGCGGTTGTGAAAACATGAATGACCATTTATTTGAATGCGGTGCTTTCTCACCCTCTCTACACAAAAAGTCAGTCAAATCATGTAACGTGAACGTCGTATAGTCTCTTGCATGAGATAGAAAAAAAAAAAAGTGTACCGAGCCACGGAAGAGATGTTTCTCAAGCACTTTCCACAAGCGCGATTCGAGACAGAGTGAAACTCGGACAAACGTGTTTCATCCATTCTTTCATCCCAAGACAAAGGGTCCCAAGACCCGGGTTTAGGGTTGGGTTTGGTGTAGGGCATATTTCCAACATGATAGAGCATTAACTTTTAGGGACAGACCCCGGATATTTGAATTCTGAACCGCCGCAATACGTACCTGAATCAACATAAAAAAAAACACACCAATATGTACCTATATCCACGTAATAAAAACGTGCCAGGGTTTAAGCTGTGTTTTAGCACCACTCCGTGAACATTTCTCTTTAAAACTGCGGCAAAACGTGCAGTAAGGTACATAAAACGGTGTCGCACAGAAAGTGCACAGAGGTACGTATTTTTATGAGACCAGGTTGTATATATCACAGTATGAAATAGGTTGTTATTATACCAACATCATAGATTCCATTGAAATTTTACAGTTCTTGATTCCATTTTGATATCACAGAAAGAAAATAATACTAGCTGAGTAAAAAGTTCCCAACGCTTATTCACTTAAACAATTTTATTCACTTAATTCAATGCTTAGACACTTAAACAATCAGTGATAAAATAAGAATAAAGAAACTAATTACAAACAACAAGATACATAAATGCAACAAAACAAAAGATACAAATCACAAAATCAAGAGTGATTTAATTGATCTATTTTTACTCTTACCGCTTCTAAAATTCATAGAGAAGAGCTTTTGTGAAAAGCAAGAAGAGTCACCTTGTCATAAACCATTCAGACTTTGAGCTGGTGAGGTTGAGGCTGGACCGTGTGTCGTCTGCATTAGGCTACAGTTCTGTATCACTTCACAAAATGATTTTCAAATACAGCCTAAAACAGCGAAAGAAATCAAATCCACAAACACAATGACTGAGCAAGAGAATATAGCAAACGATAGGATTAAAATAAGCAACTATTTCCTTGTTTTTCATACTAAATTACCTTTTATGTTCCCTCTTTCTCGCTCTCTCAACCACAAAAATGCAGAAACATCACATGCAGAGAAACTTGTCAACGCTGACTTTAATGATGAAATAGTTTTCAGCTAAAAATCTACATGACATTTCTCTCACTTATCAACTCAATGTGCTTTATTGTCATGACAATTATTACAATGGATTGCCAAAGTCTCCTCTCTCTCTCTCTCTCTCTCTCAAATAAATTCAAATAAGCTTTATTAGCATGACTGCGTAGCACATTGTTGCCAAAGCATCAATATATATACAGTATATACAACAATAACATAGGAAAGAAATAACAACATAAATAATAAATAAAATCAGAATCATTCTGAAATACATGAAAAGATCAAGTTGGTCAGTATCAAGTGAATCATGTTGCATCTAACATTTTGAATGGGTTATCAATATTTAGCTGCGAGTGCTGCTGCTGTTGTTCTCATCTCTCCGAGTAAGAAGGGCATTATCTTAGAATCACTGAGCTCTGAAATGAAGGGATCAGGGCTTTAAATCTGGGGAGAAATGTTTCCTCATGGAGATATTTGGACACATCATCAGAAAGTGTTTCTCATCTCTATTTGCTGTAGATCACAGTGTTTACAGATCTCTCTCTCTCTCAAATGTAATGGCTTGTTTCTCAATGCGCGTTAGTAAAGGGTATTGGCCTAATTCTGCCCTGCATGCGTTGTTCAGTGTGTTCCTCTGTACTCCGAGGATACTCTTACAGAACTCATGCAGGGTTTCAATCGGATTTTGTACCTTTTTTTACATTTGTGATCAAATTCAGACCCCCACACTTCACTGCCATAAAATGCAATAGGTTCAATGACTGATTGGAATATTTTGAGCCAGATTCTGATTGTTATTTCAATTTGGATAGATTTTTTGATGGTGTAGAAGGTCTTTCTTGCTTTCTCTTTCAGTTCATTCACAGCTAAATTTAGCTTACCAGTTGCCCAAGTTATGTGTAGTTTGTGGCATATTCAATTTTGGTCATACCAAGAGTGAAATTGTGTCTCTTTCCCTGACATCTGGGTCCCTTCTGGAAAGCTAGTACTTTAGTTTTGTTAGGATTAACAGTCATGGCCCAGGTCTGATAGAACTTGTGCAGGATGTCTATTTTCTTAGACAGCAGGACCAGATCATCTGCAAACAGCAAGATATTGGTTGCACTGTATTTTACAGTACGTGTACTTAGTGTACTGACATAAGAAAGTACTGGTGATATAAGGCAACTACATGGGGTAGGTTGACACTGTAAAAACTAAAGGTTGCTGGAGGCACTCTTTGGGGTTCTTCCCTTGGCCACACCGGCAGAACCCTCTGTAGAGCCTCCAGGCTCCATTTTAAAAGGGGTGGTTCTCTGAGGAACTTTAACGGTTCCTGGAGGAACCCTTTTATTAAGAATGGTAGGAACCACCTTGGGTGCTTCGAGGCACCATTTCCTAATTTCAGTTCTTTAATATTTGCACCCCCCACTAGTTTATTGTTCCTGCTATTGGCATTTTTTATAATTTTAATAAAGAAACTGAAAAACTAAAACAAATGCATATCAAACATTGTTTATTGATAAGCAACAACAATATCCATAGTTTCAAATAATCACCTTAAATAGTCAATACTGTACATTACAATCCCATTCATGTAAACACAATAGTGTTAATATTGTTATAAACATTAATGTGACTCAAATATCTTAGAACTTTAAAAACATTTCATGCCGATTCATTAATGTAAATATTGAAGAGGGTCAGTGAGAGTGGCCAGCCCTGCCTTACACACTGCCCCTCAGTGAAAAACTCAGTTTGTTTGTTTTACAATTTCGAATTATTTGTTTTGTTTTTATAATATTGTGCCAGCCAGTATCCATCCAGTCAACACGCTTCAAGTATAATAGCTATTGTAAGTACTCAAATAAGAACATAATATGTACATAAGTAACAGGACTGTTAAATAAAGTGCTACCGAGTTGTATAGTGTGAGGCCAGTTGCTGTTGATTGTTCTAGGCGTTGATTCGCCGATTCATTAATGTAAATATTGAAGAGGGTCAGTGAGAGTGGCCAGCCCTGCCTTACACCCTGCCCTTCAGTGAAAAACTCAGTTTGTTTGTTTACAATTTCGAATTGATTTGTTTTGTTTTTATAATATTGTGCCAGCCAGTATCCATCCAGTCAACACGCTTCAAGTATAATCCATTTGTTTCCATTTCTTGTTTCCGCTCTCACAAAGCAACCTACCGCCATGCGGTTGGACAATTGTTTGTATTAACAGGCAGGCAGGCATCTTAGGCTGACTACTACATGCCTTTAAGCAGGACCCTACAGGTATTGTTTAGGTGCATTGACCGGTATGCAACACTAGAGGTAGGTATTCAGCTTAAGGACAAAATGCATATGGCAGTCACGATCTCATTTTTTTTTTTTTACATATAACCTACTCAATTCTAAAAGACAATTACGGCTAAATTAAGATGGATTTAACAAATATTGTATGCCACCACCCCCCCAATGCCTGACTGCAGCAGTCCTCAATGCCAAACTGAAAGGCCTTTTGGAACTCTACAAAGCAAGCAAATGTATTGATTTAGCTTTGGTTCATGTATTTGTCGATCAGGGTATGTAGAGTGAAGTTATGGTCTGATGTTCTATATTTGGGTAAAAATCCAATTTGACTTTTGCTTAGAGGGATAGTTCGCCCAAAAATTGAAAATTCTGTCATTAATTACTCACCCTCATGCCATTCCAAACCCTTAAGACATTCGTTCATCTTCAGAACACAAATGAAGATGTTTTTGATCAAATCCGAGAGCTCTCTGACCCTCTATAGACAGTTCATTTTTGGGTGAATTAACCCTTTAAGGCATTGTGCTCAGTGAGGAAGTGTATGAGCCGTGTGTTGGTAATGCTACAGAACAGCTTCCCCAGATACACACACTACAGGAAAAAGATTTCATCTAGATCAGTTAGTTACACAGTCCTTGTGTACCGTGCACTTCAACCCAGCTGCTGTTTGCCATTATTTTGGTAGGTCACATGATGTGATCCTATGTTTGTTGAATGACTTTTGAATGAGCTGGCAGTCAGTGAAGAGTCATTTTCGCCCTCATGGTCTGCAGCTTGACCTTGTTCTGTCTTTGAAATGTTATGGATGGAAGCAAACTGACGCTCACTGTATCACTCAGCCAGTTAAGGCAGAACCGAAGAATTCATTTCCTCACACAAAACTTTATAGCATTGCTATCACAATGGTTTTAATTTGAAAACAACACAATGTAGAACACAAATGCACAGAATACACAGTGGTGGTTGCTATACTTTCCTCGTTAAATAAGATTAGGCTGAGGCGATCACCTAATCATTAAGCAGGTGTGTCTGTGTTGGAATTCACTTTGCCATACGTGATGCTAATTTAAGAAAATTTGGAGTGGTCTCTTAAATTTTTCCAGAGCTGTAAATGAGGATGAGTAGTACATAAATCATGACAAAATTGAGATTTTTGGGTGAACTATCCCTTTAAGAGGAAGAGACTGACAAAACGAATCATAAAAAAAAGTAATATCTTTTCTCCTCCTCTTGCAAGGTTGTTGATTTAATGTGTAATATTCAAATAAAGCCCAAGATCACCTCTGGCATTCACACTTACATCCTTCTAGAGAATCGACAGACACGGAGAACGATCAAAGATCACTGTGGCAAACGGTAAATATGACATATTTTCTATATTATATACACACTATATTATATATGTCATTCTTGAGAAAGTGGGACAAAACAGGGTGCAAAATTGAGTAAAAAAACCTTGTACTAATGAAACTACATTTATGTATCTTATATGTACTACTGAGCTATGCTTTGATAAAACCTCCAAACTTTTTTTTTTTAACAAAATTTTATTTTTTACCTTGGACTGTAAAATAATTTCAGTTTTATCTTTAACAGCATTCAAGATGTTTTTAACATATCAAAACACATTCTTATGTTAGCAGACAGATTGCACAACTTGCTTTGATATGATATATTATTAAGTGTTACTTTTGATAACTATGTCATTTTCATAATTAAGTATTTTTGTCCATGTTATAGCATATAAATCATTCAATCTTCATGAATTAAATCTTTTCAGACTTTAACCTTCTGGAAGCGTTATAGTCTGGTTAAAACAAGAACTACCAGATTTCAGAATAGCTTTTTTCCAGTAGCCATAAAACTTCTAAATTCTACCATGTAACTTTGTGTGTGTGTGTGTGTGTGTGTGTGGGGTGGTCCTTATATGTTATGCACACTTGGCCAATAAATAAATAAATGATTGAACCCTTCTCTGTGGACACAATATTTTAAATGTAGTGAGAAGATGTAGATAGGTGTCATATATTTCACATAATAATGATAAAATTAAATTGAAGGGGATAATCGTGTTAAATACATTATTATTTATCCCCATAACATTTACAATTGAAAATATTAGAATTTTTTAAACCTGTTAGCAGTTACAATTGCTGGACATGTTTTGTCCCATGTCTCAAGAATGACTGATATAGATATATAAGTTGTTTTCTAGGTGATTGTAATGTTAATATTGTAAAGGAGTCTTAGTTATAAAATACTAGTATATAGCAAAGGTGGAACATTATCATTTAATTTCCTTGTTTGCCCCCATCTCAATAGTGAAAGACCTGAATATGGCTTCTAAAACTGAAATACTACTACTGCTAGTGGCTGTAATGATTGCAAGCTATGGTCTAACCAACGGTGAAGCCAACAACACCAACAGCACAAACAACATCAACACCACCAACAGTACAAACAACATCATCGCAACCAACAACACCACCGCAAACAACAACACCACCAACGCAACCAACACCACCACCAACACCACCGCAAACAACAATAACAAACCAACGCAACAACAACACAACGCATAACCAACGGCAACAACACCAACGCAACCAACGGCAACAACACCAACCGCAACCAACGGCAACAACACCAAACACCGCAACAACAACGCAACCAACAACCAACGCAACAACAACGCCAACGCAACCAACGGCAACAACACCAACGCAACCAACGGCAACAACACCAACGCAACCAACGGCAACAACACCAACGCAACCAACGGCAACAACACCAACGCAACCAACGGCAACAACACCAACGCAACCAACAACACCAACGCAACAACGGCAACAACACCAACGCAACCAACGGCAACAACACCAACGCAACCAACGGCAACAACACCACCGCAACCAACGGCAACAATGGCAGCGCAAACATTGGAAGCGCAAACAATGGCAGCACAAACAACGGCTCAGCCATTGGCACAACCATCAGCACATCCATCGTCATCATTTCTATTGCGTATCTCTTTCACCTATGGGGTTCGCATGGCTGTCTGGCCTTCTGATCTACACGATCACCTCTACTGCGGTTCTCAAAGTCTTCCAGCTGATCTGATCATCAGCTCTTTCAGTTTGTCAACCAGCTAAAACCAGTGACAGTCAGCCAATTGTCAGCCAATTTTTATGTCAGATTACTGATTGTTTTGCCTATACTTACTGCTATGAACACTATCGGCAAGCTCTTACATATATGTTTGATTGCATGACATTTATTTGCTGACATTTCTAAACAACCTCCCACCTGCAAAACAGGTTAAGGGCGGATGTTTATATATAATTATTAAAAAGGATCTGCATGTGTCATATAGGGGTGAGTGTGAGTAATTGTATTTCATGATAGCAATATATATCCCAATAGGGAAATATGGTTGTTATTATACCAACCTTTTAGATTCCATTGAATTTTCACAATTCTTGATCCAAATTTCGATATCACAGAACAACATAATACTAGCCTTCTGAAGTAAAACGTTCCCAAAGATTTGTGAGGACAATTAAACAATCAGTAGGTAATAAAATAAGAACAATGAAGCTACAAACAATAGGAAAATCAAAAGAGTGTTTTTCAGGTAGGTCTAACTAACAGATGTAATACTACAGAAATTGAACAAACTAATCAAATGTGATATTACAAACAAAAAAACTGCATAGTCCTCACTGTATACATTCAACATACATTGATTCTTATTAAAACTAGAAAAGCTATTGAAAGGGAACTCAATGAAATACTGGCGCTGTGTGGCAGGTGAGCACAGAAAACCATGTTTCAGAGCGTTCACATACCGCACTGACTTCACTTTGGGTCTACTGTGCTTGAACAGTTTAAAATCGCTTAAAAGTGTCGACTGGCAAGGCTTTAAAATGCATGCCAAATGAGCCGTATGCAAAGCTACTTAAAGACTGACTCATCTGTCAAAAATGCAAATATAACTCGTGTCAACCTTAAGGAAAGAGAATAAACAAGATGAACAGGATGCAAGAGAAGTCAAACAGAACACCCAACTCAAATTTTACTAAACAGCTTACACCGGTCTGTTATCACACGACTCATAGCGAAAATAGCACGACTCCAAAAACTAAAGCTCTTACCTGCAATGCAGTGTAATAAAACACAGGATCGCCATTCTTAGATGTGCCACCTCGAAACAACAAAATATAGAATACAAATATTTGAATATAATATAAATCAGGTTTACAATTTTGGAAATTATATTATGAAGAAACAAATATGTGAATGACAAAATGGAAACCAAATTCTCTCTATTCTCTAAAACTCTCTATTCTAATTTTATTTGATCTAATCGGTCTTATTTTATTTTACACGCGCGCGCACGCACGCACGCACACACACGCACGCACACGACCCTCTATCAAATGCATTTTATTCATATTTATTCTCTAACTGCTAGCTTTTCTTGTAAAACTAACACTAAGTTTATTTTTTCTATTCTATATACTCGTTTTCTTAATAAAAAAAAACCTTCCTACGTGTACTGCGTTAGGCTAACCAGGACTTGTAATAGCACTTGCATGTTGTTGCTCTTTTGTTGGTTTTGATTGCTTCTATAATGTCCTCATTTGTAAGTCGCTTTGGATAAAAGCGTCTGCTAAATAAATTAAAATAAATGTTTTGGTAAAGCAAACAAGATATCCTTGATTATGAGACTTGAAACCGCGTCTGCACAGAACAAACTAATTATCGGCTGTTAGACTTGCGTGACTGCATTTAATGCTAGCTGATTATCAACCAGTAGCTTAGCTGATGCATCAAATGTACTCTGTACACACATAATACAAATAACCATTACCACACCTTAGCATAGGCATAAAAACATGATATACTTTGGGCTTAAGCATAGATAACATACACAGGAAAACGAATGTGAGGATAAGCTGGAGACAGCAACAGACACCTGCATTGTGAAGGGTTAAGAGATACCTGCAATTCTAGTTTAAACCAGTGCAAAGAAGTTGTTATTGCTCATACCTTCTGGAGAGAAAAAGCACAGGCACTAGGAGGAAACTTTCTAGTGTGCATATGTCTATCACACTATCAAATGGAGTACACTTTCAAAGGCTAAGTGTTTGTTTGTGTCAAAACTGAAGTGTATTTTGGGCTTCATATTAGCCTATTAGCTTATATTTTGACCCAAAAAGAGCTTTAAGTTAGTAGTGATTTTACCAAAACCAGGAGGAAGCATTACATAAAACCTACAGTATAACAGCACATTTCTACATTATATTCTGGGTGATTTTGAATGAGTGAGAATATGTTTTAGTGTTGCTGTAAACTTGCACAGATATATTAACTTACCACTGCATCGGTCTCATTTGCACTGATCGACCATTGAAAAACATTGTAAAATCAACCCGACTGCCTGCATTGGTATAGAAATAATCAAATAAATGTAAAGAATAACCCAACAAGCGATCCAATATGTTTAAAGCAGATATTGGGTACAGTAAACAACAAAACTATTTTAGCGTGTAGGAAAATGTAATTTAATCTGCTAGCTAAATTTCACATACATAAAAGTTGACTTACCTTTCTTTCCTTTAGGCTATTCAAAGTTAGACAAGTATATGGAAACCAAGTTCTGTTAATCCTAAAGCAGTGTAGACTATCTCTATACATTAATTACATGTCCTCTTAAAGTAGAATACTTTGTTAATCTGGCAACATCCCTTACGAAAATTAACCATGGTTTTACCACCAAAAAAAAAAGCATGGACATATTTAAGGTGCAAATGTATCATTTCTTTGTTAACCTGGCAACACATTTGTATCTGTATCTTTTTTCTATGTTGTAGTTTTGTCATTTTAACTGCTGTGCTGCCATGTTTTGTACGGTTTAATAATAATAATAATAATATAAATATAGCTGCAAGCAGCGATTACCGGGGTTCAAGTGCTTTAGGTATTTAAGCACATACGGGAAAAGACATAACATTAATTAGCAAGCCTATAACCACCTAAATCCGTGTGATTTACCATAGAAATATGAGTTTTTTAAATGTTTCTGACTGTTATAGCGCCAGCTGTGGTCCGATCTCCCCGAAACTTAGCTTGTTTAGAATCGCGGGTTTCATCAAGTTTAGATTTTGTTAGATTTAATTTCCGCATATATGAATGTAAAGCCACATAAATGAAGGGTAATGCTTTTAATCTCACTGAATACACATGGCTCCTTGGCTGCTATGTGTGGAGGAAGGGTTATTTCTTCTTTGTCTGTCCTGCTTTACCTTATTTGGTCATTTGTGTGTTCTGGTCACACATATATACACACACACACATATACACACACACACATATAAAGACATGTTTTCTGTAGAATAAATGAGTTCAAAAGCCATGATGCCTCTCTACGTCGTGTTTTTGTTCTCCCAGATCTGCTGAAGACTTTTCACAACATCCAACAAATATTTCTGATTTGATTTAGAAGTGATCCAAAACACAGAAAGAAGTGAAGTTGTACAGGTTTTATGGGCTTTTGGGGATATTTGGACGGCCCCTTTTCCAAAGAACCCTGTTATAGCTTTCCAAAGGGTAAATTTCAACATGTTTTTGATAATTATTGGCCCAGAGAATTGCACTGCGGTTGTTTTTTCAAGATTGAGCGAAAAATCTAGGACTAGTTCGCAAATGTAGGTTCTTCACATCTTCTCAATAATTTCAAAAACGGTTTGATTGACAGCAGTGGTTCGGAATGAGGAGGTCTATCATAGGACACAAATATCGCGTGTATGTGCGGAAAACCACGCAATGTACAATCGTTTACGCCCTCAAAAAAATGCAATACCACCCCCCAGTGGGCGACTTCTTTCAAATTTCTCACAGACCTTTGGGGCGGTGAGTCAAACAGGCCCACCGAGTTTCACTCCGATCGGCCTCCGTTAACCTTGTCTAATATGTGTTCAAACTTCATCAGAGTTGGAAGCATTAAACATTTGAAAATGGATGAAATAATCAACCCACAACAGGTAAAAAAAAATACAAAATAAAATATTTGCACTAATAACAGAACCTTCATGTCATTTTTCAAAATTCTAGACCCAAAACTCAAAACAGTCATTATTTGTAACAGAGGCGGTCCAATGTTCAAAACGTTGCATATCGCGTTCATATCTTTCGAGAAGCCTTGCATTTGCTGAAGCATTGGTTCAAAAAACTAATTTATTATGAAATATCATAGGAACATTATTTTATTAAATCACCCACACACAAGACCCATAGTTTCAATGTGTAATTTTAAGTACAATCATTAAATATAGTTGTTCAAAATATATAATGCAGCTTTCACTATGGTTCTACACATTTATTTATTGTAATAGACTAGAGAGAAAAGAACAGTCACTGGAATCATTAAACAAAATTATTGATGAAATAATCATTGCAGCAGGTTTTCAAAAAACTTTAAATAAGAGAAAACTGCATCAGGCCTGCAGTAAAAATATCAGCTGGAGTGTTCCTCACTGCTCTTTATGTTTTTATCATCCCTGTCTTGTGGATTTGGCCACAGGTTCTCATCCACATCATAATGGATGTTTTCATTAGTTTAAACCTCTTGTAAATAAATCTTCTGGTATGGCATTGGCCTGACATTGGTCTCCTCCTGTGATGTCAGTGCACGCATCATTCATGACCTGGAGAAGAGGGACTTGTTTGTGAGGAGACTATTGAAAACCTTCCACCTCCACGTGGAGAAAGACTCCTCAGTCTGCTTTCAGTAAGGAAAGTATGGGGTAAATACAGTACAAGGTGATAAACTGAAACCGTGATTGCTCTCAGTGCCATTGCTAGGAGTTCTGGGCCCTTTGCACAGATGTTGCCATTGCTCTCAACCTCTCCTCCATCTCTTGGCCAGGTTACAGTAAAGCCCGTCTAATCCAAAAATATGAATGTTTTCATCAGCTTCCAGCTCTATCACCTCTAAAAAGGCATTTACAGTATTGTAGGAAAAACAAATACTGATAACAATGATACAGAATTCAGTTCCCAGTTGCTTCACTTTCATAATCTAAACATGTAATATTGTTCATCATTTTCCATAAAACTATGCTTAAAGAGTAATGCAACAGCATTTTGAGCAGTTATATCATAATGAAATGAATAGACACTCAATTCACATGTAATGTGTGAGCGCTGAGCTGCATTCTGAAATATTAATACTTTGATGTTAAGTTGTCTCATTTTGAACCGATGATTTTAATTCAATGAACAAAATATCTTTGGCTCATGTGTATTGCATCCAAGCATTTGGAAAAAGTGTTAAATGTTTGAAAACATCCGGTTACGACTGTACCCTCGGTTCCCTGAAGAGGGAACTCCATTGCGTCGATTTTGACACTTTAGGGGAACGCTTAGCGTGATACGTCTTGAAGCACATGTGAAATCAATCCAGGTGTAATGGGACATCAGAGCGGTGACGTCATGAAGCTATAAAGCCTGCCCAAACGAAGCCGTCACTAGCTTAAAGTCTGAGCAAGTCGCCTACAGGCACGAAGGAGATATGGCCGGGGACGCAACGTTCATTCTCTCTTCAGGGAACTGAGGTTACAGTCGAAACCGAACGTTCCCTTTCCATTTTTTAGGGGAACGTTAATATAACACCACCATAGCGACGAGGCCTGTCCTGTGTGAAATCTAACGAGCAGCACTAGGACGAGAGCACTTGGGAACCTGGGGTAGAGTCCAGGTCCAAAGAATAAAATATATGATGAATGTGTGCGGTGATGAATAAAATCTGACTTAGGAGGAGCTTCTTCCCTCAGGCCATCAGGCTCCTAAACTCAAACTCGGTCTAATAACATTTACAAGACTCAATTTAATAAACCTGTAAAAAATTACTATTCTCCATCATCCGTATTGCTGCTATGTGTATATACCCGGTACAACCTGTTTGCACATTCCTCTCGCACATCCCTGCTTATATTATTATTTATTAAGTCCACAGTATACTGTATTGCACATTTTACTCTTTTTTTTTCTTATTATTTTTACCTATATTTATATATATTCTCTTGTGTTGTTTTACATTTCTGTCCATTGAGCGGACCTGACCCGATTCACATTTCACTACTGATTATATTCTGTATAATTGAGTATGTGACGAATAAAAGAACCTTGAATCTGATGAACCTGCCGCATCACAAACCTCTTGGAGAGCCACTCCTGATATAAGGGCCTTAGAGGCCGCCGTACTCAATTTACATTTAGTCATTTTGCAGACGCTTTTATCCAAAGCGACTTACAATTGGAGAACTCCTCGATACTCCTGGTCGAGTGGGACCAGACAGCCATAGGAGAAGGTTGAGTCGAGAGTCCCCCAGTCAGAGTCGAGCATATTTATTCACAAATGGATAGGCAGCCTCGTCTTAGCGGATGTGCCAAACGTAAATTAAGAGAAAATATCACGACACATAGCCAGGGCTCTACAGTGTGACTGAAATGTAGCCTACTGCGTGCGACTAGCAAAACATATTTAGGAGCACCTCAGCATAGGCTATTTGTGTTTGCGCTGAGGGGAGCTTCAAAGATTTCCACTTGCAGCATTGAGTAATGCGTCGCAGACACGTGTTGATTCCTTGAATGCAATGTTATTCAGAATCCACTCACTGCTCAAAATATGGAGTTTTGTTCATTGCAGAGTTATGCAAGCTCACAAATCCTCTCGTTATAACAAACAAAGTGTAGACAGAGTAAATGAGAGATTGGTTATGCAGTGTAGAGAGCTTCATTGATTATAAAGGAGTTTTGTGAGATCGCGATGAACTGAAGTGAGTGACAGCTTTTAAAGATTATTATAGGGAGTTTGCAAATGTGGTATTAAATTAATACAACAGTTAAATAAACAATACGTTAATATTAAGTGGCATACATTTTATGACTTTAACAATATTGCCTGATTTTGCTCGATTTCGTCAAGGAAAATGGTTTCAAAGTCACAGTTGAGCTGCTGCGCATCTCCATTCAAACACAGCGGTGTTTCGTTTATGAATGAACTGCGTTTTTAAATTAATCTAGTGAGTTAGTTATTCAGTCACCCATTCATAAAGACAGTCACTTGCTTCGTTCCTGAATGAAACAGCTATTCAAACGAATCAATTGAATGAATGATTCAGTGATAAAATCAGTGACTTGCCGCCACCTGCTGGCCGTTTTATTTTTAAAGTGTCATTTCAGCTAGCTATATATCTAAAACATTAATCTCACAACATTATGAATTTAAAATATCCATGTCACCTGAGCCTCTGTAAATGTCTGTAAATTTACCTACATGGCACTTTTGTGTTCTTCTGTGCCATCTTTGTAGTGGACACTTATTTAGCTAATATTGATTTTTTTGATTGCTAACTTATTCTACCTGTTCTTATCCTTTTTTTATTATACATTTTGGAAAAGCTTATAAATATAGATTTTTTGAATTTGGCATAATGACATACTTTTAATAAAATTATAAAAAAAAAAAATGCCATTACCTGTAAATCACTTTAAAGAGTCAAATATTGCCTTGCAATGGAAATGCAAAAAAAATATTGATGAGAATATGCTCCTGAATTTTTGACAGTGCTCTTAATTTTTTTAGATGGGGGGGGGCACTTCAAATATGGTCACCCTAGGGCACTACACTTTTAATCTGGGCATGCTTTAGAGGGGAAAAAAGGAGCATCCATAAGAAAGTTTTGATCTTTTCCCTTGATGTTACTCAGATTCAACCATACATGTCTCTCAGTGGCCACCAGGTGCTGCCATAGCCCTGAGAGACAAATCTGTGGACCGACGCAGTTCACAAACTCATCATGATCTCCTAACACTTCAGCCTGGTAGACTCGCAGCAGACACATAGTGTGTAAACACGCTGCTGCCTGACCAGCCGCTGAGTAAGCCTTTCCACCAGTGCTGATATAGTTCTCACTGGCTTAATGTCGGGATTTATTTAGACTAGAGGAATAGTGAGATGTTGGTGTACTATAAACTCCTCATAAGCACAAGACTGAGGTGGCTAATCCTCAGTATCTGTTGCATTGACACTAACAGCATCTACTTCCTCAGAATCAGATAGTTGACGTGTCTGTGCCGCGATCGGGGCGGAAGAAACCGCAGCGCGTGCTTCCCACCCCTGATAAGAGGCACTTGACCCGTCAGGTGAAGGTAGAGATAAGGCTGTGCTCGTCCCTAACCCCGCTGACAGATCCATTTGCGAACCCCAGGACTGTAGCCTCCGCTGTGCCTCGGCACCCCGGGGAACGCGAGCCTGAGCGTCCTCTTTGTGAAAGAACGCCAGGCGGGATCGGAGCGTGCGCGAGGGAAACACATCGCAGTGCTCTCGAGCGCTGACTGTGCGTGCTCCTCTCTCAAACAGGTAACACAGAGAATGTGTGCATCTCCACCCGTTAGATAACGCGGGCAGGGATGAACGCACATTCTCGTTGCTTGCTCGCCATATCTGTTCTCTTTGTATTAAAGTAATGACAGACAACACCAAATAGGACAGACAATTTCACACAGAGCGCTTGTGAAGACACACAAAGCTAGTGACGGCTTCGTTTGGGCAGGCTTTATAGCTTCCTGGTTCGTGACGTCACCTGCTCTCGCGTCCCAATTACACCTGGATTGATTTCACATGTGCTTCAAGACATATCACGCAAAGCGTTCCCCTAAAGCGTCAAATCGACGCAACGGAGTTCCCTTGAAAGGGAAAGGTGCATTTTGATCATCTGTTGTGAATTATGTGTTTAGAGTTTTGAAAAGTGACATGAAGGTTCTGCTATTAGTGCAAAAATTATTGTAAAAAAAAACTGTAACAGTATTGGTGATTAAAAAATATTTATTTTTATTTTTAGTCTTCCTGCAATAATAAAGGCAGTCAGTATTAATCTAAAATGTGCTTTGCTGACACACAAAGAAGACATGACCCAGTGGAGTCTGGTATGGTTATATTTATTAAATCCAGCCTTATACTGAAATGATTGTATTTCTTACTGTTTTGCGTGACATTATTTTAAATATTAGTGTAAAACTGAGAATCACGTCTCTATACAAATCTCCATAGATGCGTGGTACCCACAGACTGGCAACAGCTGTAAAAGCTGAGGGGCTCTTGTGGTCCCAATAAGCCCATTTTCATTTGGTCATCATTATTTTTTGGCAAAAGGCTGATAATTTGGAGCTATAGCCTAAACCTATTTAAATCCTCTTTCCATGTAAACTGGCTTAAGTGGAAGATGTCTGCCACCTGGTGAAAAACAAACACTTTTCAAATGAAAGAGATATGATTATACTGCTATAACCAGTAGACGGCAAGAGAATCACTCAGTAGATATGTTTCCATCACTCTGTTTTTATGCATATTTTGAAGTATTACATCAGAAACGATCGATGGAAACGGCAAATTTAGAAAAAAAACTAAATCCCTAAATTCACAATAAAATGTTTAGGCTGGCTTGAGTTGTTTTTGATTAGTGTGAAAAAGGATGAACATGAATAATGGGGAAGGAACACATCTGGCCAGTAAAGCCCTCATTGCACATCAAAAAGTCATCCTTATAACATTTAAACGTCGCTTTTTTTAAGTTCAGCACTGTTTTGCACTGATGTATAAAGCAGCAAGTGTTTCCAAATCCATCGGATCTACATGATTTACACAAATGATGATTGCTGGATAAAGGTGACTAGTTTTCCTCCCTGTATTAACAATCTCCTCGGTTTCTCTTGAATGCAAACCATCCATTTTTGTTTTGCGATACATAGAAATGAACGGATATAAACGATGTTAAATGTTGATTGACTTTATGACTTACAATGGAAAAAAAGAAGACAGGTTAGGCTAACCAATCCTTGTTTGTTCACTTGGTTATTGCTGTCTTCATTTAAATGCATTGTTTTTATTTTCCCTTTTTCTTTTCTGCGCCCCAGAATATTTTCCTCTTCTATTCATTTTTGTCAGAGTTTATACGTACTCACTCGATAATAAAATACATTTTTGAACTCATTTATAATGCTAGACGGAAGTTCTTTTAACAAATAAGCTTTTGGTTATTTATAACAATTTATTAAAGATTATTTTCACTAAATGATTTTGGCAAAAATCAAACGTACTTGTCAAAACGTATCTTTTTCTGTTTCATGAAAGTGTCGTATGAGTGAATTATGTCCTTAAGTTTGAGACTGAGGCCTTGTTTATGAGATCTAGTGAGATCTCAAGACCAAGATTACACGATCAAGACCATGTTTTACTGGGTGAAATCATAAGAGACTCGTGCTGTGAGCATCTGTTTATTACACAAATAAGAACTTTGTGGCATGAAAACACATCGATAACATCATGATAACGAGCTAGACGTTGAGTATAAATATATAGCTTTGAACTACACGAGTCCCTCTTTAGGTTATGACCTGTGGAGTAAGACGAAGAGGAAATTCATCACACAAACAGAGTGAAAAACAAGTGCTGGCATCACACGGGCTGATTTTCAGAGGCAAGCTTCATCAGTCGGAGAATCAGCTGGTTTCATCCATTCACATGAATCGAAATCGAGTCAGCTCGTGAGATGCAAAGGACAGAAAACACGAACAACACATTTGAGGAAGACATGAAGAACATCCACTCAGTGATGAGGAAAAGTTCAATAGTTCTCGTCACTTCATAGCTGACGTCTGCATGATCATTCTAATACTTCATGGGTTTGATGATAATAGTTTGGTTCCTTTGACGCGTCTCAGATCCGGGTTTGGCGGTCTCTGAGTTTACACACTGTTGAGAAGCAGCACTGCTGCTGTGTCGGAGGTCACAGTGAATGGATGAGCGTCTGTGTCGTTGTCGCGAGCGGTTTGGAGAGATAAACTGCGCAGGCTCTTCTCCAGGCGTGAGCTTTTCTGACTGCTGATGTTGTTTGAAGGTTCAGGTTTAACTTCTGCTCCTTCTGCCCTCTCACCTGTTAGAGAACACAAAGAACTGATGACAATCTAATGTTTGTTCAAAACAAATGTAGGGCCTTTTTAAATCATTTCCCCCAAAAAATGTGTTTTGCATTTGAATTCCAATTTCATGGTTTTATCAAGTTTCATCAAATTCAAAAGCATGTCTAATCAATTGAATTAAAAAAATAAAATTTTCTAATTAAATACAATTTGGACACGACATTTTTATTTGATTGTCCATTTTTATTTTTCTGGATTTCTTTATGATTTAACAAATGTATCATCAAAAACAGTGGTAATCATATGAATGCATAAAGCTTTAAAAAATGTAATTAAATCTTAAAATATTTTCAAATTATTACATGCAGTAATTGTGGCATAATGTTGATTACCACACAGAAAAAAGGTTATGGAGCACTTCTAGTGGAAATTAATGGGACCGATTATTATAGTATAATTTTATTAAACATTTGTGTATTAATCTGTTTTACAGTTTGCAGTATATTTTTATGTCAACAAAGTTGTAAAATTACATTCAACTTTACAAAAAAAAAATTCATTTACGAGTACATTTTATTATTATTTTATAATTTACGACAATGTTGTTTTAGTATCATTATATTATTATAGTTTTAATTAATATTTTGAATTAATTTTATTTTCATATTTTATGTTTTCCATTTTAATTGAATTTTAGTTAAAATTTGTTGTGTTTTTGTCATTTTTAGTTTTTATATGCTGATATGATTTTTGGTCATTTTAAGAGTATTAATTTTTATTTTAGTACTTTAACTTTAAAGGAAAATTACAAATGTTGCCTAATTAAAACAAGTAACATTTTTTCGTCTTCTTACATTAACGTTTATTTAGTTTTAAAGTTTGAATTAGCTATAATATCTCTGGTTTACAGATCAGCTCCAATTACTACCACTGTAAATTAATTTTTGTGGAAAATCAACATTATGCCACAAATTTTGTCAACTGATCTTAAATTGAACCAAGAACATTTCTTTAACACTCACAAGATAGGAGTAAAATCAAAATACTAATGTGCTAGTTGGGCTGTATCCAGTGGCGGCTGGCCAATAGAGGGCGCTAGGGCGCCGCCCTCCCTGAACCACACACACTAAATAATTATTATATAAATTATTTAAATGTATATTTGTATGATGTGATGTATTAGAAAATCTTCTGTGAGAGAAATATATGTTTTCACCATCACAATATGACCTCTCTGCCTGTCAGCACGATCGAGAAATCGCCCACAGGAGGCGGGGCTTTGTAGAATTTAGTCAAATCCTGATTCAAGATATAAATATATTCAAGATGTGACATAAAATTTAGCCAATCAGCGTCCTCAAATCTTAACTGAAATGGGCGATTTTTCTGTCGCCCCAAGCTGCTAAAATCAAGGCTGGTCTCGTGGCGCAATTTTCAATTACGTGACAATGACGGACTCAGGTGTTATTAATTCCGGACACGAACCGAACTCTGTACAATCTCTACTCCAATGTCCGTTTGAGAGGAGAACTGAAGGTAAAGGAGCTGGGTCCAGATCAGCCTGACGGTTTGATTTATTGTGAAGAATTGTTTGCTGTGCCAGTGTGCCACAGCCCCACCTCAAAAAAAATTCACCAGCCGCCACTGGCTGTATCTTTATTACTCCACACAGTTCTCCCAGTTCAAGGTCTTTTGTCTCTCACCTCTTTCCTGTTCACAGTCAGGTGACGAGGCCCCGCTGCACTCACTACGAGGGCCCAACACCGGAGACACCTGCTCAAAACCCTCCAGAGAGCCCGAGCCCGGCAGCTGGAGCAGGTCAGGACAGACCGAGAGGGCCAGCGGGGACGAGGAGGAGGAGGAGGAGAGCAGAGGATATGAGGTGCATGGACAGGGCAGGTCGAGAGGAGCAGACGTGGAGCTCGTGCTGCAGGTGGACTGGGTCTCAGGATCGTCCTCCAGAGAGCCCGAGCCCGGCAGCTGGAGCAGGTCAGGACAGACCGAGAGGGCCAGCGGGGACGAGGAGGAGGAGGAGGAGAGCAGAGGATATGAGGTGCATGGACAGGGCAGGTCGAGAGGAGCAGACGTGGAGCTCGTGCTGCAGGTGGACTGGGTCTCAGGATCGTCCTCCAGATTCACAGAGATCACTGAACGACAAACACAGAATGCATTTACAATTCCTGCTGAAGACAGGTCAAGTCGAATCACATTCGTTTCTATAGAGCTTTAAACCGATGTTGTTTCTAAGCAGCTTCACAGTATTAAACAGATGATGCAATCTTCATTAAATATGAGACCAATTCAGATTCTGCTGTAAAGCAGCTCTAAAAAGACAGCAGTTTATAATTCAGCTCAATTTCAGTGCTGGTTCAGATCGGTTCATTAACTGTGTGAAGTTGAACAATCATGAAATCAGTTCAGTACTAAAACATATTCTTATAATATTTCAACATTCGATATTCTTTAAATATAAATACAAATTAATTACATTATTTTCAAAATTATCAAAAATTTATATTCTTATTTGTCATGAAAATGATCAAATAATCTTAATGATTTTAAAACTAGCCTTCATTTTCTTTAAATAAAATATTTAAAAATAAAACAAATTATTTTATATAGAAATATATTTTTATATATGAATTATATATAATATATATAATATATATATATATATATATATATAATAATATTATATATATATAATAAATATATTATATATAGATTTTTTTTATTATATATTTATAAAATGTAATTTTCTTTCTTTGATTTTGGGATGAACATGAAGCTGATCATGTTTTGCCTTTAATTCAAAGTAAAATAATAGAATCTGTGATGCAAATCTGATCAAATATTAGACTAATTAAAATCTCATAATTCAGCTCAAGTGAGTTGAGTTTTGATTCACATTTGGTTAAATAGCAGTGTAAAATTAATCAAGTATTCAAAACAAGTTCATATCATTAATTCTGTCTTTCAGTGTCTTTCATTAATTCATACAGTGGCCCTGAAAAACCTAAGAACACATTTCACGAATAGAATTGTGTTAGGTTTAATATGAGAGAATAAGATGTGTTGTTATCTGATGCATCAGAATTCATACTTGTTTTAAAGTGTGTTAGTAAATGCATTATTCAGCACATTATTTCATATATGTCGTTTACACCGTCTGAAACAGACACGGTTGAAGCTAACTCACACTGAGAGACGTTCACTCTGAATCACCATCAAATCTGTCTTGGCAGTAACGTGTGATCTCACTTACTCGATATGCCGTCAGACTCCATTGTGAAGCTGGCGATGTCCTCTTCGGCCCCCACCCCTCGGCCCCGGGGCCCCATGGCAGACAGTCGGCGCCGTGCGTGGATCTCATCTGAGATGGTCTCCAGGTTATGAAGGGCGGTCCGATACTCCGCTTTGGCCCGGGTGAGTTTAGCCTGACGCTCGTCCACCCGTCGCTTCAGATGCTGTGCGGGTCACAAACAATTATTATCAAAATCACATTAACTTGTGATAAAAGAATATTCATGCATTATTAAAACCATCCAAAAACTCACATTTCTTCCTGATATTCAAAAAAGGAAAATATATATTTTGACTAAAGAAAGGCTACTTTAGGATAATTATGATTTTTATTTTTACACTGTGACATTTTTTTATGACAAATTAGACTAATTTCTCCCCAAATTAATATGCCTGTATGTTTTATTTGTTTGTTTTTAATTACCAATTGAGATTCTCATTAGTGTATTACATATGGTAATTTTAATAACATATAAAGTATATTAAAATATATAATAATAACAAAATATTTGAATATATTTAAATATACTTTTAAAAAAATATTTGTAAAGTATAATTTTTAATTATATTTACACCCAATTTTTTTATAATACAAACATTACTCATTACAAATTGTATGTAATGTGTCTGGATGTTTTTTAATTTATTTAGTCATTTCCATTATTTTTAATGGGGATTCACATTACTGCATTACGTACTGTATTTTTATCAAATATATTAAAAGATTATTTAATTGCACATCTTCTTCTTGCACATCCCTGTTTATATTATTATTTATTAAGTCCACAGTATACTGTATTGCACATTTTATTTCATTGCACATTTTACCCCTTATTTGTTTCTTATTTTTATTTTATTCTTCCTATATTTATATATATTCTCTTGTGTTATGTTTCATGTTAATTTTTTTTAAATATTAATTTTTTTGCACTGTCCATTGAGCGGACCTGTCCTGATTTACATTTCACTACTGATTATATCCTGTATAATTGAGTATGTGACGAATAAAAGAACCTTGACCTTGAATTCTTTCAAATTTATTTAAATATACATTTAAAAATATGTCTAAAATATTAGTTTAAGTTTACATTTAATTGAAGTATTTGAAAAAAATTATACAAACATACTGTAATACAATGATTTATTTATAAACATCAACATAAATTAATTACCACAATAATACATAAATCATTGCAATATAACTAAACTCAGATTAAATAAAATACTATTTTATAAAATTATATATATATATATTTAATTTTTTTAATTTTTAATGGTTTTAAAATTAGCCATAATTTAATTCAGATAAAATATTATTTATTTTAGTAATTTTGTGATGAATCATTCTTAAAATATTTTTGTGCAAAATAAAAGCTGGCGTACCTCGAGCTGTAGACAATACTTGGCCTTTAGTTCAAAGTACGGCCTGCAGAGGGAGAGAAAGAGCGATTAGAGCAGAGCGCGTGTCAGAGCCGGTGTCCATGGCAACAGCAGAACCAGCGCATTCCAGCAGCAGAAGCACATCTGGAGCCCATTAGAGACGCTCACACTGAACTACACTCACTCTCATTCCATCAGAGAGGAACACTCATGTTATTCCCATGTTTGAAGTGAGTTCTCATGATGCAAACCCTGCAGAACATGTGCTTAGGGAGTCTTCGCTGTATGTCCATTACAGTATGATCATTATGTGAATGCCTCAGACACTTTGAGTTTCGGCCGCTATGTCTTCGTATTCAGTGTGTGAGTTTGTCAATGTTTTGTAACAGTTTTGACATCAGGAGAGAGTGAAAATATCATTTAATTTTAAATACACTGCTGTTCAAAGGTTTGGGGCTGGTAAGATTTTAATGTCTTGAAAGAAAATCAAAAATACATACAAAATTGTGAAATATTATTACTATTTCGAATAAGTGTTTTCTATGTGAATGCGTGTTAAAATGTAATTTATGTCTGTGATGCGCAGCTGTATTTTCAGCATCATTACTCCAGTCTTCAGTGTCACATGATCTTCAGAAATCATAATAATATACTGATTTACTGCTCAACAAACATTTCTGATAAAGTTCAAAAGAACAGCATTTATTTGAAATAGAAATCTTCTGTAACATTATAAATGACTTTACTGTCACTTTTAATCAATTTAATGCATCCTTTCTGAATATAAATATGAATTGACCCCAAACTTTTGCTCAGTAGTGAATGTATGCCGTATGTCTTCTGACCTGGACTTGTTGATGGTGCGTTTGAGTTTTTTCTCCAGTTGTCTCATGTGGCTGATGGCGGCGTTGTATTTGGCCGCTGTTTCTCTGTGCTCGGTTTCACTGCGTGTCCTGCTTTGCTCCGCCTCCATCACCTGGAACAGCCAATCAGAGCAGTCCAGAGGAAATGAACTGCATGGTCTACAGCTAAAGAACTACATGGTTTTCTGAGTTGTGTTGTGTCTCTCACCCTCTGGGTAGCGTGGTTGAGCATCTCCTGCCAGGCCGAGTCAAACTGCCGGCTGTCCTCCTCCAGCAGACGCTCCTCGGCCAGAGCGATGGTTTCCTTCGCGGCCCGGAGGATCTCGATGGCCCGCTGATACTCCTGCGTGGCTCTCTGAGCTTCAACCTGAGCCTGGAAGACAAAAACTTCAGAGATTGAGGATGCTTTCACAGCGAGCTGTTTGTTCTCCAAACGTTTGAAACCCTGCAGACTAATACATGATGCATGTCTCAGAAACTGCCTTCAGCGTGCAGCTCATATCTTCAGCTCTTGTAATGCATTGATGACGGTTGCAAGCGAGCACATGTTTAAGACGTTACATAAGTGATGATGCCACTTCCTTAGTGTTGCCAGGATACAGTAGTAAACAGCTGCTGTCAATAATCACTCATTTGCTCATATTAATGATGCAAATTTACCACATAAAAGTGCCATGCAAGTTCTGCTGGGAAGTTTCCACCCACGAAGAAAGAATGCGTGCTATTTAAGTGACTTCATATTTCTCAGCTATATGACTAAAATTGGTACATTTTTTAAATGAAAACTAAAAATCATAAAAAAAATTTATTACTTGAAATAAAATAAACATTAACTGAAATAAAATAACTTGTTTTATTTCAGCTAGTTGTAAAGGCATCATTTATCAAGTACTAAAATAACTAAAATGATTATAAAAATTAATAAGAACTGTACAGACAAAAATACTAATAAAAATAAATAAACTACTAAAATACTAATACAAATAAAAACTTAGTAAAATATAAAAATAACAAATTTAAACTATTAATAAAAGTAACTAATTAGATCTTATTTTGTTTTATTTTAATGTCCCTCGATGAAACATTATTAGTGTTGCTGATGCAGCATGTTTTTGGTTACTTAAAATAAAATAATGATTAAGTTAAATAAAATATATTAAAAACTTAATTTATTGAAAACTAAAATAACAAAAAAAAACATTTAAAAAATAAATAAAATGAATAAAAATGACAAGCACACAACACAATTACTAGAACTTTAACTAAAATTTAAAATAAAAATGGAAAATAAAAAAAATTCAAAATTTCATAAAAACTATAGTGATAGTAAAATAACATGGCAGTGATGTCACGTTCCTCCGTCTCTTCTGAGACTGAAACGATGTTAAATCCTGTGAGTGCTATCAGTGCTGCCAGATCAGCTTTAATTAGTCATGTGACCGCTGCGGTCTGTCTGTCTGCGGGACGAGCTGCTCATTAAGAGACGATCCCTCTTACATTATTCAAATCTATATTCTGCTGAGGAATGCATAAAGAAAGCTTTCATAAAGCTCAATCTCACCCCACTGTATCATGAGCTATGTCTTATTTATATCCTCTAAACCAACAAACTCAGTGCAAGTTAATCACAGATGCTTTCTGTAGAGTTTAGCACAAAACAGTTTAGACTCAGACTGCCAACCCAAACAAGAACTCTGTTTATAGTACAGAACTTCAAATATTAAAAGCAGCTTGTGCTTTTCTTTAGTGCTTGGAAATCTGTAAATTCAGTTGCACATGTATTATTAATATAGTATTTGAGCTGTGAAGTTGTCAGAATTGTAATTTTGTCTTTTCTAGCCATATAATGATACATTTGTATTTATAAGTATGCATTACTATGTATCCAAAATATCTAAACCTTGAGAAGCAAAAAGTGTTTTATAAAGTGTTTTGTGTATTATAATTTTTTATTTTTAAATAGTATGCGTAGAACAAAAAATAACTTTCTGCCAGTGGGGTCCGAAAAATAATCACATTTTCACTTATTAATTAAGTTAATTTTTTGATAACTTTACATGAACAACATTATTTAAAGTGATATTATCATGCAAATTTGTATTAACTGTCTTTTCTGTATTGTTTGCATGCTTTCTCTATGTGTGTCACAGTCCACTGAAATCAGAGCAGAGTCAGTGCTGTACGTCGCTGTGTTTCTGTTTCCGCACGGGCCTGATTATGGACACAGTCCTCAGCTGAAGTGTACAGGTGGAGAGAGCTGTAGAGAGAGATGTAGTGCACTTCAGCAGACGGATGACATCACGACGCACCGCTGAGATGAAGGGCACACTTGATATCCTTGAGTTCATGAGCGTCTAACATATCCAGAACTGACCTTTCTGAGCATTGTTCAGAACTGACCATTCAACATGATGAAACAATGCATTACTGCAGTAAACAAAAGCTGCGTTGAGCCCACTGCCAACGCAAGGATGTGATGGCATGTCTGCGTGGGCTCTGAACAGCTAGTAATAGACTCATACATTACCCAGACTGATATTTGCATAAGTCGTAAAGTTTTTAATTTCAGCAATTTTCTTTAAGTCTCATTTGTTTTCATTAAACTGTATTATATTATATTTGTACACTACCTTATAAAAGTTTGGGGTCGGTAAGATTTTTGAATGTATTTTGCTCATCAAGGCTGCATTTTATTTGTTAAAAATACAGTAAACTCAGTAATATTGTGAAATATTATTACAATTTAAAATAACCGTTTTCTATGTAAATACATTTTAAAATGTAATTTATTTCTGTGATGCGCAGCTGTATTTTCAGCATCATTACTCCAGTCTTCAGTGTCACATGATCTTCAGAAATCATTCTAATAGTGTATCCTTGCGCAATAAAAGTATTCATTTCTTTCAAAAACAAAAAATCATATTGACGATAAACTTTTTAATGGTTGTGTATATTATAGTCTTTATATCAGCCAATGTGAAAAATGCTCTATAAATATTGGCTATTAAAAAAAAAAAAAAAAACAAATGACTCAACCAGCAGCCAATTGTGATCATCATGCACCACAGAATAATGCAGAACTGCATCGTACAGATAATGAGAGATGATGCATTTCTCCTCATATGCCAACCAGTCACTGTGTCACTTATAATAGTGAGGTTTTGAGAGAGCTGCTTCATCACAAAGAGCTACAGTGTGTCCGGCAGGGTCTGGAGAAGATGTGTAACTCATGATGACCTGCGTGCCTAAAGACCTTAAAGATCCTATACGACCCAATGAGAGATTCTCTTCTGCTCACCAAGGCTGCATTTACTTGTTAAATATACAGTCAAATCAGTTATATTTTGAAATATTATTACAATTTCAAATAACCGTTTTATATTTGAATATCTGTTAAAATGTAATTTATTCCTGTGGTCAAAGCTGTATTTTCAGCATCATTACTCCAGTCTTCAGTGTCACATGATCTTCAGAAATCATAATAATATACTGATTTACTGCTCAAGAAACATTTCTGATTATTATCAGTGTTGAAAACATGCTTTATATTTTGTGAAAACAGTGATACATTTAATTTTTCAGGATTCTTTGATGAATAGAATGTTTTGGGTGGTTGCCGGGTGTTTATGTGGTTTCTAGGGCTTTCTGGGTGGTTGCTAGGTGTTTCCTTCCTGTTTGTTCTGAAAAGATATGCAAATGTGCATCTGTGGGATCATGTTTTTATCACCATTTCTGATGGCTACTATTTTGTTAGTTCATGTTTATTGAGATCAAGCAGCTTTAAATGATCATGTGTGCTTCAGTCCCAGTTTCTTAGCTGACACGTTCTCTCACAGGGTCGAGGTGAGGTAAACACTGTAATGACAGATTAGAGTTACGTCAGGGAAGATTCTCACTTGCCGAGGAGATTTTACGGTCAAAATTACACACTCTCCTTCATCCGTCTGTCTGTTCACACACACTCGTTAAGTTCTCGGTGTCTGGACTGAGGACAGGACAGAAATGCACTGTCTTGTTTTATTCAGTTTCTCATATGGTCGATTTTTTCATGTTTTGACAGGCAGCACAAGCATCTGAATGTTTTCTGCTTTGCTGACCTATTTCTTTCCCAAACTCGGTCAGACACGAGGCCGATGGGTTTTTCATGAGTGGCATTCGCTGAAATCGTGTTGAATTAACATTTAATGAGCTCAGCAGCATCATCTGAAGATGCAGAATCATCTCGGCATACCATAAACTCTGTCTGACCTACTAAAAACCACTCAAAGCAAGTTCATCCAGCTGAAGAAACGGAGGAGACTAGCCACTCTACTGACACAATAACTCCCCTTTAAATGCAGGAAACTTCCCCGTGTTTTTATTAGCGTTCACTAAAATGTAGAAGTATGTTTATTTAAATGACACACTTCCTCCTGTCTGATGATCACACAGGAAGGTTGATTATTTAGGGTTTTTTATGAACTTCCTCTCATATATGACACATATGAAGAACTTTAATGCACAAGCCACAGTGTATATCTCCCAGCATGCTTTACAAACCAGAGGAAGTCCACAACCTCATCCAAACTGAGACAAAGCCGGCTGTTTTCCATCTGCTCTAATGGCCTTTGGGTGGAGCAGTGAATAAACAACCCGGCTCTTTCTTCATAACTCTCCATGATTCATGCAATCCAAGCTCCCTCTCTGTGTTTCTCTGTCCCTGATCACTGTCCTATCATAACAAAATTCATTTGACATAAACTTACATTTTCTTGCTTTTTCGGAAAACTATGGCAAGCCCTGAACTGCAAAACAAAACTGATCAACAAATCAGAAAACATATAAATCTGACAGAACAGTCGGGTGAGCAGCTATGTTTACCTTTTCCAGTTTGAGTTGCACTATTTACATCCTGAAAAAACAGGAAGTTCAGCATTTACAGTGTTCTGAAACGGAGCACTAGTTCACTGAGTATTAAACATACTGTATGCCGACTACTATTTTTTTAATTGCATGTGATGCAGTATGAACCCAACATGCTACATCAGTAGTACACTAGTATCACTAGAGCATATGTAGTTCACTAGTGTACTACTATGTTGTCGTATGACCTCAATTCAGTTACTATCTCAGATATGACAACTATTATTTAAGAAATTTAAGAAATGTCTAAACTAATTAAGGCTAGAAAATATGAATAAAAAATAAACTTCTGATTCATTCATCACTATAAATACAAGGTTAAGTCAAGTGCAATGCATTATTAGGATGCAATATTCTCTGTTGTATCCACATGCACATTTTTGCAAATGTAGCTGGTCATTCAGATATTCCATGAATTTTATATACTGCATAATGCTGAACAAATAGTATGAATAAAATGATTGGTGTGATATCAATATCAGTGGGTAATATAATTCTGACTGTCTTATTCTAAGTGCAATTTGCAGCAAATGTTGCATGTTATTTGTGTATCCTATATGCATGCATAAAATGGGCATACTATGCACAGTATACATAATGTATACTGCAGAAATGCATGTTGGCATGCAGTTTTTAAGAGCAGAAAAGAAAGGTGCAAACAAGTTCTTGAATATTTTAATGTCCAGCTGAGAGAGATGGACTAAAATAGTTCCACATTTGCATATGAGATGATGCACCAGCACTTTCAGTGGTTTGACTGGAAACTGGTGTTCATTTTAGCCAGTCAAATGCAGTCTCAGTCTGGATAGCATGTGCTGTCTGACCTTGATTTGTCCATGATAATGTGTGTGTGTGTGTGTGTGTGTGTGTGTGTGTGTGTGTGTGTGTGTGTGTGTGTGTGTGTGTGTGTGTGTGTGTGTGTGTGTGTGTGTGTGTGTGTGTGTGTGTGTGTGTGTGTGTGTGTGTGTGTGTGTGCATGTTTATGTGGTTTATGAGGACACAAATTTGTTCAATGACATGGGTATGACATAGGTATTACAAGGAGAAGGTGATTTATGAGGACATTTTCAGTGTCCCCATAATTTAAAACGCTTATAAATCATAAGAGTGAGTTTTTTTGAGAGAAAATAGAAATGCACCGTCTCCTGTGAGGGCAAGTTTAGGTGTAGGGTAGGTGTAGGGCAATAGCACATACGGTTTGTACAGTATAAAAACCATTACGTATGAAAGTCCCCGTAAACCATAAAAACCAACATGTGTGGTGTGTGTTAGTGTGTGTTGTGTGTGTGTGTGTGTGTGTGTGTGTGTGTGTGTCTGTCTTTTATAACCTGCGTTCACACACAGACACACGCTGTGAAGGTGTGAGGTCAGCTGACACGTGCTGCAGTCTGTCATTGACGGCTGATGCTGCTGTTCACGTGATACACAGACAGAACACAGACAGATGATGCAGAACAACAGTTGAACGAGAGCTAGCTATCTCTCTGTCTATCTATCTCTATCTATCTATCTATCTATCTATCTATCTATCTGGTCAGCTGTAGGTCAGTGGAGGTGTGGTCGTGTGCTGTGCTCTGATTGGCCGTAAAGTGGGCGATGGCACTCTAACTAATGGACAGCTGGCAGTGCTGGTCCTGACCGTCTGTCTCATCTACTGACACAAATCATGGCGGTCTTTCAGAGTGATGACAGGACAGTTACACAAGACCACCTTCATGTGACAGCCAGCACAGACACACACACACACACAGACACACACACACACACACACACACACACACACACACACACACACACACACACACACACACACACACACACACACACACACACACACACACACACACACACACACACACACACACACACACACACACACACATCGATTAGCACCAATTTAGTGTAAAAAGGTCAAACTGTACAGTGATGCTTGAGGCTTTACACAGATCACACACAGTAATATAATGCATAACACGATTAACTCAAGCCACTAAATCATAATAGCTAACATGCAGATCGGTGTGTGCGCTGTACATAGTTATACTCCACCTGAATTATTAAGCATCGATGTGACTGATTGTTTTGATCAATTGTTCACAGTGAGACCAAGAACATGAATCAAGAAAGTAAAAAGGTAATTTTTGACTGTAATAATGCTTGCAGCCGTCACAGAAATACAACTCCAATGACTTGTTATTTATGACCTGTGTTTGCTTCTGCTTAAATGAATCAGGTTTTACGGGGAGCTTTTAAAGATAGCTGACGATGTCTTTTTCCTGCTGGCACTTTACTCACTCATGACTCATCTCAGATCATTTAGTTTTAATGTGTGTAAAAATAGACTGAGAATATGAGCTTCTGACTGTCTGAAGACTCCTCACATCTTACTACTGAGAGTCTGACACATCAACTGCACATACATGAGTTTATCTAATGCAATTATAGATTTGACTTATTCAGTAAGGATCTATTCAATTGTTAAAAAAATTACAGTAAAGACATTCATAATGTTACAATATTACAATTATAATTACAATATAATGTGGTTCTTTTGAACTTTCTATTCATCTGTGAATCCTGAAAAATAAAATGTATCACGGTTTCCACAAAAATATTGTGCAGCACAACTGTTTTCAACATTGATAATAATAATAAATATTTCTAGAGCAGCAAATCAGTATATTAGAATGATTTCTGAAGATCATGTGACACTGAAGACTGGAGTAATGATGCTGAAAATACAGCTGCGCATCACAGAAAAAAAAATACATTTCAATAGCTATTCACATAGAAAACAGGGATTTTAAATTGTAATAATATTTCAAAATATATCTGTTTTACTGTATTTATGATCCAAAACAAGCAGCCTTGTTAAGCATAAGAAACTTCTTTCAAATACTTTTTTTTAAGTATTTCTGATAAGATTTGTGATCGTAAACACTCCACTTCTGTTGGGTTTTGATGGCGTTATAATTGAGTTAGAGCCAGAAGCTGAGCTCTCTCAACAAAGTCACCTCCTGGATATAAAAAGCTCTTTTATGACTGCGTGAGTGCGACATTTGTGTTGATTTATCACTGTCACAAGGTGATAATATAGAGAATCTCATTCCCTGAAAGCAGCAGGAATCACACAATTCTGATGACACTAATACCAGATGCTTGTACATATTAAACACTATATTTATGTTGTAATAATTGTCACAGTGCTAAGGTGTTGTGGGTCGTTGTGTTCTGAGGAGAAGTGCCTTTTCATGCATTTAGACACATGAGAAGGACGTCATGTTCAGTCTTCTCTCCAGAGCCGTGTCTATCTATGGGAGATGCCTAAGTCTGTTTGCAAACACATCACCCCGCGTCTGTATGCCGACTGCAGGTCGTTCATTACTGAGATCCTGACAGCACAGGCTGGGTTTGGGGGGGGATGCTGATCATGTGACTATGAGAAGTTAAACTGGGGCAAATGTTTTTTCTTAACAACTGCTCCTATATTTATATTCTTTCGGAACATCATACTTTCTTTGATCATTGAACACTGTAGTACATTAATAATGTAAATGTGCTGTTTTAAAAATATTACACAATTGCAGAGCCTATACGCAGAATACGCAAGCTGCGTAGTGCCCCCGAAACAGCTCCCTTGCTCTCAAATATGTTTTAATTTTAGTTTTGTTTTTGAGCTTGGCAAGCGGTTATGAAAACATGAATGATCATTTCTTTTAATGCAGTGTGCTGTCATCCTCTCTACGTAAAGATTAGTCAAATCATGTAACGTGAATGTCGTACAGTCTCTTGACAAAGGCTCGAGACAAAAAAAAAACATGGATTGAAAGCGTACCGAGGAAGAGATACTGTTTCTAGAGCGCCTTCTGCGAGCACGATTCGAGAAGGAGTGAAACACGGACAAATGCGTTTCATTCATTCTTTCACCCCCCACACAGTTTTGTGTAGGGTCCCAGAAGTCTAGGATCGGCACTGCACAATTTGGTTCAAGCAACTTTACAATATAAAACTGTTTGAAGTTTCTTTGCACTGCTTAAATATTGTAGCATTTTTGTTCTCTTTTATACATTTTAGATGTCTATTTAACCATAAATCATGATTAGATCTGGCAATATAGCAAAAACAATTAACCCTTAGTTTTTTCACCCTTTTGACGACATTCAGTATAAAGCTAATCTAATCTAATCTACACTCACCGGCCACTTTATTAGGTACACCTGTTCATTTGCTTGGTAACACAAATTGCTAATCAGCCAATCACATGGCAGCAACTCAATGCATTTAGGCATCTAGATGTGGTGAAGACGACTTGCTGAAGTTCAAACCGAGCATCAGAACGGGGAAGAAAGGGGATTTAAGTGACTTTGAACGTGGAATGGTTGTTGGTGCCAGACGGGCTGGTCTGAGTATTTCAGAAACTGCTGATCTACTGGGATTTTCACACACAACCATCTCTAGGGTTTACAGAGAATGGTCCGAAAAAGAGAAAATATCCAGTGAGCGGCAGTTGTGTGGACGAAAATGCCTTGTTGATGTCAGAGGTCAGAGGAGAATGGGCAGACTGGTTAGAGATGATAGAAAGACAACAGTAACTCAAATAACCACTCGTTACAACCAAGGTATGCAGAATACCATCTCTGAACACACAACACATTGAACCCTGAAGCAGATGGGCTCCAGCAGCAGAAGACCACACCGGGTGCCGCTCCTGTCAGATAAGAACAGGACACGGAGGATACAATTCACACAGGATCACCAAAACTGGACAATAGAAGATTGGAAAAACGTTGCCTGGTCTGATGAGTCTCGATTTCTGCTGCAACATTCAGATGATAGGGTCAGAATTTGGCGTAAAGAACATGAAAGCATGGATCATCCTGCCTTGTCTCAACGGTTCAGGCTGGTGCTGGTGGTGGTGTAATGGTGTGGGGGATATTTTCTTGGCACACTTTGGGTCTCTTAGTACCAATTGAGCATCGTTTAAACACCACAGTCTACCTGAGTATTGTTGCTGACCATGTCCATCCCTTTATGACTACAGTGTACCATCTTCTGATGTACTTCCAGCAGGATAATGCACCATGTCACAAAGCTCAAATCATCTCAGACTGGTTTCTTGAACATGACAATGAGTTCACTTTACTCAAATGACCTCCACAGTCACCAGATCTCAATCCAATAGAGCACCTTTGGGATGTGGTGGAACGAGAGATTCACATCATGGATGTGCAGACGACAAATCTGCAGCAACTGCGTGATGCTATCATGTCAATATGGACCAAAATCTCTGAGGAATGTTTCCAACACCTTGTTGAATCTATGCCACGAAGAATTAAGACAGTTCTGAAGACAAAAGGGGTCCAACCCGGTACTAGCAAGGTGTACCTAATAAAGTGGCCAGTGAGTGTATATTTTAATAATAAAATCAACATTATTTTTTTTCCTTAGTCATGAAGTAAAATACATATTTTTACTTTGTGGCCAAGAAAAACTCTATTATTAAAAGCTACAAAATTAAAGTCATGTCCACATAGTTTGCACATAGATTCATTGTGTCCGTGTTGAAATACTGGTACAGTAATATGAAGTGAACCAGCTGAGGACAGTCAGAGCCAGTTCTGCAGAGTCAGTGGCTGTGGGCTCTGAACCCGCTCCTCAGATGTTTTCAACAGCTTCTATGTCAACAGCCAAACCTGTATTGCATAACTCTGTGCTGTAGCCTACTTTCCTGTTGGCATTAGCGAAATACTATATTTCTTAAAGTGTTTTTTTTCCTAAGTGTTCATTCTTTAGATGAGAATCCAGAAGATCCAAACCATGCAAACTTCAGTGTAACACATTGCTATGAACAAACTGAACTGGATGATGGGTTCAAGCTCACCTGACGCGCCGCTCTCCTCGCCTCCCAGTACGGTTTGGAGTCTTCTACGGCTTTACCGATCTTCTTGACCTGCTCGTCCAGCTTGACCGTGGCCTCCACTAGGACGGCACGAAACTTCTGCCGGGAATCCTAAAGAACAGAGACCTTTTTGGATGAGTAAATCTAAAATCAAATGCACACTTACTCCAGTATATCAAACAAAAGTCTGTTACACTGTCTCTCAAAATTCATGGCACAAACAAAACCAAATTCAATGTGTAGTTCTTTAGTTCAAGATGTAGATGAGTTTGTTTCTTCCTCAGATTTGGAGAAATTGCATCGCATCACTTGCTCAACAGTGGATGCTCTGCAGTGAATGGGTGCCGTCAGAATGAGAGTTGAAACAGCTGATAAAAACATCACAATAATAGACAAGTAATCCACACCACTCCAGTCCATCAGTTAAAGTCTTGTGAAGCTTAAAACTGTGTGTTTGTATTTTTACAGCCAAAATACAGTCCATAATCCATAATAATGCTTCCTCCAGTGAAAAAATCCATCTGCTGTCGTCTCTCACATCAAAATCCTTCCACATACTAGTTTAGAGCGGTTTTGGTTTGTAAATGGTGCTTGATCTGTGCAGATTTCTCTCTTGATTCAGATTTTAGCCAGAAGCAACGGTTTGAAGTTAAAAAACACACTTAATGATGGATTTGTTTCTTACAAACATGCAGCTTTTAACTTCATAAGATGTTAATTTATGGACTGGAGTGATGTGGATTACTTATCATTGTGACTCTCATTCTGACGGCACCCATTCAGGATCCACTGGTGATCAAGTGATGTAATGCTACATTTCTCCAAATCTGGTGAAGAAACAAACTCCTCTTCATCTTGGATGGACTAAGGGTGAGGACATTTTCAGCTAGTGTTTATTTTTGGCTGAACTATTACTTTAACTTTGCTTCCTAATGAAGTGTATTCACGCTCCTAAAGCCCATTCAGGTTAAAAACTTTTTTTTTTTTGTGCAATATGCATCAGTGAACAGTGCTGTCTAAGGTTCACACTATTTCCATGGACGTCATAGTATTGTGATGCATTATGGATATTTAATTCAACTGTATGATCTACTGAATAAAAGACAGTGACAGATGAATTCTTGTCTTTGTGTTTCAAGAGTGAATTACAGCGCATGCAGTCGGAGAAATCTGAATAAATCTCAGTGCATTGAAAGGCTCATCATATCCAGGCAGCGTGAACTGGATGCTCAGGAATCTCTCTGAATTATGAGCGTCCATCTTTCAGTTTCACAGCAATGAAAGGGCTCAATAATCAGCCTTTTATAGCTCCCTGAAAAGCACTGATTCAACTAACTCAATTCAGCATTTAACACAGTTAAGAAAGAATCCACACCCTGCTTTCTAGACAGAAAACTCCCTCTCACGCTAAAGAACGCATCACGTTTGTTTCATAAGATGAGCAGAGGGCAAGTGCGTGTGTGTGTATATGGTGTCCAGCTCATCATCGGGTGGGTTCGGTCGCTCAGATGACATTTTTAAAAAAAACCCTGACATCTACATCCTTCCACACAGGACCTCAAGGACAAAAAGCACGTCAGAGGGATTTAGACTTCCTCTGACAGAATGACACGTCCTGCTTCGTTCTGCTGAACAACCACAGGCCAGATACAGAGAACATTTATAAAACAATCTGACAAGGAACAAATAGTCCTGAATCTGAAATTAAGAGGGCTTTAAAAACACATGTCCAAATTCTAGGATTATTGAAACTAAAACTATTGAAAAAAATGTGTTAATTCAAATGAGGCTGAAATAAAATACAAATATTAGATGAAAAACTAACTAAACCAAAATTAGACATTTTGCCTTGACTGCAGTGTTATTTTAATATCATTAAGACACTGTTTTTAATAATATTTGAAATTAGTTTATTTTTATATTTTTAGCTGTCATTTTAATTTTAATTGAAGTTTTAGTAATTGTTCTAATACTAAGTAATTGGTATAGTATTAAGTAAGTATCTAAGTAATTGTTTTAGTAATTGTAATTGTTTAGTAATTTTTATTAATTTTTTTAAACGTCTTTATATTTTTATTAGTTATTTTTTGTTTGAGTTATTTTAGTGCATCAAGTTAAACTTCATGAAGATGAGAAATGTTACATTGGTAACTAGCTGAGATAAAATAAAGCTTAAGTTTGTTATTTCAAGAAACAACAATTTCAGTTTTAGTTAACTATAATAACTCTTTTATTAATTAATAGGAATTACAATGAATTAAAACAAAAATAGTATTATTAAAAAATAATAAAAATGACAAAGCACATAAAGTTAAAATGAAACAAATTAAAAAGAAAATATATAAATAACCACAATTCTAAATATTAATATAAAAATATTAAAGAATAGACATTAAAATATTATACATATGCAAACTATAATACTAAATTTACATGCACTCTACATTAGTTGAGATTAATTTATGTTAACAAGTGTTTTACAAGATAAGATCTGATAATCACAAATATAGAGAATTTTACAACAATGAAGACATAGGTTATGCCTGTATTTTGATAATTATTGCTGACACTAACAAAAGCTTTTTTTGTAGGTAGTAACATGATATTCTCTGAAATACTTTACTGTGCATGGTATTATCATCGACACCATCTATTTACCATGGAAACATCACAGTACTTTTTCTAAGGAAATCATAAATCAGCTGAAACAAAACATGGAAATGAATGTTTCTGATGCCTATTACTTCTGCGTGTTTCTCCTCGAGAAGAAAGTCATCCGGGTTTGGAATGACAAGCATTTTCTTAAAGTACTGTCGTGGCCTGAATTCCAGACTCGGACAGGAGAGATTTCCTCTGTCTGCTCCACAGATATAAAGCGTGTCAGTCACATGAAATAAACGTCCTATTGGTCCGTGGCGGAAGGGGGAGGGTCTGAGCGCTTAGACATGTTCCGCCTGCAACCATCTTCAGCTAAAACAGTGACAGCACAAAACAAGCATGTGAACCTTACCTCCAGTTCCGTCTCCCATCTGTTGATGTTATCTGTAGACTGATTCAGTTTCTCCAGTTCACCCTGTAGAGGAGATAAAGGAGTTACGATGGCAGTCTCCTGTAATGCCAGCAGGCCGACAACATCTGGAAAGTGTTATTCGAGTAACCCAACACTGAGATTAAGCTCATATGTATGCTTTCCTGCGAAGTTAGCTCCACGCTGATGACACACAGATGTTGTTTTCATTACAACATCATGCGTTTATTTTCTTTCATGGGTGGAGGATGAAAAACCAGATCTTCTAGCACAACTAGCACACAGTCTAATACAGAACAATTATTCACTTTTAAGAGAAATGCATCATTTAAAATGCATTAAAAGTGTCATTTCTTTTAAGGCAAGTACTACAAGTGGACATTTGAAGCAAAACATTACACAAAAAGAAGTATGATAAAATAATGTGTTTTAAATAATTAAAAGTCATAAAATAATAGATACCGTGAAGAAAAGATGAAAATATATCTGGATAAATTAATCTAAATCTTGCTTGAAATGTCTATAGGCCTATGTCATTGCATTAGAAAATGACTTATATTAGGTCTTTATATATATATATATACATACACTCTAAAAAAATGCTGGGTTAAATATGGACAGCGACTGGGTTGTTTTCTACCAACAGTTAAATGTTTAACCCAGCCCCATCTGCTGGGCTTGTCCATATTTTACCCAGCGTTGGGTTGTATTTAACCCAGCATTTTTTAGAGTGGAGCCTACATACAAATGTACATACTTTTGACATTTTAGGTGTTTTTAGTGAATAAAACACATCATATTAATCTTGCACTCATAAAAAGGACTTAATTCTGCATGCAGTGCACGTGAGCTTTACAGAGGAAAATGAGTTACTGACATGATTGTCAACGCGGTTCCTCAATGTAACAAACAATGAAACAATGTAACAGAATACACCAGATGATGTAATGATGGGGTTCCCCTTATCAGCAGCTGCGGAACATTATTAATGCAATGCATTTATATGATACGATCTGATCGAGCTTTAATCCAATCAGAGTTTGATGGCTCGGTCTAACTTCGGTTCTGGTTTCGGGAAGGATGAAGAGAGAGTTGGATACAAAGCGGAAAAATATAACAGCATAGCCTACATATCCATATATCTTAACACAGCGTTCAGTCGGGTTGCGTTTAAATGGTTCTGTCGATGTGAATTCTGGATTGTGTCGCTCTGTACCTGAATCCTCGGGTCGACCTCCTCTTCCTCCAGGGATCCCGAGTCTTCGTCAGATTTGTTCTCTTTCTCCGTGTCGTTCATTTCGATAGCAGACGTGATTCGTCTATTACTGGCCGAACAAAGCGCGTCTCTGTCCGGGATAACGGGCTCAGATGATCCGCGCTCACTCCATAACAACATCCAGAAAACGCGTTTAAAAGACAAGCGTACGATCTTTCCTCGTATCCAAAAGATAGCCTACTTAATCTACCGAGACACACACACACACACACACACACACACACACACACACACACACACACAGACTGGAGAATGCGAAGCGCCCCCTCCGGTACAAACCCTCGCAGTCCTGCGGGAGGGTCACTGCAGTTCACATGCACACTGACACACCGAGAGATATTATCTATATAACAGAACAGTATTTATTCATAGTTAGATTAGGTATTTTCAGCTTTCATTATAGTTGTTAATTTACGTGCATTAGACATTTTTTGAGTTTGATTTTTAATAGCAATTTAGCGTTATTTTTATTTCAGGTTCAGTTTTTGTACTTCAACTTATCTTATTTCAAATAATTGCCAAGGCAACATATCTAATTGTTATTCAAATATTTATTTTACATATTAAATATAAAAAATAGCAATTATACCCACACACACACACATATATATATATGTGTGTGTGTGTGTGTGTGTGTGTGTGTGTGTGTGTGTATGTGTATGTGTGTGTGTTGTTGTGTGTGTGTGTGTGTGTGTGTGTGTGTGTGTGTGTGTTTGTGTGTGTGTGTGTGTGTGTGTGTGTGTGTGTGTGTGTGTGTGTGTGTGTGTGTGTGTGTGTGTGTGTGTGTGTGTGTGTGTGTGTGTGTGTGTGTGTGTGTGTGTGTGTGTGTGTGTATGTATATGTGTGTGTATATATACATATAGCACTACATTCACTTTTTAATAAATAGAGAATTGAAATAGGCATAAAGGCATATGTATGTTAATGTTACATGTTAATTAAATAGCTTTTAGTACTTTGACATTCTTTGTCAAAAATAACATTTTTAAAATTCAAATGTATTTTTTTATATTTGCTTTTTCAACCCTGTCAAAGACACACAACATATTTTAGACACTAAAGGCAGTAAATTAAGAGTTTTTTTAAACTATGAAATTCCAATGATGTATAAATATGTATAACTTCCGTTCTGTGTATGTTAGCGAATACAGTGATATTTGATTATGATTCAGTGAATGTCTTTGCCTGGTTCAATCCAGTTTGCTCTTATTTGCTGTCAAAACAAAAACTCTGTGTCCATCATAAACACAGACACACGGCTACTGATGCTCAGATACAGTTCAATTATTATAACACTCTGCTCTTCATATAATATAAAACCTTTTTACTGTAGTCCTAAAAATGTATTGTATTTAAATAATAAAATAGTGTCTCTTCTAGAGATCAGATACATAACGAGATGAGTAGATGAAGAACAAGCATCAGTGTAGTAAAGTGTTTTATCAGGTTCAGCAGTTTCCAAACGATCACACTGACCTGCTTCAGTCAGAGCACAACACACCGAAACTGGACTAATGGCGCCCTCCAGCGGATCAGAACAGACATAGCACTGGAACCTTCTCATGAACATGAGCTCTAACCTTCAGTCTGTGGTTCTGACTTAACTTAACTTAACTTTAACCTAACTTAACTTTAAGACACTGTTGGGTGTAACCCAGCTAAATGTAATGACTAAGATATAAGATATAATATAGAATAGAATATTCGTTACAAAATACTTTTTTATTACATTTAAATGAAAGTGTTATTTCTGTTTCTATATTATTATTATTATTATTATTATTATTATGTGCTGTCAAAAGATTAATTGTGATTATCGCATCCAAAATAAAAGTTTTTGTTTGCATAATATATGTGTGTGCATTGTGTATATGTATTATGTATATATAAATACACTCACACATATAGTATATATTTTTTTAATATTTACACGTTTATACATTTATATATTAATATTTTTATATTATATAAAGGCTATAAATATATTTAATATATAAACATAACATATTTTTCTTAAATATATACATGCATGTGTTTGTATTTATATACAAAATAAATATACACAGTATGCACACGTAGCTATATTATGTAAACAAAAACTTTTATTTTGGATGCGATTAATCGTTTATGTTGCTCTATATAATTTAAATGTGATTAACGTATATATTTCAAGCTTTTACATTTAAATTAGATTAAATTATTATCATAGTGTTTGTATTATGTTGCTGCTGCTGTTGTTAAGAATAATTCATATTAATGCAAGATCAAAATGAGATTGCATTTATTATGATTATTGATATATTTGGATAATATTGAGTAGGTATGCTGTGTACACAGTCGAGGGAACGGCTGTCTATTTAGAGACGGTTCCTTGTGAAGCTGAAGACGTGTGTTGTCACGTGACGTCACTCCGCCAGAGCACAGGCGTTGTTCTCCGCACAGGAGGCTGAAGCGGGTCCGGTCCTGCAGGTCCAGATCAGGAACACTCAGCTACAGGCCGATATGAGACAGTGAGAGCGCAGCAGAAGCAGAACCAGAACCGGAATCATCTGCGATCACCATGACGACGCAGCCTTAGTGCTCAGCATCCGCATCCTCAGCATCATCCGCGGCTCAGGTGCGCCGTCAGTCCGTCAGGCAGGATGGAGTTCAAAGAGCTGGTGGACACCGCCGAGAAATGGTGCTCCGGGAACCCGTTTGACCTGATCTTCGCCGAGGACGTGGACGAGAGGCGGCTGGACTTCTACGCCGAGCCCGGGATCTCGTTCTACGTGCTCTGCCCGGACAATCTCACCGGAGGAACCGACAATTTTGTAAGTATGACATAATCGAGCAAGAGCCTGGGGAGGAGGGGGAGCTGCGCGCGCGCCCGTGTGTGGATGCTGTTGTGTTCTAAATGCTCTTTCGTCTCAATTACAGAAAGTACTAGGGGTTTTGGACATGCTACTATGGTATTAGCATGGCTATTAGACACATGGTAGTACCATCCTGTGTTAGAAAAACATGTTTTCTGGCCAAAATACATTTTAAATATATGCTAAAAATGTCTTGTAAACAGTAAAGCTCAATAAAAAAAAGTTTCAGCCTTCATTTACCCAAATATATTGCAAAATTGCAAGGGCAAGAAAATACAGTGAAAAATTCAATATCATTTTTCAAAAGTGACCTATGTGAATACACACACAACACACACACACACACACACACATGTTGGTTTTTATGGTTTACGGGGACTTTCCTAGGCGTAATGGTTTTTATACTGTACAAACCGTATGTGCTACCCTACACCTACCTACACCTAAACAGCCCCACAGGAGACGGTGCATTTCTATTTCCCTCAAAAAACTCACTCTGTACGGGGGACACTGAAAATGTCCTCATAAATCACCTTCTCCTTGTAATACCTATGTCACCCATGTCATTATACAAATGTGTGTCCTCATAAACCACATAAACATGCCCACACACACACACACACACACACACACACACACACACACACACACACACACACACACACACACACACACACATACGCGCGCGCGCGATCCCACACACACACACACACACACACACACACACACACACACACACACACACACCACACACACACACACACACACACACACACACACACACACACACACACACACACACACACACACACACACACACACACAGAAATATCAGTAACATGGTATATATTGGACACTATCACTGTAAGCTGTTATTGCTGAGGCCTTCTGCTGTTTATCTCAAAGCAGATTAAATGATGTCACTGTTTTTGACCGCAGAACTTTCTCCATATGCTCAGCTGGATTTCTGGATGTTGTGAGGTTGCATGCAACAATTTCATTTTAGAAGTCTATCCAGTGTATAGACTGATGCATAGCCTGGTCAGACAGGCATGGTTCATTATTGCAAGTGCTTTATCAGCACACAAAGGTCTTAAGCTGAACAGTTCCCTAGACACTGTCACTGAGGAACAAATAGTGCAGATATTCTCAGTGTTTTGTGCTGTGATGCAGTAAAAACACATACAGTATTTGCATTGATGCTCCTCTTTCACGTATCTGTCATGTTTGCTTTCTATTCAGAATCAGTTTAATGGTTTGAAATGAACCACAAGAGTATACTGTAGTTCCCTCACATCACACCACATGACCAGACCGCATCAGACCGCTGCACCAGAGTCCCAGAGCTCACAAAAATATCAGCGCATGCACCGGCAGGACAGGGATCTAATTACTCACGCTGATCAATACACAGTTCAGCAGGATCACAGAGCCAGAGAGAGCAAGAGATTGTACTTTATTAATAGATAAATCTACAGTGAATCCAATTAAAAAAAAGAGCACTTTAAAAATCTGTGATTATTGTGCATTTAAACCTAGAATTGAACAGGATTATGAACATTTTAAACATAATATAACTATTTCTACTTGTGCAGTAATACAATAAGTAATTTTTCAGTGCAAATTTTCACTCAGATTGTCATGTTGAAAATAAGCATTTTTTCTAGACTTAGTGTAGAAACAATTTTCACTCAGAAATAGCTAGTAAATTATTGCAAAGAAACAGCAAGTATTGCATTGAATTTACATTTTGAAGTACAAAGACTGAAATAGTTTTTTCTTGTAAAACATGCTCTAATATATTTACAAAATTCTGGCATGAAACTCTAGATGGCGCAGTCCGATGGATCTAACTCAATGTGAAATAATGACATCATTATCTCATGTCACAGCTGATTGGTTCTCTTCTGTGTCAGTGGCCAATGAGCTCGCTGCTCAACATTCAAATACTTAGCTAGTGTTTGCTGTAGCACCTTCCCCAGCTTCACCTGTATAGATCTGCTACGGTGTGATCTTGTATGCTATATGGGGGTTATACAATATTGTTATAAGTGCAGCAGCAGTATTTCTTACATGTTCAATGCAGCATGTTGTGGATGTATTGGCAGTAGCTAGTCTCGGTACTTGCTCTGCCTCAGCAGCAGTAGCAGCGTAGCAGATCTATTCCTCTAAGACCAAATACATTAACATCGTCATGTACATTACCATGTCAACCCCTCCGAGAGTTGTCATGACAGAAATGTTTTATTTACAACTTCAAAGAATGTTATTAGGCTGCATATAAAAGTATATATGAACCAGTTGAAGGAGAACAATTGCACACTCACTTAAGTATAGGCTATTTATTAACCAACGTTTTGGCTAGTAGCCTTTTTCAAGGTCAAGATTACTAATCGAAACGTTGGTTAATAAATAGCCTATGCTTAAGTGAGTGTACAGTTGTTCTCCTTTACTTGGTTCATATATATATACTGACCAAAATTATAAACGCAACACTTTTGTTTTTGCCCCCATTTTTCATGAGCTGAACTCAAAGATCTAAGACTTTTTCTATGTACACAAAAGGCCTATTTCTCTCAATATTGTTCACAAATCTGTCTAAATCTGTGTTAGTGAGCATGAGATAATCCATCCACCTCACAGGTGTGTCATATCAAGATGCTGATTAGAGAGCATGATTATTGCACAGGTGTGCCTTAGGCTGGCCACAATAAAAGGCCACTCTAAAATGTGCAGTTTTATCACACGGCACAATGCCACAGATGTCGCAAGTTTTGAGGGAGCGTGTAATTGGCATGCTGACTGCAGGAATGTCCACCAGAGATGTTGTCTGTTTATTGAATGTTCATTTCTCTACTATAAGCCATCTCCAAAGGAGTTTCAGAGAATTTGGCAGTACATGCAACCGGCCTCACAACCGCAGACCACGTGTAACCACACCAGCCCAGGACCTCCACATCCAGCATCTTCACCTCCAAGATCGTCTGAGACCAGCCACCCGGACAGCTGCTGCAACAATCGGTTTGCATAACCAAAGAATTTCTGCACAAACTGTCAGAAACCATCTCAGGGAAGCTCATCTGCATGCTCGTCGTCCTCATCGGGGTCTCGACCTGACTGCAGTTCGTCGTCGTAACCGACTTGAGTGGACAAATGCTCACATTCGATGGCGTCTGGCACTTTGGAGAGGTGTTCTCTTCACGGATGAATCCCGGTTTTCACTGTACAGGGCAGATGGCAGACAGCGTGTATGCCATCGTGTGGGTGAGCGGTTTGCTGATGCCAGCGTTGTGGATCGAGTGGTGATGGTGGCGGTGGGGTTATGGTATGGGCAGGCATATGTTATGGACAACGAACACAGGTGCATTTTATTGATGTCATTTTGAATGCACAGAGATACCGTGACGAGATTCCGAGGCCCATTGTTGTGCCATTCATCCACGACCATCACCTCATGTTGCAGCATGATAATGCATGGCCCCATGTTGCAAGGATCTGTACACAATTCCTGAAAGCTGAAAACATCCCAGTTCTTGCATGGCCAGCATACTCACCGGACATGTCACCCATTGAGCATGTTTGGGATGCTCTGGATCGGCGTATACGACAGCGTGTTCCAGTTCCTGCCAATATCCAGAAACTTCACACAGCCATTGAAGAGGAGTGGACCAACATCCCACAGGCCACAATCAACAACCTGATCAACTCTATGTGAAGGAGATGTGTTGCACTGCGTGAGACAAATGGTGGTCACACCAGATACTGACTGGTTTTCGGACCCCCCCCCCCCCCCAATACAATAAAACTGCACATTTTAGAGTGGCCTTTTATTGTGGCCAGCCTAAGGCACACCTGTGCAATAATCATGCTGTCTAATCAGCATCTTGATATGCCACACCTGTGAGGTGGATGGATTATCTCGTGCTCACTAACACAGATTTAGACAGATTTGTGAACAATATTTGAGAGAAATAGGCCTTTTGTGTACATAGAAAAAGTCTTAGATCTTTGAGTTCAGCTCATGAAAAATTGGGGCAAAAACAAAAGTGTTGCATTTATAATTTGTTCAGTGTATTTTTCCTTCAACTTGCACCTCTATAGGTGTGCGTTTGCTTTGCCTCACTTGCTGCATATAAAAGTGCCATGCAGGTGATTGGATAATGTTAACCAATATCCAAATAGCTGTTTAGACATTATTTTAGCAAGCTTGCATTCAGTCTATCTTACTTGTAGACCTTTCAATTTCATTTAATTCTGATTGAATAATCTGTTCACTTGGAATATGTTGGATTATAAGTATAAGGGGCTGTGAATGGTCAATAATGTTGACTTTAAAATAAAATGATGACTATAAGAATGATGCTCTAGAAAAACTACTCATAACTAACTAACACAACTGAGTAGAATTGGAGCTCCTCTGGTTTGGCCTGCGGTGTTTTTTCCTTCTGGTTCCTGTGAACTCCAGACAGATGCATATATCTGTCTCTCTGAAATCAGTAAAAGAAAGTTTTCAATGCAGTGCTTCAAGCATTTGCTCACAACACAGCTTGAGCGGATATCTCTGGAGAAAGACAGAATGTGTAGAATTCATTCACCATGTGTTGATGTTCGCTGCTGAAACAGGAAGTTGGACTGGGGCATAACAATATTAATAACCTTGTTGAGCATTAGAATTCTGCCGAATTTTACATCTGTATATTCATTGAATTTTAGTTTTTCTAGTACACATGCATGTATATGATAGCCATAAAATCACATACACAAACAGCTGCAAAACTCAATTTTTGGTTTCATGAGTTTTGAGATCATCTTACATTTCCCTGTGAGGTCTAGAGGAACCAGAAGGACTGAAATATCAGCACAGTTTGCCGTGGGGAGCTCCAGAGATGGATGATGTGTTGTGCATGTCCTTGTTAATCCAAAAAGTGCATTTTAAGAGAGCATTTAGAGTGACACACATGCACTAAAACAGTCCTTATATAATTGTGCAACAAAAGCACAGCAATCTGCAAACTAAACATTTATCTGTGTAATGTATAACAGTACAAACATCAGCTTTTATTGTTATCGGTCTCTTCAAATTGCAACAAACAGCAGATAACAAACAGAAAATATAATGTATTACACTACATGATGTTACACACACTGGAATGGTGTAAACTTATATTATATAGAATTCTCTGTTCTATTGTATTCTATTCTATTCCCTCAATAATAATTTTTCTCAAACGCAGGTTGGTAGGAGAAGATTATTTGGGCCATCTACTGAAAAATGGTCCCTCTCGCTTGGATAAATATAACGGGACAAAGAGTTTCAGTGTCCCAGATTCTCTGCTGGAAGCTGAACTTTGACCTCAGAGAATTCCTCTTAACCATATATGGACAGAAATAAAAATAACAGGGAGTTTGAGTTCAAATATGTTTTACACTTGTATCTTTTTAGTCTGATTGTAGTTTCCATCTGACAAACAAATTCTCCCTATTGCAAATGCTATCATCAATCAGAATCAGAATCAGAAAGAGCTTTATTGCTTACACACACATATTGTCTTGGTGACAGAAGCTTCCAGTGCAGACACAGATAACAAAATCAACAAGTGATTAAAAATAAATATGTGAAAACAATAGACAAAAAGACAAGAGACAATATATTGTATGTACAGATGTGGATGTGTAAAGGTTTTCATGAACATGAAAAACAGTTTACTGTGCTTTATAACTCCATGAAGCACAAATAAAAAATGCACATTGACTGTACATGTATGTGGTTTATATATATTGGCAGGTGCTCTTATACAAAGTGACTTACATGGCATTTAATATATATTTTTATACAGATTTTTATCAAGCACTCCCCGAGAATCAAACCCATAAACGTGGTGTTGCTAGGTAAAAGAAATGTAAAAGAAAGTGTATTTATAAAAAAAGACACCAAATTTAGATAAATAAGCATTTGATAAAAATAGATCAGTGATTAAATTGGGTTGAAATATGAAATGTTTGTATTACTGTGAAACTAGTGAAAGGATGTGTTTAACTCTATGTGTGTTTTCAGCATGTGTGGAGTGAGAGCGAGGACTGTCTGCCGTTTCCTGCAGCTCGCGCAGGACTACATCTCCTCCTGCGGGAAGAAAACACTGCTGGAGGTGCTGGACAAAGTCTTCCGATCCTTCAGGCCTGTACGTCTCACTCTACAGCACAAGAAACTATTATACAGCCACGTAATATAATTCATTAGTTTAACTTTGTAATGCATAACCTTTGCCAAGCAGTCCATATAAGCTGTGAATGCTCTTCATACCCAAGCCATTTAAGAGATTTGAGATTTATTACTATAACTTCCCTTGTCATTGGAGGTGTAACATAAGGCTTACATAATAGTTGAAAATGTTGGAAATAAGCATGTAGCTGGCAATTTCCTGCAAATCTGTACCAGTTACAGAGGCCTTTGGCCTTGATGTCTGTACTCTTTTGCTATGAATCTTCATTATTTGATATGGTCTCAGTGGTTTTCTGGCATGTGGCTGATTCCATGCATGAGGAAACCTGAAAAGCAGAAAGATGTGCTGCTTCTGCCAGATCTCGATGACCGAAAATAACATTTGAACTAAATCAAATGAAAATAAGTTGTAACTGTATATTTAATTTTTTTTCTCAAACAAAGCAAATGTTGAAGGGCCAAAGAAAACTTAAGTTCTTACATTTTTTGGTATAGACAAAGAGTGTTGATTGTATATTTTAATAATCAAAGTGAACATTTCTGAGGATTTGTATTGTTCCCCCCATGCTTGACAAATCTTGCATGTGTGACGTGTGTACAGACGTGTTTTTAAATGTTTCGAATGTAAATACTCATGCAATCAGATTTTAGAGCCAAAACTATGTGTTTACAATCTTATAAAGGAATCTCTGGAATGCCAATGCATGCTTCATTTGAATACTCTGTTTGATTCTGTTCTATTCAGTTTGGATTGATTGTGAAATTCTTCTGCAGCTCCTGGGTCTTCCAGATATTGATGATGACACATTTGATCAGTATCACGCAGACGTGGAGGAGGAACCAGAGCCAGACCTCCAGCAGATGGGTGTGAGCCAGCAATAATGCCCAGCAGAGAGGCTCTGCGCTGGGCCACAGTCTCTGCATCAAGCCCTGCTCTCCTAACCGTACTCACCTGGCTCTTCTTCTTACAGTATACACACAAACACACACACTGCATCATTACACCCTTTATAATCTGGACAGCTTTTCCTGCACCCTGATTTGAACTCAAGTGATCAATATTACTTCTCATCACATTCAAGCAGAGACAAAACAAATATCTCATTCCCAGCTTTCATAATATATATTTTTTCAATAATCTGGAGGCAGTAGATTAGAAACGTATGTTCAGAATGGAATACCAGTGTTCTGTATACTGCTGCATTGTCACGTGACCTCATTATGTTGCATGTTTAATTCAGTTGTTAAAAATTACAGTAGGATGTTTTGCATTCACATCCAAATTTGTGGTAAAAAATGTCTTAATTCTTGACAGTGTGATCAAAAGGTAAAAGTTGCAATTGGTATCACGTCCTATTCATTCATTAAATTGGAAATAAAAGGTAAATGCTGCACATTTTTGATCAATTCTGTAGGGCAGGTATTCCATGCAAACACAACATTTACATGGAAAATAATAAGAGTAGTATGCTGTTCTGAAAATAACACTTTTAATCGAAGTTGAATAATTAATGAAAGTCACTTTTTTATGTACACTAATGAATGATTCACAGTTAGACCAGGAACATGCATTAAGAAAGTAAATGGGATCAGTTATTTTGTGTTCATGTAGTGAATCTTGATGTCCATTGTGGACTGATTGTACCCTTGACTAATACGTTTACCCCAGATCTTGTCTTCGTATTGAAATATACTTTAAATCACTCCAAAAACCTGCTAAATGACAAATAACCAAAGCTGACTGCATGTGCATATAACGTATCTGTGTTTAAGGGTCAAATTAAACAAGATCAGAAGATAAGTCTAATCACTGATTCAGAGGTGATGAGGTTATTGTGTTGGTGAGATGTTTAAACAGACCCTTGATTAATCCTCTCTTTGCCTTTATTGTCTTTTGATTGTATTAATCAACATCCTCTGCGTAGGAAAGATCAACTCAAGAGTTTCAACCTCAGAAAGGTCAAACTGTGTATCTAAAAGTCTTCAAAATAAAGGTTCATCTGCAGTTCAACACTGAATCCAATTCTTATCAAGATCCATTTTTGGTCTCATAGAGTTCGTGAGTTGATATAGACTTCTTTAAAGGTGCTCTGTACGATTTTTAAATATAGCATCAGCACATTTAAAGATATAGGGCCCTATAATACACTTGGCGCAATGCCAGATGCGTTTTGTGCTAGTTTCAGCCTGATGCAGTTCTCATTTTCACGTCCAGTTCCACGTTGTTGAAATAGTAAATGCACGTGCTTCAATCTGTTCACACATGGGCGTGCTGGTCTGAAAAGGAGGTGTGTTCAGGCGCATTGTTGGCGTGCTGCTATTTTGAGGTATCTGAAAACATTGCACCTTTGACCAACTAAAACCTAAAGTTAATGGCGCAGTATTTTTTTATTTAAGGGGCATGTTCATATTATGCACCATATGCCAAATATAAAAAATGAAAGGATTAAAATGTAAAAGACTATTATTGTGTATGCTTTAACCTCGAGCACAAGCAGATCTGGCTCTTAAAGAGATTAGACTCTGATTGGTTTATTGCACGTTATGCCCAAAACACACCCATGACTCATTAAGAGAATAAAGGGTAAAACCTGTCGGTGCCAATAGCTTCGTGGTTAGTGTGTCGACATATAGCGCAACTGCTCACAGCGACCCGAGTTCGAAAGTCCTTTGCTGCTCCCCTCTCTCCAACCCAATACGTTTACGCTTTAAAAAAAAACTAGCAAAGGTGTATTTGGATATGCCCTAAGTGCACCTGCGCCGTGCGCTTCAGACCATGCGCTCTGATCGTTAAAATACGGCCCAGTATGTTCAATTTTTCCAACAGTCGGAACGGCTGGGGCGTGTTTGTTATTGTATGTAAGCCACGCCCTTTGAAACTGATGCCCCTCCCCACATTTATAATGAGATGCGAGAGCAACCTCCCACTCCGCTCTGTAAAAGCAAGCTGGTGGAGCACAGCACGGAGCTTTCTATGAAAGAAGAACATCCACATGCCCTGTTTTTATATTTGCATAAAACCTCCTCATTTGACATTGCTTATATAAGCCACATTTATCTGAAGTGTCATTATCTTTCAGTTTTTTTGTTGCGCAAAAGGGGGCGTGGCCAAAGCATGCATTGGTTTTGAGATGTGCTGCTCCTGTGCGACGAGTTGAGAAATTGTACAAAAAAAAAGGTTGAGAAATCTTATATAGCACCTTTAAAGAAAACATAGATTAGGAAGTTATTGAAATCAGTTTTTAAAGCACTAGATTTAGTTATTTTGTGGCAGTTGGGATTATCCTGTAAAACCCTGGATATCACCAGAACCTTTATTTTTAAGAGCAGGCCTATATATATATCAGCTGATTCAGGTGACTGCTGTGTTATGGTCATGTGACCTGATGCAGCAGTTGCCATGGCCTGTTTAAAGCATCATTTATCTGCTGTCATCTCACCAAACATGCCATGCTGGCAGGACTGCACAGACAGCGTCACAGACGAGGTCAGCAGAGGCACAACATGTTTCTTCAGGACGTACTGGATGTGAATGTGCTGACGTTACACATGCGGCCGCTAAACTTCCACTGTCTTCTGCTTCCATAGTGTCTCCCTGCACATGTGTAGAGATGAATTATACCAACAGTGTGTCACAAAGCTGCTGTTTCTGTCTTTATGTAGTTATGTAACAGTTAAAGCTCTGTACCAGATTGTGATATTTATTTGATTTTACTGTTTATGTATTTGTCCCATGGCCTAAACTTCTCAACTTTGCCACTTTATGAGTAATTTGAATGTATTTTGCTTGACCATTTATACGTAGCTTAACTTTTTTTTGTTTATATGTATTATTTTTTTCTCCTGACTGTCTTTATTGTGTAACAGTTAAAGCTTTATACCGGATTTGTGATTTCTATTTGATTTATTATTTATATTATTTATTAATATATATATATTGTTTATTATTAGTTTACCTGTTTATAATTTAGTTATTTATTTACTACTTTATGTGTGTGTAAATCCATTTGTGGATGATATTTTTTTCGCATTTATAACTAAGAATTTAATTTCTAAGAAGATTGTGCAAATCTTACAATGTGGTAATTGGAAATATTTGTATTGATTTCAGATGAATATTGATGTGTCTGTCATTTAGAATGAAACTGGAGTAAAATGAGTTTGGGTCAGCATGTACTGTAACCTGAAATTCAACAATTAAAGTGTAACCTTATGAGTGTCTCCTGTGTGTCTTAGCCTTCATTTCATAGCTGGTCAAACCCTGCCCCCCCCCCCCCCCCCCCCGCGGATCAATAGGCTGTAACCTTTGACATGAAATATTGACATAGTAAAACTGCTGACTAAATGCAGGAAGGCGTTAAATGTTGTGAGATGCCATGTAAATGCACTCCTAAAATATTTAGACCTATATTTAAGATTTAGGTAAATTGCATACAATTTCGATCCATTTGGATTACACCGTTTTAAATAAACTAATAAACTTAATGTGATGCATATTTGTCAGCCATACATAAATAAAACGGGAAAGATTTCTGCTCTCAAAAAATAATGTCAGTTTGCATTTATTTGGTTTAAATTATCATATTTTCAAAATGCATGGAAGGCATTTGTATAGAATAAAGAAATGTAGAGATCAGGAAAAAATAAACTTGAGATGGAAAATGGGAAGACTCGAGAATTATAAGTAGAATTGGACACAGGATTGAATGGTAATATATTATCAGACAGGTTTATGTGTACATGAAGAGTTAGTTTATTTGCAAAAACAGAAAACTAAATCATGTTTTTATTACATTTCATAATCATGTTTTTTTTTTTGTTTTTATTGTGTTATAGCATGTTTTTTTTTTTTTGCGTTAGTTATTATTATTTAATAAAAACAACTCAACCATAATTTGAATTTTTAGTTATTATTATTTCATCAAAACAACCCAACTGCAGTTTGATTGATATTGGAATACAGGAAAAAAAACAAAACATGATTCAAATTGTTTTTAAAAACGGCATGACAGACAGACATTTTTTACAGCATTGCAGAGCATATGACAGAACAATACAAATACTACAGACAAAAGTACAATTACAATGTACAGAATATAACTTGAGAAAAAGTTAGAAGCGATGAAATCAAAGAGTTGCTGTGTTGGATGTTTTTAATCGTCACACTGCAGTTCAGTGTGTGCTGACGCTCCATAAGAACAATACAAGAAGAAGAAGCAGCTCATGTGATCTCCTAAAGTACTGGAGGAGTGCTGGGAATGATGGAGGATGCCGTTTCGGAGGAACAGTAGAATACGGGTCAAGGAGTATGGCATGGATAATAAGATCTTCTGTCCTAATGTACCACTCACTGATGCCCCACTATGAAGAGTCCCTGAACCGCTTGTAGATCTGAGCTTAGACAAGCCCAAAGATGAATGCATTGGAAAAGAGGTTAATGCTATTCTACAAAATACATTTTATTCAACATGACGAATATTTACGGATGGATCTAAAGAACCTCATAGTCAAAAGATTGGAATAGGTGTATATATTTCAAAATGTAAAATATGAATTAGTTTGAAATTGCCTGATGATTTATCAGTATACACTGCAGAGTTAACATCTATAATATATAGGACTACAGTGGGTTGAACAAGTCAGACCAAATAAAGTAAGTAATATGTTCTTCTTCAGCTTTAATTAGTACATGTGAGGTCAGACAGAGAAGATTTATTCATGGAAGTGTCTCTATCTTTCTACAGATTGAAAGAGGCTGGAATAATGGTGTATTTGTGTTGGGTGCCAGCACATGGTGGTAATGAAGTTGCTCATAAACTAGCTAAAAAAAAGCACTAGGCAAGACGGAGGTGGATGTTAAAGTGCCTATGGGGAAAAGCAGGCAAAGTCGATTTGAAAGAAAAAGGTCATGAATAAATGGCAAATTAGATGTGATACTAGTAGCACAGGGAGATGGTGTTATAGTATTACGCAGACACTAGCTAGGGAGGATACATTGTCAGGGGAGAAATAGGAAAGAAGAGGTGTGGCTGTTTAGATTAAGACTGGGGCATACAGGGTTGAAATCAACACTGGCACTTATGCGTTTACATGAAAATGGGTTATGTGATGTATGTGGTGTATATGAAAATGTATATAATGTGCTTTTTAGGTGTGGCAAATATAGTGTATATCGTGATATATTATTCAGTCACTTTGGGGAGGAAAGAATTACACATGAAGATATTCTAGGAAAAGGTTTAATGGATAGACAGAGCACTAATTAAATATGTATATGACTCAGGTTTAGGATCTAGATTATAATATGTGTGGATGGGAGTACTCTAACTAATCTGGGGCTTGAAGAGCTAATTGTGAGTGTTAGAGGAGCTGAACACGCAGCGCTAGCGTGAGCATGTGATCCGAGTGCCCCATAGATTGGAGAGAGTATGAAACATCCACAACCAGACAGGAGGTGGAGCAGCTGGCTGCTGGTGCAGTCTTAACAACCTTAACACGCTCAAAACTGTGGAGATGATCGTGGACTTCAGGAGAATCCACCCACGCACCATCATGAACAGCACTGTGACTGCAGTGGAGTCATTCAGATTCCTGGGCAGCACCGTCTCTCAGGACCTGAAGTGGGACAATCACATTGAGTCCATGGTGAAGAAGGCCCAGCAGAGCTGCTGATACAGTTCTACTCTGCCATCATCGAGACTGTCCTGTGTTCATCTATAACTCTTTGGTTTAGTTCAGCTACCAAACAGACATCAGAAGACTACAACGGACAGTCAGGACTGCTGAGAGGATAATCGGTTATTTTCATTTTAATTTTGTATTTATTTTTCTCCTCCCCCAATCCAAATGTCATACTCATCACCTCTGTAAGTTTATTTGATGCCCAGTGCAGTAGGTGGCGACAATGCTCCTAAAGAGTTAGTCGCCATTAAACCAGAAGAAGAAGAAGAATAAGAAGCGCACGTGATCTTCGGCGTCTGTTGAAGTTTGTTTGCGGTGCGCTCGGCTCTCATCGGCTTGGGAAGTGTGCAGAGTTGTTTGGGCGTCGCTTTTTTGCGTGTTTAGTGAACATTTTGCACGTATCAGTCTTTGATTCGCTATATTTTTGGCATCTGGTCCAGTTTGAGGTTCCTAGGTTTTTTAAATACTAATATTGTATACACTATGGGTCCGAAGCAGAGCAGTCCGTCCGTGGAGGTTCGGATCCGATCTTACTCCGGTTCCGATTTGGCAAACTCTGACGCGCGAGCTGCGGTTCTGCGCTATTACGCGGGCGGTTCGACGGGACAGATCGGTGAACGGGTCCAGTTTTCGTCGCAAAGACCCGGTTCGTTCATCCAGAGCGCCGTTATCCCGACCGGCGGCCGGAGAGATGAGACAGACGGGCAGAGAGCGCTGCTGATCGGGTCACTGCCTGTGCACCTCACCCCTCACCTGCTGGGCGGTAAGACACTGGACTGACTTACTATTATATTTGTGTGTGTGTGTGTGTGTGTGTGTGTGTGTGTGTGTGTGTGTGTGTGTGTGTGTGTGTGTGTGTGTGTGTGTGTGTGTGTGTGTGTGTGTGTGTGTGTGTGTGTGTGTGTGTGTGTATTTAATATCTATCTCTCTCATGTTGACCTCATATGATGAATTCATAATATCAAGTTATCATAATAACAAGTTCATCTGATGTATTGTGTGATATTATGGATTTTCATATAATGGCAGTAATTTAATATTATATATATATTGTATTATTATGTTGCTTATTAGTCTTAAATGATTACACAACATTTGTATATGATCACAAGCTCACATGTGTATTATGATACTAGTCCTATAAAATATTGTAGATTATTGACAATTTCTTATGATTAGCCCATATTGGTCTTTTTAATATGTATAATACGGCCGTATGCATTATATGAAGCTTGATGAACTGCCTTATTATATGATTATCATAATCACAACAATATACCTTGTACTTATGATATAGTATAATGGAGTTTATTGTCCTTAAAGTATTTAACTTTCTTTATGACAGTATTATAGTGATATATTCTAATATAATGAATCTCATTTACTATATATATATATATATATATATATATTATATATAATTAATCTTGTTGACGGTATATGTTGCATTATCTTATTATACCACCTTGTCATAATTAAGCTTTAAATGTGTTGTTGTATGTTCTAATGTAAATTATCAGTCATTTAGGTGATATTGATATCTTATTTGGTTATTATAGGAGCTTATAATGGGTCACACTATATATATAAGGTCACACTGTATTTTATGTGATGTAGGATAGATTTCAAATGCATGATTGAATGTTGTTTCATGGCTTTTTGTTCCTGTAATCTGCACGTCATGTTCCGAACGGCCTGTGATCAGAGCGCTGACGGTCTTGTTGTGGATTTTTATGGTAACTATAAACACAGAGACTTCCTTATCCAAGAATAGAGCAACATGAAACTGTGGTTCCTTAACATTCCTGATGTGTTTATTGGAGTTAAAACCGCTAATATTATGATAATGAATGAATACTTTGTTGTCTGTTCCATGCAAGAGCTCTCTTTCCAGATAGATTGCTTGAGAACTTGAAGGTCAAACTGCAATGTTGCATTTTTGTGACCTTTGAGTGGCAATAAACATGATCAAACATTGTGTGTTTGGTTCCAGATTGGATCGTATAGCAATAATGGTTGTATTGAATAAATCATCTTGATAGTGGGTCAGATTGATAAGATTTAGAGCGGGACATGTGCTGATCGGGATCAGACGTGAGAAAAACGTCTGTCACTCATATGCATTGCTTTATATTTGAAAGTTATTTTATTTGTTAGCAAGACATTTACGAGCCATAGTTCCTGCAGAAATCCTTTTGAATGTTTGAATAGCTGAGCAAGTTTGAGTGCCAGCTTTTTGATTTGTGATGTACAGTCTGGCATAGAAAATGGCTATTTTATTATTTTTCTACAGAGTCATTTTAAAAAGAAAAGCAGCTTCAAGAATGTTTCTGCTGTTGCAATTGCAGCATCAATCCGAAATACAAAAAAGTAATGACTTCAAATTTGAAACAATAATCACTGGTTTCTTAAACACTACCTCTTCTATTGGACAATCAAACAGCATATTGTGTTGGAAAGCATAGTGTTTATTCTTTTCATGGAAATCAAACAGTGTGCTTATAGATGGCAAAGACTATTGCACATTATTTGGGTAATTGGAGTGTGACGGTTGAAGTGCAGGAGGCGTGTGTGTGTGCCATGGCTGCTCCAGATGCAGTGTGTTCGGTAAAATACGTGTGTTCTTCATCAATAATATTTCTTGCTGTTTCAGTTTACATCATGAGCTTAAAGTGTTTTCAGAAACATGAAAATTTGGACAATAGCAAAGTTACAGAATGTGCATTAACTGAAGTGTATCAGTTTTTAATGCTTATAGTTAATCAGCCAATATTTGGCCATCTGAAATTATTGGTGCTGACCAATTAACATAACAGCATTCTCTTCAAAATCTACTAGCATAATCGGCTTAATTATTTTTATGCATTTGAGTAAATTCTGTGGAAAATATCTAATTGGGGGTTGAAAGTCTTCTGAAGAAAGAAGTCATGAAATGTATACAAAAAATTCTAAAATGTGAGAAAATTCCAAAGTGCAGTTCTTAAAGGAGTCAAATGATGCTTTTTAAAAGATAATTATTTGGTATAACAGAATATGTTGTCATGTGTTGTTCAAAAAACACATTATTTTTCAAATACTGTACATTATTGTAGGTCCTTTATGCCCCGCCTCTCTCAAACGCTTAGTTTTCTACAAAGTTCCTCCTTCCGACAAGCACAGTCCGCTCTGATTGGCCGGCTGACACAGTGCGCTGTGATTGGCCGAACACCACAAGCACGAGTCGGAAACGTCCCTTACCATAATAATTAGTTGCATATAGTGCTTTTCTAGACTCTCAAAGCGCTTTACATCGTGAGGTATCTCTTCAACCACCACCAGTGTGCAGCATCCACCTGGAAATTAGTGTTTACTGGTGGAAAGGAGACAGAGTTAAATCAGCAGATGGGGATGTTAGGAGGCCCATGATGGTCAGAGAACAATGGGTGCTATTTAGTACCACAGAGAGTCAGGACCTTTTAACGTCTCATCTGAAGGTGCTTTTTACAGTATAGTGTCCCCGTCACTAGGGCGTTAGGATCCACACAGACCACAGGGTGAGCTGCTGGTCTCAGCAGCAACCTAGTCTCGCGTAGCCAGAAGTATACTGACGGCTGTAGGTCTTAGATGGCCGTGTTAATTGGCCAAGGCCCGCCCATGAGGCAGTTTGACCGACACGTCAAACAACCAATCACAGTTCGTTTCGTTCATCACGTTTCATGTGTGGAAATGTCGCTAGTTTTATTTTAAATATGCTATGATGCAAACTCACATACTTTTGAAAATCTAGCGCTTAGTTGACAAGACATTTGAAACACGCACGGCTTTCTTCTTTCGTGAGGGGGTTTGGTGCCATGTAGTGCTGCACGATATTTTGCATGTGATAGTCATGCGCATCTCCGTATTAGCCGTAAATCTCCATCAGCTGTTTTCAAATGGAGCGGCATTTAATACACAGAACCGTAGTTCACTGACTAGCTACGCAATTCGTGCTCCGAAACGCAGATGAATCGCATGCGATAGTGAACGTGATATTGCGTAGCTTGCCCGTCCGCACTCTTTGAAATCTGCGAGACGGATCTGAACACGGAAAGTGAAGTATACCCGGTCCTTTAGGCTTCTCCTCCTCATTGGAAAAAAAATGCTTATTCTTCATCATTGTTATTATAAAAAAAATGCAGAAAATAAGTTATCAGTCTAAAACAGGGCTCGTCAAGCGCTGTATGACTGATGTAGCCGTTTAATTTAACTTTACTCCAAAAATATGAACTTACCTGAAAATACTTTTATCCTTAACGTGTTCGCTTATGTCCAATATTTAGTGTTAAACTGTTGCTCTTTAAAATAAATCTGATTTTCACCTTGACTGATGTTTAAACTGATAACTTGCGCGCTGATGTTGTAAACTTGTCCCAGGATGACGTGCGGTCCTAATAGCGCTGTATGACTGCTGTATCAGTACTCATGCACATCCTTAGCAAACAACCCAATGTATTCGTTAGACATCTTGCCTTTGGGGAATTTAAGACAAGTTTATTTATTTTAAAGTAATCATAAGAAAAAAGGGATTTGAAGATTCTTAAAGGTTCTTGGGAATGTAAAATAGTCTTAACTTTATTCTTGGTATAGAAAATATCTGTTACAAACAACTTTATCCTTTGATCTGATCTGATTTGCAATGACTTATTTGTATATGTCATATTTAATATACTAGAGAGTGTTTTTGTTGGGCTAAGCAGTGAACCTTAAGCAACCTTTGTCGTCATAACTCAAGCATGTTTCACTTGACCTTTAACCGCCTGCCAGATAAAGTTCCCTTTGATTCCACTGGGCCACAAACACACAAGGCTCTGTCTTACAGAATGACTTCCTGTAAAAGCTTTTATGTCTGTAATCAGTCTGGAGATGCTGCCATGTGTCCGAAGGCTCCTCCCCATCAATATACAGCTGACCTACCTTTGTTATTTTGTTTTACTTCCTGTTAATGTTTGACAGTACAGACTTACACTGATAATTACAGGGGGTGTGTGTGTGTGTGTGTGTGCGTGTGTGTGTGCGCGTGCGCGTGGTGTGCGTGCGCCTCTCTGTGTGTGTGTGTAACCAAGCACTTGTAAGCATTTATACTCCTTAATAACATTTGTCCAGCTTAACTAGTTAGTGAATGATGGGTCGGTGCATTGGTAGTTGTGAATGTGTTCTCATTATTAAATGTGAAAAGAACAGAAACATGTTCAACACACCAGTTAAACTAACTAAGACTGCTGTGAATCTTGGTGCAAAAAGTACTTTATTTGGATGTAAACACACTTGTGTTTGGTGTTCAGTTTTTACAGTCTATGCACATCAGAAAGGCATTAATTAATATGCTTTCAGCTTAATACGCAGTATTGTATTATGTTGCCTATCACGCATATTTTTTGGAAATTGTTTGTTTAATGCACAGAATGAATGTAACAGTCTGTTACAATGATTTCTTTCAGGTCGTTGGATAAAATGCTCAATGCCTAATATATGTTTGTATAGGAGTAAAAACGGATTAATTCTATTTTCCGTATGTTATATTGATTCAAGCAGACCTTTGAATGTCTACAGAGGTTTCTGTGTAATCATAAATAACTTTACAGCCTTATAATGAACTTTACTTGATATGAAACAAACATGTAGGCAAATCCAGCTTTATAATCATTCAGCCATGTGCATTTTATGCATTAGATTTTGTTCATATTTTGATAACCTAAAAATGCACGTTACAGTAAATGGACTCACCGATGAGATTACAACATTTCCAAGATTGATTTTTTTATTGCCTTATTTTATAATTGCTGTTTACTGACAGGAACTGTGCGATTATTGCTCAAGTGACCTACATAAATGCTACAAATATTTTTCAACATGATTTTTGTCTCTTCTGTTTGTTTCAGCTGGATTTGACTGTCCCGTCTGCTCAAAGTTTGTCTGTTCAGATGAAATAGAGGATCATTTGCTCATGTGCTTCTCCAAACCCAGACTCAATTATAACGGTAAGAACAACCTTCACGATCACGCACTAGGCCACGCTCTTTCTCTCCAGTTAGATCACTGACCCGTTCCTGCAATCTTCAGCTCTCAAACAGAGATGCATCTTCTGAAAAATATCGGAAATAACAAAACTTGAATTTGTTTCATGCTGGACCAGCTATCTGCTCCACAGACAAATGTGTTTCTGTTCTTCACGGTTTAGTTTAATGCTGATCTGTTTTGTTGTATAACAGCGCCCTCATGTGTGATCAGCTGACTCCTGCTGCTGATAGTGATGTTGTGATGGTTTCTCTTTCTGTAGATGATGTTTTGTCCCGGGACTCTGGTGAGTGTTCGATATGTCTGGATGACATGTTTCAGGGAGACACCATCGCTCGACTGCCCTGTCTCTGTGTCTACCACAAAGGGTATGAGAAACATTCACTAACACAGTCATACACACACACATATATCTGCTGTCGTCTGTGGAAATCATCTCATCTTCTGCTCCTCCAGGTGTATTGATGAATGGTTTGAGGTCAACAGGTCGTGTCCAGAACATCCTACAGATTAACATTAAAACAGGTCAGATGTTAGACACTTTCCACAAATGGTGGTAACCAATAATTACCTAAAAATATATATTTTTTCTATCTGCAGATATTTCCAGTAGAGAAGGGCTCAGCTAATGTTTTTTTTACACTAGATGTTAAATGCATCTTCGTCTGAGACCTGTATGGACCTAAAACCTGCTGTGCCAAATCTAAATGAAATCATGCATATACTTTGCTCAGTTCTGTTAACAAACATGAAGGCTGTTTAAACGTAATCTAGCTGGAGCTGTTTAGAGATCAGATGGTGGACTTTAGTATTACTGCTTCATATCAGTGGTTTCATGATCCATAACCACAACAGGACTTTGTTGAACTGTTTTTAACTGAAGTAAGAGTTGTGTAGAAAAGACATGAATGTAGAGGACGAAGACTGACAGAATGTGAGTAAAGGAGGAACATGAAGGATATAATCAAAGAGATTTTATGTACACTTAGATTTTTGAAATTATATTTAAAATAGATGAACCAGTTGTGAATGTTTTTGATAAATGCTGTTAATTTTTTTTCTAATGTGCTGCTGTGTATATAAAAGGTGTTAGTTACAAACAATATATACAATTATAATTTATATAAATAAAGTCTAAAGACTCTGGAATGTAAGGACGTGTCATTTTCTACTTTGTTTCTGAATTACCATTATTCTGTCCAACAATTTTGTTTTTTGGTGTTTCTATACTAAACATATACTTTGTTTATATTGTGTGAAAATGTGTTTTTATATATACACAACTATGCAAAAGTCTTAGGCCGCTAGTATTTTTAACAACAAAAATGGTTTTAAGTCAGTTACTTCGCTGCAGTGTTTTAGCATGAAATATCAGTTTACATTTCCAAACATTATTTTTGCTATTAATTGTAATAATCCAGTATTGTAAAAAGTTTTAGTCACTTGTGTAAAATAAGGATGCTTTAAAAAATTATGCCATAAACGGATTTTGTTTATCAATTAACTTCTATTGATGAAATTAAAGCAACATTTGGTGTGATCACCCTTCACTTTTAAACAACTTTTGTTATAGGTACACTTGTTATTATTAGAAAATACGGGATTAGTTTCCATTGTTATGCTGATGACACTCAACTATATATCTCAACAAGACCAGATGAAACTTCTAAACTATCTAAGCTAACGGAGTGTGTTAAAAATGGATTGGATGACCAATAATTTTCTCCTATTAAATTCAGATAAGACAGAGATATTACTTATTAGACCTAAAAACAGTACTCCGAATCTCTTGGATCACAATTTGCAACTAGACGGATGTACTGTTACTTCCTCTACAGTCAAAAATCTGGGTGTTGTATTAGACAGCAATTTATCTTTTGAAAATCATATTTCCAATGTTACAAAAACAGCATTCTTCCATCTTAGAAACATTGCCAAGCTACGGAACATGTTAAGTGTTTCTGATGCAGAAAAGCTAGTTCATGCATTCATGACCTCTAGACTGGACTATTGTAATGCACTGCTAGGTGCTTGTCCTGCATCTTCAATAAACAAGCTACAGATAGTACAAAATGCTGCGGCTAGAGTCCTTACCAGGTCCAGAAAATATGATCATATTACTCCAATTTTACAGTCTCTGCACTGGCTACCTATTAAGTTCTGTATCAGTTACAAAATATTATTACTAGCCTATAAGGCCCTAAATGATTTAGCTCCTGCGTACCTAACTAATCTTCTATCACGCTACAATCCAACCCGCTCCCTAAGGAACAAAACTCCGGACTCTTGGTAGTACCTCGGATAGCAAAGTCCACTAAAGGAGGTAGAACTTTTTCATATTTGGCTCCCAAACTCTGGAATAGCCTTCCTGATAATGTTCGGGGTTCAGACACACTCTCTCTGTTTAAATCTAGATTAAAGACACATCTCTTTAGCCAAGCATTCATATAATGCATCTCACAATCTTGTACTGCAGGTATATCTGATCAAACGCACATTATTATGCTTTAGCTTGGGTTATACTGATAATTTCATTCAGGGTTATTCCTGGATGGAACAACAGCTACACTAATTGTCTTTATTTGTTTCTCTGTTTCTGGATTAACATCCCGTGGTAACGAGGAATTACACAAGCTTCAGTCTGGATCCAACCCTTAAATGATCTGAGATGACCGAACACCTGAGAAGAGACGATGACAACCCTCGGAGGACCTCAGAGGAAGCCAACCATCAGCGATTATACTGAATTAACCACATTTTGCCATAAGTTAAATATATTGAGTTTCTACAATATAAATCTATTTTGAAAACTTAATTTCCTGTGAAGTTGCTTTACAACGATTGTATCGTAAAAAGCGCTATACAAATAATCTTGAATTTAATTGAATTTGCAATAAGTAGTATAAATAGCAGAAAATCTTGCTATTTTAACAGTGTAAATATAATCTATAGTTATTTGCACTTAGTGTAAATAACATCTATCGCTATATACACTTAGTGCAAATAACATCTATCGCTATATACACTTAGTGCAAATAGCATCTATCGCTATATACACTTAGTGCAAATAGCATCTATCGCTATACTTAGTGCAAATAGCATCTATCGCTATATACACTTAGTGCAAATAACATCTATCGCTATATACACTTAGTGCAAATAACATCTATCGCTATATACACTTAGTGCAAATAACATCTATCGCTATATACACTTAGTGCAAATAACATCTATCGCTATATACACTTAGTGCAAATAACATCTATCGCTATATACACTTAGTGCAAATAACATCTATCGCTATATACACTTAGTGCAAATAACATCTATCACTTAGCTATATACACTTAGTGCAAATAACATCTATCGCTATATACACTTAGTGCAAATAACATCTATCGCTATATACACTTAGTGCAAATAACATCTATCGCTATATACACTTAGTGCAAATAACATCTATCGCTATATACACTTAGTGCAAATAACATCTATCGCTATATACACTTAGTGCAAATAACATCTATCGCTATATACACTTAGTGCAAATAACATCTATCGCTATATACACTTAGTGCAAATAACATCTATCGCTATATACACTTAGTGCAAATAACATCTATCGCTATATACACTTAGTGCAAATAACATCTATCGCTATATACACTTAGTGCAAATAACATCTATCGCTATATACACTTAGTGCAAATAACATCTATCGCTATATACACTTAGTGCAAATAACATCTATCGCTATATACACTTAGTGCAAATAACATCTATCGCTATATACACTTAGTGCAAATAACATCTATCGCTATATACACTTAGTGCAAATAACATCTATCGCTATATACACTTAGTGCAAATAACATCTATCGCTATATACACTTAGTGCAAATAACATCTATCGCTATATACACTTAGTGCAAATAACATCTATCGCTATATACACTTAGTGCAAATAACATCTATCGCTATATACACTTAGTGCAAATAACATCTATCGCTATATACACTTAGTGCAAATAACATCTATCGCTATATACACTTAGTGCAAATAACATCTATCGCTATATACACTTAGTGCAAATAACATCTATCGCTATATACACTTAGTGCAAATAACATCTATCGCTATATACACTTAGTGCAAATAACATCTATCGCTATATACACTTAGTGCAAATAACATCTATCGCTATATACACTTAGTGCAAATAACATCTATCGCTATATACACTTAGTGCAAATAACATCTATCGCTATATACACTTAGTGCAAATAACATCTATCGCTATATACACTTAGTGCAAATAACATCTATCGCTATATACACTTAGTGCAAATAACATCTATCGCTATATACACTTAGTGCAAATAACATCTATCGCTATATACACTTAGTGCAAATAACATCTATCGCTATATACACTTAGTGCAAATAACATCTATCGCTATATACACTTAGTGCAAATAACATCTATCGTTATATACACTTAGTGCAAATAACATATATCGCTATATACACTTAGTGCAAATAACATATATCGCTATATACACTTAGTGTAAATAACATCTATCGCTATATACACTTAGTGTAAATAACATCTATCGCTATATACACTTAGTGCAAATAACATCTATCGCTATATACACTTAGTGCAAATAACATCTATCGCTATATACACTTAGTGTAAATAACATCTATCGCTATATACACTTAGTGCAAATAGCCGCTGCCTAGTTACTTATGCATAATGTTTCGAATTAATACAATCTGACATGCAAATAATTAGTTCTTATACACTGAGACACTCATGCCTGTCCAAACTCTGCTATAGAATTAGCACACAATTAGAATCTCCTAGAATGTAGTGCACGAAATGCAATGCATTGTCTACTCGCTTATCATCTTGAAAATAACATTCGAGCATTCATATAAGCTCTACTCCAAAACGCAAAATTAAAACATATCACGCAGCTTGCGTATTCTGCGTATCGGCTAGAATATCATTATATGCTTAAATTAAGATACTCATGGACATTACTAAAGTAGTCAAACCTTTCATTAATGACCTACTTTTGGCAATATAGTGTATCAGTTAGTGAAGATACATGCATTCCTACCAGTTAATCACATAGTGAATTCATCTGCTGTATTCTGAAACTGAGAGACTGAAGTGCATTGTTCTCTACAGTTGAATATTGACAGATGGTTGTGCTGCAGCTCTGATGATGAAAATTATCAACTGATAATTTAAATAAGATGACTCACTCGGTTGCCTCAAATGAATACAATTATACACATGGCTCTCGGGGTAGTAGTGTTCTATGTCACTTCATTCGTTGAAATACATATTTAAAGCCATAATAAGGACTGTAATAGCTATTTTTTATATGGATATTTGAATTGGAGTGATCTGTATTTGAGATTTCTATGATAATAAGATGTCTGTTTCTATTGAAGCACATTAGACCAATATTGTGATTGTCACAAAGATGATTGTAAAAGTTCATTGTAGATTCTGAACTGAAGACTGAAGATGTGTTGTCCAGGTTAATGTTATCGTCAATTGGAGTTGAGGTTGAGTGATCATAATTAACACTTTGTGAGGTTGTAATTTTAGAGGTTTTAGCTGATAACTGAAAGAGATTGGAGAAGATGAAGAGTAGTGATGACTACATTATGGGCTAAAGACGCTTATAGTATGACTGGTCCATCGAAAAACATATATTATTTTGGTTCCTGAGTGAATGACATTTTGAATGTTTTCTGGTCTTCCAGTGCATCAATATTTGTGTTAAATAGAGACCATCTGGCACATGAATTGTTAAATTCACAAAGAAATACAATTTTATGTTTTTTTCATTAGTATTATTTTAAAGCAAGAACATAATTAATATTTCCCCACATCTGTCCATTACAATATGTATCACACATTTTTTAAGGTCAAAGGTTAAAAGTGACATCATAAACTGGATGATTAAATGGGGCTTTTTGACACGATTTATCACAGGATTATATTATCTTAATAGAGCAAAGTTTGTTTTAGTTGTTCTAAAGTGGATAATGCAGTAATATCCCCCACATTTGACTGTCTGTGTTTTATTTACAGGTTTTAGACGATAATCTGACCTTGTCTGGATCACATTCAACAGAATCAACAGACACAAACCCACAGTGATCGTCACATGGATGTGTTTGTGGAACTTGATCCAAAATCAAACAAAGAAACCTTTTATTTCTTCTTCAGAACTGACATTTATACTGGTGCCCCATTTTACAAGCTGATTGTGACGATCAGTGCATCTTCTGTTCAGTTCTTACTACAAACATTTCAACCCAACATGTATCTAACATTGGGTTAAAGTCTGGGACTTTATTCATGATTGGGTGACATGATAAGCTTGAAAAACATAGGTCCTTTCATGCAGGTCATTTCTGGATGTCTGTAATCTGATCCAATATGGAGGTGCCGCTGTAGTTGTTTGTCTCCAGAGCCAGAAGCTTCTGTATGTAGTTTTGAGGCAAGCCGTTCTGTTGAGCCCCTAAACACACAACCTACGGAGAATGAGACGAGATAAACACATATGAAGAAGAAACTCTTCACTAATACTTTCAATGATAGTTATGCAACTAGTCTCATGGTAATCTTGTACATAAAGTAAAAATACAACTATATTGAAAACATCTGAAAGTTACACATGTTAATATTTGATCAGAGGGGTGAACTGTAATTAAATGTTATGCTTTGGTTTGGTCAGTAAGGCTTAATATTGTACAGTGTACCTTTTTATACTGTGGTGAAGGGGAACAGGGTCTGAGATTGTTCATCTTATACGTCCGGCAGAGAAGTGGCCCTTCCTTTGTTTCCACTTTGACCTCTAATGCGCTGTACACACCTTCATGAACCTGTTCCTGTCTGAATCACATGCAAGATGCAGAAAACATGTCTATATGCAATATATGGGCTGACTATTTGCCTATATTACTTTTTTTTGTACTTATAAGCATTAAGCTGATGATGATAGTCTGCCATAGCTTTTTCTTTTTTGAACTCATATACTATTTTATCAGTGACAAAAGTACTAAGTCTACATTTATGCATTTAGTAGACGCTTTTATCCAAAGAGATTTACAGTGCATTCAGGCTATACATTTTTGTCAGTATGTATAAATAGGTATTTTTCTGTAATGTACATGTAACAGGATAATGTGCAGTAAACCAGCATACTTACAAAATAAATAAATGGACATAAAATACTGATATTAGATATATGCTTCACTGTGTGAAAATAAAGAGTGCAATATCCCGTACAATACTGGTCATGAATATACAAGATGAAAGTGTGATTTTGGGAGAGATCACAATCCCAGGTGACCTCACCGGTCTAAACTGGGCAGGTTTTGGCTGTCTATCCTCCACACGACTCCCCAGACCTCGTCTCCTTCACTCTCCTGTATCGTGGCCACTCCACCGTGCCAAGCACAGTCAGTGCAGTCGCCCGAAAGACCGAAATTCAGCCTGTAGTCCTGAGATACAGCACATCTCTTACAAAGACAGTCATGCTTTGACATGATGCTTTATAGAGTACTATAGTACATGTCCATGAACATATCCTATACGATGCCTTTTTTAAATTTAATTTTTAAATTATTTTGTTTAAAATTACAGTTTTTTTAATATTTTAAATATAAATATATAATAAATAAAAAAATTATAAAATATTTTTTTAATTCAAATAAGTAAAAAAAAGAGTAAAAAATAATATATCCAACCATACAATGAATAAAATGTCTAAAAAAACAATAATATGCAATAAACTATTTTTTCCAAGTAATATTGGACCCGTTGCATCTTGAAAGCCACCAAGGTAACATTGTTTCAAAATGCAATTTCCTTATTAATCTTTTCTGTTGTTTTAGTGTCAGTTACTTGTGATTACAGCGATGGTTAATTCCAACCATTTTACATGTAATGTAGACAATACTTTCAATGTCTATTATTTAGTAATGCTCTGTACGTATCATTAATTAAGTGCTGAATACGTTAATCAATCAAATACTGTTTGTTTACCTGTATCCTGCCGACGCAGTGAAACACCGCGGAAGGGTTTTTCAGTTGAAGTCTCTCTTTCAGTAAATTACTGCCAAAAGCAAAGTACATGAAAACCTCACTGGATGACATTTTACTAACGATGTTCTAAGCAACGTGGAGAGAAGATATGCATACGCGTTTTAATAACCAAATCCAGAGAGCTTTTAGAACCTTTGAAAGCTAAGACAGCTAGCTAAGTGTCCGATTCGCTAAGAATTCGTTCTCGTGAGTCGACTCTTTAGAATGATTCACAACCGGAGTCACTTTCACAAGAAGGAGCCTGTGAGTTGGGTTAGGATTTAAAAAAAGAAAAGTAATTGATATGTTGATAGTTATGTCAGCTACATACCGTATTTTAAATAACAATGAAATGCAAAAAAAAGAGTTTTGAATAATTTAATAGGCTCATTCACATGAACCGATTCGCTAAAGACAACTGACTCGTGCAGTTTGATCACAAATTTCAAAATAAAAGCCCTAATCATTCTTTCACGCTAAAACAACGTTTAGGCAATATTGGTACAATACTTTTGTTGTTAAACCAAAGGAAAAATTACTTTGTTAGATCATAACCTTGTATGGAAAGTAAAGATATTAACATATTTGAAAAACAAAACTTTACTGGATCTGTATTTTTCCAGCACCATAAAAAAATAAATAACATTGAGATCGAATTGAAAAAGAAACTTTTTGTGCATAACCAGAAATCCTTGTATTAAGAACAGAAATTCAGTACTGACTGCAGTAAATACAGTGAATAAACTGAACAGATGAACTCAGGTACTGTAGTCTAAATTCACTTAAACAAAACGTAACATCAGACATTAAGCATTATTGCTTAAATAAAAAGTGACATCTTTCAGCAAACAACTACACAAGTTAAATCAAGGAGTTTATTGACAAATGTAGAAAAATAACCAGACACCTTTGCAGAAACATCTCTGCCGCATGATTATACAAACAGTTCAGCAGCTAAACAAAAGACTCAAAACAGTTTTCAAAAGAAATGAATTTAATGTACAAAATTCAAACAAATGAGCATCAAAATATTTTCTGAATGAAAAACAAAAAATGCTGTACAAAGCGCACAAACGTACAGTGGCTTGAGACATTCATCTCCTCGGACCGCCGCGGCCACGACCTCTTCCTCTGCCACGAGCCCGTCCTCTTCCTCTTCCGCCGCGGCCAGCAACTGCAAGACAGGCAGGGAAACGAATTATACATCAGTATCAACGGCTGAATTATAGTGTCACGTTCATGAGTTTAGAAGAACACTCACCAGCCTCTCTCTTCTTTGACTTGACTTTGGGCTCGATGTCGACCAGCAGCGTGTCCAGAGGAAGACTGTCCGGCAGGATGAAGTAGCGGATGTTGTTGCCACGGATACTGAGAGACTCCAGCTGAGTGGGCTCTCTGTTTTTGAGGGTCATCTTCACAGCTTTGAGGTGAGTGTTCATGCTGACATCCACACCTGTTCACAGGATTCAAAGAGAATATAAAGACATCGGTCAGTTCAAGAATTACTCTTAAACTTGAAACAGATACTTTGAATCATAATTACCTGTGACCGTCCCGTGGACCTGTGTGCCATTCTTCAGCTCAATAGTGACTGTTTCATGGCTCAGTTTCATCAAAAACCTGCAGGATCACAATCAAAAACCACTCATCACCATAAACAACTTTACAGCAGCACAAACATCACAGACAAGCCCATTACACAAAGACACAGGCTGGATTTATGTTGGTTGATTTGAATTGTACTTTAAACATTCATTTTGTCTTAATTATATGATATTTCCCTAATAACATTAATATAGAAAATATCTCTACATGGGTTTTGCAGATTTTATTGTAATAACAAGCAAACAGAAAGTAACTAGCATTAAAAAATGGTTGTTTGTTAACGCTAACGTTACTGAATTTGTTAGATTTAAGGCCCGGCATCTACAAACTGTGTCAAATGCAGAACTTAATTAAATAAACCTAACAATTACCTGTTAAAAAATAAGTGCATTTAAAACAAGGAAAGAATGAAAGAAAGACCCAAACAAACACATTCTGATTCATTCATTCATTCCCGCCTGCTGTAGCTAACAGCTAACCAACAGCTACATACAAATCTAACTCCATCCGCCAAATTACAATACATGGTGCTGTGTATAAAAGAGTATATTAATAAATAGAAATATATAGAGGTTTATTACCTGACGAGTTTCATACTGGCGGTGGATTTTAAAGGTAAATCCTCCACCGAAATGAGAAAAAATTGTAGCGTAAAACGACAGAAAAGCGTCGGATGCTACTGGAGCTATGAGGAGAATCACTTCCTGTGCGAAACGGAAGCAGAATCCGTGACAACACAAAGAAATCACCAGAATATTAGTAGAATATATTTATAAAATATTTAATTAGTGTTTGTTTAGTATTAAATAAACATTCGCGTAAACGAAAAATAGGTTAAAATTGTCTTTACTGTATTTTGATTACGATAATACCTTTAAAAGTATTTATATCCACAGCTGGATTATAGAAGTCCAAAGACGTGTCACGAAAAAATCCTTTTTAAATGTTTTAAAGAGCTTACAGTTCTTATTTGGCCAAAAACAGCAACGCTATTTGATATTTAAAACGTCGAGTTGACCAATCCTGTAACAGGAAGTGAATCCCGGAAGTAAGCGCTCATTGAAACATCACGTCAAAAGTGAATCGAGCGTTAAATTATAGAAATTAAACACCCGCGCTTCATCACGAGGACTCATCGGTGACTTTATTCGGGATATGTGAGGATGCTGCAGTGAAAACCGGATCAGATATCAGAAGAAGGACAGTCTGGAGATGTTTTGAACGATGTTTAGACTGACGTGTGTTAGTGTGCGTGCATCAGATTTGATTGACAGCATGTTGTCGAGCGGCTTCTGCTCATGTGTGTGCTGTGATTGATGCAGTAAGATGTTTCCTAAGACCTCTCTGACGAGTCTGATCGTGGGGGTCTTCCTCCTCTATGTGCTGCACACATGCTGGGTTATGTCCGGGATCGTTTACACCAAACCCTGCGAGAAGCCCCAGAGTGACAGCTGTATCTCTCCTCACCTGGCCGGGAAACCTCGACTGCAGGTGAGACTGAGTGCCATGAGCTGACACGTGTGAACATGTACTACTTATTTCCACTCAGTGCATGTCAAACCAGGACTGTGCGGGTCTTTATACAGCCACGTACTGGTACATGCAAAGATGGGGCTATTAATGAATAAATAACATTACATTTTCATACATTAGCACAGGGATTTTCAATCTTTTAGATGCCACGGATCCCCAAATATGATCATCCTTGTGCAAGGGGCATCGATTCTACAGTTTGAAAGGCATCTGTGTAGTTTCTCCTGTAAAGACCCAATTTAGACTGTAAAAATTTTCAGTTTCAAAGTTTTCTTACTCATAGTACTGGACTATATATTTACTAATTTATTTACTTGCTCAATTTCTTATTCATTATACATAATTGTATTGATAATTTATTTATTTTAATCAAATTGATCCTATTTTATATTTTTATTTATCTATATCTTAATACATTTTAATCAATGTTTGTTTTTTATCTATTAAGTTTAATCAATTTGTATTTATTTGTCTGTATTTTTCATTTATTGTAATCTAATATTTAGTTATTATATATATATATATATATAATTTATTTATATAATTTAATCTAATTTTATTTATTCATCAATTTATTTATTTTTTGATCTAATTAATATTTATAATTTTTTATAGTTTTATGTATTCATCTATTTATTCATCTTTATCTATGCATTTGTTTATTTAAATCACATTTGTATTTATTTTTGTCTATTTATTTATTTATTGTAATCTCAGGTTTGTCTCTTTAGTTATATATTAATCAATTTGTATTTATGAATTTTTTAATAACTTAAAATGTTTTACTTTTTATCAGTGTATGTATTTTAATCAAATTTATGTTATGTCTATTTTTATTATGTTTATTTTTAGATTTTTTACTCTGCTTATCTCTAAACATTTCCACATTTCACCTACATTAGCAGACATTTATATAATGTATTTATATCAATGGCCAATAATGAACATTATACAGTACAAAATACATTCCAGTAAGCAATACAAATCTATAACAGCAGTGATATTTTGGATGTGTTCTTTAGCTAAGCGTCTACACTGCATTAAGACCCAATGCTGATGGTGGACACAGTCTGATCCACAGAGAGGAAGAGTTTGATGTCAACACCAGGTTTGAGAGGTAAAAGCAATCTCATTTGATGATGTCATCAACCAGTGTTGGGGAAAGTTACTTTTAAAAGTAATGCATTACAATATTGCGTTACTCCCTAAAAAAGTAACTAATTACGTTACTTAGTTACTTTTTGTGGAAAGTAATGCGTTACGTTATTTTTGTGTCACTTTTGCGTTACTTTTTAAATATGAGCAGGGCTTGATTGTTTGTTTTTAATACAATAAGTTGTATTTATAGCAAATATAAAAGCCTTTCACACCAAAAAGTGTAATGAATAAACCTCAGACTGAAGGACGAGTAAATCACGTCTGTACAGAAGAACACAGGAGAAGATCAACACTCTTCAGCAATAAAACACAATGTTAGTTTATCTAAAGTAATTTTTATTATTAGTATGGTTGAACTGATCATCAAAGGTCAGCAGCAAACACATCGGTTAATAAAATGAGATTAGATATATTTGTGTTGTTTAACATATTTAATTATTGCAGGTTTGCATCATATTCTGAGTTTGCATTTCACTGTTTTAATTCATTTTGATGAATACTGAATCTGTTTTTTGTGAGTGGGATGAATTAATACACATTCATATTTAGTCTAGATTAGATCTACAGTAAGATCATGTTCACACGGCGCACTGTCATCAATAAATGGGAAGAAAGTAACTCAGATATTTTCTAGTAAATTAAAAAGTAATGCGTTACTTTACTAGTAACTTGAAAAAAGTACTATTATTACGTAACTCGCGTTACTTGTAATGCGTTACCCCCAACACTGGTGATAACTAACACATTCTATCACAGTTTCTCTGTATTTCTGTCCTGTAGGGCTTCGTTTGTGTCTATTATAGGTAACTAGCACACACCAGATCTGCTCTCTCACAGCTGTGCTTCTGTCTTTTCAAGGATAGTCAATGTGTCTTTGCCGAAGAAGACCCGCAAGAATGGCACGCTGTACGCCATGGTGTTCCTGCATCAGGCAGGAGTCTCGCCGTGGCAGGATCAGCACCAGGTGCATTTAGTCACGCAGCTGACCACATACATGCTGCCCAAACCTCCGGAGATCAGCCTGATCACGGGCCAGGACGAGCCGCAGGTGAGGCCACACCCACGTCCTGCATCTGAACAAGTTTTGTTTTCCTGTTCCTGTGTTAATGAATCTGATTTGTACTCAGAAACCGGATCAGCAAAAGCAAAGCAGCGACTCTGAGCTGGACCGGCCCGTTTCTCACTGGCGTTCCCGTCTGACCGTGAACGTGGTGTCTGAGAACTTCCTGTTTGACCGAGAGGCTCTTCCTGGAGATGTGCACCGCTACATGAGAGTGTGAGTTTATTAGGTTCATTCACATTACACCTGACCTCTGCAGTGACCTTTAGTCCATTAAGGGATGAAGTAATACATCTATGAGATAATTGCTGTGACTTACACATTTAAAAGCATGTAAAATGATTCATACAGTGATGTATGTTTTTCATCTTCCTTCCTGCCTCTCTAATTCTTCGTCACATCCCTGTCCTGCAGATATCAGAGCGGGAAGAAGATGATTTACCTGCCGCTGCTGTTTGTAGATGAGCTGAGCAACAGAGTGAAGGATCTAATGGTGCTGCTTCTCTAATTCTCTGCGTTCCAGTGTTTTTCTGCAGCTGCTGTAGTGAACGTGCTCACAGAGTGCTCATGTGTTTCCTGCAGGAGATCAACAGCAGCAGCACTGAACTGCCTCTGACCATCTCGTACGACTCCATCGCTCTGGGCAAACTGCGCTTCTGGATCCATATGCAGGACGCCGTTTATTCACTGCAGCAGTTTGGTAAGAATCGCCTGACTCCTGGGTAATTAAAGGGAATTTGTCAAGGTCAAATGACTCTGATGTGAAATTAAGAACCACAGTGATTTTATTTATTATTTATTTAGCTTATCGTATGTTATGTGATTACGGGACACTTAACTTTGAATGAACACCTATTTTGTACAATATTTATAAAAAAAAAAAAAGAGATTTTTGCAAACATAAAAAATAAAAGCATGTATTATAAACAATTTTTTTTTAATTGCATATTTTATTAAAAAAAATATCGGCAACTGCAATATCAATTGTATTAAATGAAATGTAATTGTTATTATTTTGAAGAACATTGTATTTCTGTCAAGTAGCGTAGTTGATTCAGTTCACTGCTAAACACTGCATAACTAATACAGAAAATATAAGTCACAGCAATATGTTTTCTTCGCACGCTAGGCTTCACTGAGAAGGACGCTGATGAAATCAAGGGGATATTTGTGGACACCAATCTGTATTTCCTCGCACTCACCTTTTTTGTGGCTGCCTTCCATGTAAGTGTGTTTTACACCGAGCTTTCTAATCGCTGTTCATACGGCAGATGCTGATGGCGTTTATATTTGACTGCATTAAAAACATGGCTGTTTTTCTCCAGCTTTTGTTTGATTTTCTGGCGTTCAAAAACGACATCAGTTTCTGGAAACACAAGAAGAGCATGGTTGGGATGTCCAGCAAAGCAGGTGTGTAAACAAGCTCAGTCCAGCAGTAACCTCGCCGTCACACGACTCATTTACATCCCTGTAATACATGCAAACGCTTCTACAGAAGAGAAATGTGTTAGTGGAAATACGGTCACATGAGCCAAACTGAACTAAATGCTATAGACTTTTATTATGTATTATAATCAGGATTCAATGAATTAATTGCCATTTAAAATAAAAATACATGTAAACTTAAAATTAAATATATAAAAAAACTTAATGTATTTTATTTCATCTAGTGGCCATGTCAACATTTCAATTTTTTTTCTCAGGTCTAAAATAGTTACAACTAAAACTGAAGTAAAAATTAATAGAAACTATATATAGCTACTAAAAAACCTAATAAAATGACAAACAGAACAAAATTACTAAAAATAAAAACTTGAAATAAAATGCATGTAAATGTAAAATTTCAAAATTAATCAAAAATATAGTTAAAATAGCATTTCAATAATATGATATCACTGATATTTTATAATTTATAAATAATTATGATACTGAATGCACTTTGTGTTTTTAATTTTTATCTTGTGAAATTTTAATTAAAGTGATTAAACTGGAAATTATAAAGTATGTAAATTATAGTAAATAAATATTCTAGAATAATAATATATTTTAAGATATATATTAATTTGTGCTGTCAAACGATTAATCGCATTCAAAATAAAAGTTTTTGTTTGCATAATATATGTGTTTACTGTGTATATAAATACACACATACAGTATATATATTTAAAATATTTACATGTCTATATTTATATTCATATAATTTATATTATAAATAAATACATTTAATATATAAAAATGCTTGTGTGTATTTATATATGCATAATAAATATACACCATACACACATATATTAAGTTTTTTTTTTTTTTTTTTATCATTTAGCGGAAGCTTTTATCCAAAGCGACTACAAATAAGAAAAAGTAACTAAAACTATAAGTTACAAGTCTATAAATACTATATATACACACACATTTAGAAAATGAGAAATTAAATAAAATGACAAATGCATACAACAACATTTCAAAACTAACATTTAAATGAAAACAAAAAATAAAGCTAAAAACATTTCAAAATATTAAAACAACCAAAGGTATGAGTATAAAAAATGATTCTAACATGACACAAGCAAAACACACAAATATATATATATGTATTTCATTTCCATGCAGTATGTTGAAGTAACTTACTAAAAATAAATACATTTTAAAACTACAACTAAAGAAAATACCTATAAAGACATGAAATTCATACATAATTTATGAAAATTAATAGATAAATCAAACGGCAGTTTATCAGTAATCAAAAAATTATGTAAACAAAACTTTTATTTTGGATGCGATTAATCATTTGACAGCACTAATATTAATATTATATTTAGTTATGATATAGTGAATTATCCTCTAAGTATTGACAGTCTCAAATATAGCTTCATTATGTTTTGATAACTGTTATAAATGCGTATAATAATTGTATATGGTTGCGTCACGTTTTGAAAGAGTTGCATGTATCCGATGACTGTGTGTTTCTCAGTGCTGTGGAGATGCTTCAGCACCATCGTGGTCTTCCTGTATCTGCTGGACGAACAGACCAGTCTGCTGGTGCTGGTTCCTGCTGGGGTCGGCTCTCTGATCGAGGTACGGACAGACTTTACTGTCATCTCTGCTGCAGATGTCTTTGGATCAGGTGAACATGCACCTGCAGCTTTTGTCTTTGTATTTCTGTTGTTTTTCAGGTCTGGAAAGTGAAGAAAGCGTTTAAAATACACGTCATCTGGAGGGGCTTGACTCCCACGTTCCTGGTACACCTTCATGGCTTCTCTTTAACACAGTCTTGTTTCTCAGAGTTAACAGTGATTGTTCTCTAACTGTAAATTGTTCCTGATCCATCCTTCAGTTTGGGAAGATGGATGACTCGGAGAAACGAACGGAGGAATATGACACACTGGTGAGTCAAAGCTCAGTCTTCTGGTTCTGTTTAGATCTGAATCTAAAGATGTATTTGAATGTTGTTGGTCTGAGCAGGCGATGAAGTATCTGTCGTATCTGCTGTATCCTCTGTGTATCAGCGGAGCCGGTTACGCTCTTGTGTTTATCAAGTACAAAAGGTAAAACCGAGTATTAAACCTTGATTTTGTGTTGCTGAAGAAGTTATCTAAGTTGCACAACTGATGAATGTTTGTGTTTATACAGCTGGTACTCCTGGATTATTAACAGTTTAGTCAACGGTACGTTTCATATCGTAGCTTTATACGACTGATTCGTTTAGAAACATTAATGATGGAAATGTAATGAGCGCTGTCGCTCTGATTTAGGGGTGTACGCCTTCGGATTCCTCTTTATGCTGCCTCAGCTCTTCGTCAATTACAAGGTTTGTTCAGTCCAAAATACGTATTGCATTCAGAATATGAAATCATGTTTGATTTAATAACAATGCATTTGTGTTAACAGCTGAAGTCAGTCGCTCATCTGCCCTGGAAAGCCTTCATGTACAAGGTGAGGTCTGATGCGCTTTGCATTATTAATGCATGATATATGAAGAAACAATATTTGTTTTGGCAGATAATTCCGGTTTAAAGTAACAAGTCCGACATGGCTCTGAATTGAAAAAAAAGAAATTTAATATATACAATATTTTAAAATATTCAGTTTTATAAACAGTTTTTTCTTAAATTTTTTCTTTAACTTTTGAAACAATTCTCCATATTTACTATTGTGAATTAGGCATTATTTTAAATACATGTTTATTATTTTTTAAATAAACCAACATGAAATCCAACAAATTAATAAAGTAATGTATCTCGTCAGACTCAAAAATGAAGTTTTGATCTAGTTACAGTAGGAAATGTACTAAATATCTTCATGGAACATGATCTTTACTTTATATTCTACTTATGACTGGTTTTGTGGTCCAGGGTCACATATATATATAATTTTTTTCTCCTATTCTTTTAATTATTTTTATCTAAACAAACTCTTTTTCTATGCAACAGGTATCATATTTCTGGGGGGTTTCTATATGAGAGTTTTCCATATTATTTTGTAAATAAAACAACATAATAATAATATATCACGTTAGTTGTCAGACTTAATAAACTATATATCTTATATCATTATTATTTATTTATTTTTTCCTTTGCAATGGGTATCAGATACATGCAACTTTGTAATGAAACAGTTCTTCATATTTCCTATTGTGCATAAATATATTTTTAAATAAAATAACAGTCTATCAGTTTAATAACATTATTTCTCATATTAGTGGTCTGATTTAATAAAGTAATTATTGACAAAAACGTTCTAGATAGATCTCTAGATTTGTGTTTCAGTAATGGTATCATTGTGACTCTTATGTTTGTCAACAGGCTTTTAATACGTTTATCGATGACATCTTTGCATTCATCATCACGATGCCCGCGTCCCATCGGTTAGCGTGTTTCAGAGATGACGTGGTGTTCCTCGTATACCTCTATCAGAGATGGTGAGAAACACTGGTCCAGAGCTGATGTTTGAACTCGTACAGATGTTACATGAGATGTTGATGTGCTTTCAGGCTCTATCCAGTGGATAAAACCAGAGTGAACGAGTACGGCGTGTCTTACGATGAAAAGCCCGAAGGAAAATCCCATAAAGACTGACATCCTCACAACAGAACAGCTCAGCATCATCTTACGATCCGCCATCGGCTTCAATAACGAGGGACAATACTGTATTTGTCTATCTGAGCTCCGATGTGCTCCGCTAACCAGAGACATGTAACACTGTTGACTCGACTGAGACAGCGCAGACGGTTGCTATATCTCCTTCAATTATAGGACAAGATGTAAAACTATGAAAGCTTGGTTTCGTTTACAGTATGTATTTGGATGGGACCTTTTATTCAGTCTCAAATAGTGTTTTAAGACCACATCACAAGGGTGCCAAAAGACCAGAGATTCAGATTAATTGTGATTTGTTTTGAATATGGATTAATTTGAGTAACATGACTGTTGTTCAGAGAGAATGATGTATTTGTGTTTTTGCGTTTCATTCCATTAAAAGTGTTTCTGTGATTCAACTGCTTAATTACAGAGACTTAAACAGTTCATGCCTTCTACCGCCTTCATTTCTTTGTGTAGCTTTTAAATCACTGAACTGTTTGCCTACTAAACCACCAGTGGGTTATAAAAATATGTTTTTTAATAAACATAATGTACTTTATTTACAAGATGAGAGACAGTACCACAGACGTTAAGCTCTCTGATGCTGTTTGCAATATTAATGCATGGTGTATGAAGAAAATATTTATTTTAGCAGCTAATGGCGCTTTTAAAGTACCCACATGGCTCTGAATTGAAATATATATTGAAATAAATTATTTATTAATATATTGTTTTTAACAATTATCCATATTTCTATTGTGCATTATGCATGATTTTAAGTACATTATTATTATTTAATTAAATTAACATAAAATATAAGAAATAATATATATCACAATAGTTGTCAGACTCAATACGTTATATATTTTCATATAAAATGAGATTATTTATAAATATAAACACGTACATAAAGCAAAAAATGTACTGTGCTATTACCATGTTTTTTTAAATAGTATATTTAGAAGTACCTGCTAAATATCATGCTATAGAATATGGTAATTTTATAGTACCATAGACCATGTCTGCAACTGAGACATTTTTTCAAGTAAAAAAACTAACTATTCTTGGAATCATTAGTGTTTTATTTTTCTGTTGTTTTATATACTTTTTAAAACAAAGTTTGATTTTAATGTTTTATGCATTTGCCTGTTATATATTAATGTTGTACCTCATAAACACGCGGATATACAAAATAATTGACAGAAGAGATGAGCCAATCACAGCTGCAAGCCTCTACGCAGGTCCCGCCCACTGAAGTGACGCACAAGTCTATATAAGTCATCGCTCCGCCCTCCTCCGGCCCTTTCCGCTCACTGACATCGCTGTGTTTGAGGTGCTCGGTTCTTCTCACGAAGCTAAGGCCTTTGAATCCGGCGACTAGCACCGTCAAATTTAGGCATCCACGTCTAAAACATTAACCTGCTAAAAGAACAATGGCATCTGTGTCCGAGCTGGCCTGTATTTACTCCGCTCTCATCCTCCATGATGATGAAGTTACAGTCACGGTGAGTGTGATCGGTTTGAGCCGCGGGATGAACATCCGGGACGTTGACACTTGACACTCCGTATGACGCTTCTGTGGTTTTTGCGCGTTTTACTTTTCCATATAGCTTAGTTTATTATTTACAGGTCCAGTGTGTTGTTAGAAGCTCACTCGTATGTGTTTATACGTGAAAACCACAGTTTGAACGCGTTGTGGCTAACTAGTACAGAGAAGCGCGCGTTTTCTGTGTTACTGATTGTTAGTTTATTTTACACTGATTCAGGGCAGCTTAACGTTAAGTGTTTTACATGGAGAGACTGATATTAATCATACACTATACAGTATTATCACCTTGTAACATTTCTGTACCATGGTAATGTCACAGTGCTGAAGTACATTGCATGATGGACCATCTGTTGACCATTATAATACATAAATCATGGGGTCTAACGTTACATCCGATAACGTTACTTTACTTTAGTATTTTTACTAGAGTAATATGTAACCCTGGACAACAAAACCAGTGTTGAGGGTCACTTTTTATCTGACAGCTGAATAAATAATATTTCCATTGATGTATGGTTTGTTAGGACAGGACAATATTTGGCTGAGATGCAACTATTTGAAAATCTGGAATCTGAGGGTGCAAACAAATCAAAATATTGAGAAAATCGCCTTTAAAGTTGTTCAAATGAAGTCTTTAACCATGTATATTACTAATCAAAAATTAAGTTTTGGTATATTTATGGTAGGACATTTACAAAATATCTTCATGGAACATGATCTTTACTTGATATCATAATGATTTTTGGCATAAAAGAAAAATGAATAATTTTGACCCATACAATGTATTGTTGGCTATTGCTCTAAATATACCCCGCGACTTAAGACTGGTTTTATGCTTCAGGGTCACATATAATAATGTACTCTCGCTACTACCATGTGTGTGACAGTACCATGATATTAGCATCTGCTATCACCCCTTACCTTTGTACTGCCACAGAATACAGATTCAGTGATGAACTGATGTTGTGATTGTTTTTGCAGGAGGACAAGCTGATCGCTCTGATCAAGGCCGCCAGTGTGTCCATCGAGCCCTTCTGGCCCGGTCTCTTCGCTAAGGTGCGTGTATTTCCCAGTCCATGATGGAAACCTTGAACATTCAGGTTGTAGTGCATCTTGATTCTGAGCTGTCTGATGTCACTTCCTGTGCTCAGGCTCTGGCCAGCGTGGACATCGGCAGTCTGATCTGTAACGTCGGAGCCGGTGGTGGAGCCGCTCCGGCCGCCGCCGCCGCTGCTGCTGCTGCTCCTGCAGGTGGAGACGCACCAGGTAACCTCTCGCTCTCCTTCAGATGCTTCCACGTGTGTTTGAGTCGAACACTGAGATTCATTGTTTCTGAACTTGTTTGCATTACAGCCAAAGAGGAGGAGAAGAAAGAGGAAAAGAAGGACGAGTCTGAGGAGTCTGATGACGACATGGGCTTCGGTCTGTTCGACTAAAGCAGCTCTTTTAATAAAAACTTAGAAACTCTCAATACTGTTTGTGTCGATGCTGGATTGGGGTTCTGTTTTAGTCAACCATTCACTTGTCCTAAAGAATTTACATTTCTTTCCTGAGTTTTAAAACCATAATGAGATGCTAATGTTTCTTCATTGTTTTTTAATATAAGTTCAAGCGTGTTTTGACTGGCGCTTTACAATAACGGTTCATTTGTTAGCATTTGACAACACAAACTAATAAAAAAAAGCATTTATTAATCTTAATGTTACCGTAGGTATTTAATAGACTACTCAAAAGTTGAATGTTAATCTTAAATGGTTAATAAAAATGCAGCTGCTCATATATACAGTTACATATATATTGCTCATTAATATTAAGGCTTTTAAATGTTGCTATATCTCATGCTATACATCAAACTTTATTGCATATGGAAACTTGAGTTTATAAACAATCCACTTTTCTTTTAAAAACTGAAAATACATTACTCTTTTGTGTATGAAGTACTTTAAGAAAAAAAAGCTTGCATCAGCCAGAAGTGGAAGTCTTGACATCCATGGCTTTGTATATTGTTAAAGTTAGGCTTATGTTATAGGAATAACTCCACCTAAACTAACTTGATCTATATCATTTAAATATGTATTATTCAATACTGAAGGAGTCATTTTTACTTTACAGGCCAGTGCATTCATGTAGCGCTGGGATTTTTCAGAAATGTACATTTATTAATTATACATTACTGTCATTCTTTTTTAAAGACGGGTGAATAATCAAGAGACTAATTATGATTATTTTGTCCAACATGACTATAAAGCTTACCATTTTTCTTAATGCAAAGGGAGTCATTTTGATACAAACGTGTACTATAACAATATTATAAATATATGTATAATTGATGAAATCCCCCCAAAAAGCATTTAAATATTATTTATATATTTGATCATGATTTTCGACGACTGGTTTCAGTTAATCCTTTTAATTTCAGAGCAAGACTAGAACTTTTTTTTAGCTGCATTTTAAAACTTATCAACTAAAATAAATACTAAATGAAAAAACTGATACATTAATTAAATTGAATAATTTTAAACTCCTCATCCAATACCTTTTATTACTCACCAAACAAGTCCAATCAATCAAAAGGACTAATAACAATCCAGCAGAACTAATCCCAAGACACATTTAGATATAGATAACATTTTATTAGTTCAAAGATCTGTACAGTTGTTCTTCCTGAGAATAATTTATATCAATGACAAAATGGATTTCACGATTGTTCTGTACACAAAAGTAATTCAAACGGGTCACTTCAACCCTAGTGTGTGACATGATTTGACAGAATTAAGTGTCTTAAATGAATTCAGAAGGCAGCTTCGATTATAACAATTGATCAACATGTGCTTCAAGTGACTGATATGTGACTATATTGGCATCGGAATGTCCCTCTGTTTCATACAATATCTGATTCCTTTGATTTAAAATCTGTTAAATATGACTGGTTTGGCTTCGTGGGTCGTGTCCCCTGAGTTTCTCAGAGCACCTTGATCACCGAAGTCTGAGATCAACTGTAGAAAATCATGTGATCTTTGGAAAAGCATTGTTGGAGTTCATCAGGTTCCAGTTGCAGCTGAGAAAGGTTAACTTCATTTCTGGATACAAAATAAAGACGATGCTGCTAGCGGCTATAAAACAATATCCACCAGTCTCTATTCTAAAGGTGTTTCTGTCAGGTCCCGCTGATGATCCAGCATCAGTGCGGCCGGCCGTGGCTCAGCATCTGCAGCCGCGCCTGGTCGATGACGTCCAGCAGGTTCTTGGCGTCCACGGCGAGCGCGTGAGCCGCGGTCAGCATCTGCTTCTTGTAGTCCTGCTGCAGGCTGGTCAGGACGTACTGCTGCGCCAGACGCATCTTACCGATGAGCTCCGCCAGGTCCGAGTTCAGCAGCTTCTGGGCCATCTCGATCTGAGACACAGCAACACACACGTTCAGTTCACTGCTTGATTCAGATACAACTGCAGTCAAAGAAAGAGGACGCATTAAACATCGCCATGCATTATTCGGACAAAATCAAAGCTTGATGGTTTAAACGTGAAAAAGAACAATGGAAGGTAAGTATTCGTTTTGCTGCTTTATAGATGTACTGTAAAATACAATTATTATATCATTTTAACTTGATTGTTTTATTTTTCATTGAAATATTACAATACTATTTTGTATGAAAACACAACATAATATTAATTATTTGGTTTAATATTTATTTATTAATAAAAAAAAATAATATATAGTAAAAGTAGTAATAATACAATTTTATAATAACAATATTGAATAATTATATATAAAATAAATGTAAATTAAATAAATATTTATTTATTATTATTCTGTCACATTAACATGATTTTGGGCCATATAGTCTAACCCTACAAAACTGGTTTTATCAAGGGGGTTTTTCCCGATATTTTAAATGCAACAATCCTGAAAAGTTTTACAATATCATTTACTGGGGGGGGGGGGGGGGATAGCATCCTGAATTTACAATATCATTTACTGTAGCTGGAAGAAATAATATAAATTAAATAATTACCTTTATAATAAAATTGTATTAATTATTATTATTCACGTGAATTAGTCTGGATATGAAATCATACACATTTCAGACTATAGTATGCCAATAGTTTGTTGGAGCAGCTCCAAAATATTGATATTATATCATTTATATTACATATATTTATTTTAATTTAATTCTAAATATTGCTATTTATATTTGATTTTGTATTGCCGTTTTAGCTTGAATTCAGTTTCAGTATTTATTTAATACTAGTTAGGAATTTGAGTTGTTTATTTTAGCTATAATTTAATTTTCCTTAATTTTCTTTTTAATCTTATATATTTTAATTTAATCGTTAGGTTTAGTTTTAGTTTGATGATAATAACATTGCAACAAAAATAGTATATGAAAATATATAATAGAGTAGTATGAAGGGCTGAAACAAATTACATATATATCAAATTGAATCCCTAATAAAATGATTAATTCAAAGCAATGGTCAATGCCACACAAATCATTTAATCTTTAAATAACTAAATGTAAAAGTGATTGATTTCATTGTTGAAAATGAGTTTTGTCCCTAGCAGAATGGAAAAACACTATTCTGGAAAAAGATTGATTCCCAAAAAGCAGAGATGAGTCTCTGATAACTGAGGCGAGTGACAGTGACCTCTGACCTCTCTGTGAGTGCTGGCCGGTAACACTGGGATGGTCTCGTCCACCGTCGCTAGTAAAGTCCTGAGCGCCAGTCCAACATCCTGAGAGGAGACACCAGAGACACTCATCAAACACACGTCACACAGACACAGCCGTGGTCACGAGAGTGTCCCAGCATGCCCTGCTCCTGACCTTCACCATGGGGACGTACTCCTCGGGCGGCGCGGGCTGGATGCGGCTGGACATCTCGATCACGGCCTTCACCAGCCCCGTCACGTTCTCGTACACCTTATCATTGGAGCGGTCCAGGTTTGCTGTGGGAGGAGGACTGATCTCCTGAGGCTGGATCTGGGGAAGACAGGACGATTTACACCACCTCTTCCTCATGCTTAGGGTGACTGGATATGATTTTATTGAAACATTGATCAGATTTGAATTATCAGGTTTCGATGATTAAAATGATAGTTCAAAGAAGATCTACAGAGCTCAATACTAAATATGTTTATACTCATTTCCTTTATTTACTATTTTCATGAGTTTTCCAGACTTAAAAAATCACAAATATAAAATTTCCCAGGTTAATTATTCTTCAGATAAAATTTCATAAACATCGTTAGAATGTTGAAGATAAGATAAACTTTTATGAAGATGTCATTGTTGTTCATCTAAAACCATTCACAGTTTTTATTAATGGCCAGATGACATGCAGGTAAACAAGAACAATATTTAATATTTTTAGTAAACTTTTTTTTTAACTGTATTACTTGTTACATCATTAATTTGTTTCAATAAGTTTTATTATGATTTAATTAAAGTAATATAAGTGATTTATAAATGAATTGATCAGAAAAAAAATTGAATTTTATGAAGATAGAAATTATTAGAACTGATAAATCTAAAATCATTAATGGTTCTTTGATGTTAATTAATGGTCACGTGACGTTTTTTTTTAAAATATTTTATTTTGATTGATTTTATTAAAATTATTAGTTTTTAAATGATTTAATTTTTTATGATTGAATTACTTTTAAATAATATTATCATAAGTGAATTGTAAATACAATGATCGGAATAAAACTGAAATTTAATTAAGTGACTGTCATAATTATAATTGATAAATCTATAATTATAGATTGTATGATGTTTATGAATGTCACATGCAGGTCAACAAATACAATATTTCATATTTTAAAATAAATATATATTTGTTTCTTGATTTTTTAATTTAATTTGTTTAATTAACATTCTATTTTATAAATAAGTAATTTAACAAATGTACAGAAAAACATACATTGTTGAGTTTAATCAGACGAGTGTGAGAAGACAGTGTCATACAGAGAATCACACACGCAACACGCACGCGCACGCACGCACACGCACGCATACACACACACACACACACACACACACGCACGCACGCACGTACGTGCACACGCACACACACACACACACACACACGCACACACACACACGCACACGCACACGCACACACACACACACACGCACACACACACATACACACACGCACAACACGCACACACACACACGCACACACACACACACACACACACACACACACACACACACACACACACACACACACACACACACATCTTACCCTCCAGGGCTATGTGCAACAGTGCAGCATAAAGCAGGTGAGCGTGTGTGGTGTGCAGGGGAAGCGGGATGCAGGAAAACAGAACAAACGATTAATAATGCAAAACAAGCAAACAAACCAAAACTAATAAAGTCATGCAGCTTCAGGTTCAGAGGAGGTGTGATCGTGATTATAAAGCATCGTTCAGCTACAGATGTTTCAGATGCAAAAGAAACATGATCTGTTAGTTCAGCTTCTCTGAATACTGTCATTTTCAAAGCATTAAGGATTCACACGAGAATCCACCACAATAATGACTCAAAGACAAAAATACAAGCAGAAAAAAACATTTACCTCTTACATAATAGCGATGAAAAAAGACAAATGCATATCTCTCCAAAAAATTGGCAATGTGGAAAACAGCATAGTTTTTATTAATAAATATAATATATTATATATATTTTATTAGTGTATACACTCACCGGCCACTTTATTAGGTACACCTGTTCAATTGCTTGTTAACACAAATTGCTAATCAGCCAATCACATGGCAGCAACTCAATGCATTTAGGCATCTAGATGTGGTGAAGACGACTTGCTGAAGTTTCAAACCGAGCATCAAACGGGGAAGAAAGGGGATTTAAGTGACTTTGAACGTGGAATGGTTGTTGGTGCCAGACGGGCTGGTCTGAGTATTTCAGAAACTGCTGATCTACTGGGATTTTCACACACAACCATCTCTAGGGTTTACAGAGAATGGTCCGAAAAAGAGAAAATATTCAGTGAGCAGCAGTTGTGTGGATGAAAATGCCTTGTTGATGTCAGAGGTCAGAGGAGAATGGACAGACTGGTTAGAGATGATAGAAAGACAACAGTAACTCAAATAACCACTCGTTACAACCAAGGTATGCAGAATACCATCTCTGAACACACAACACGTCGAACCCTGAAGCAGATGGGCTCCAGCAGCAGAAGACCACACCGGGTGCCGCTCCTGTCAGATAAGAACAGGACACGGAGGATACAATTCACACAGGATCACCAAAACTGGACAATAGAAGATTGGAAAAACGTTGCCTGGTCTGATGAGTCTCGATTTCTGCTGCAACATTCAGATGTAGGGTCAGAATTTGGCGTAAAGAACATGAAAGCATGGATCATCCTGCCTTGTCTCAACGGTTCAGGCTGGTGCTGGTGGTGTAATGGTGTGGGGGGGTATTTTCTTGGCACACTTTGGGTCTCTTAGTACCAATTGAGCATCGTTTAAACACCACAGTCTACCTGAGTATTGTTGCTGACCATGTCCATCCCTTTATGACTACAGTGTACCATCTTCTGATGTACTTCCAGCAGGATAATGCACCATGTCACAAAGCTCAAATCATCTCAGACTGGTTTCTTGAACATGACAATGAGTTCACTTTACTCAAATGACCTCCACAGTCACCAGATCTCAATCCAATAGAGCACCTTTGGGATGTGGTGGAACGGGAGATTCACATCATGGATGTGCAGACGACAAATCTGCAGCAACTGTGTGAAGATATCATGTCAATATGAACCAAAATCTCTGAGCAATGTTTCCAACACCTTGTTGAATCTATGCCACGAAGAATTAAGAGTTCTGAAGACAAAAGCGGGTCCAACCCGGGACTAGCAAGGTGTACCTAATAAAGTGGCCAGTGAGTGTGTGTGTGTGTTGTATATATATATATATATATATTAGGGTGTGTAGCGGTTTACAAAAACGGGGGGGGGGGGGGGGGGCATTAGTTACGTTGCAATGTTGGTGCAAACTAAGTGCAAGATTTATGCTGGTGAACATCTTAATCTGTCATTTCACTATAAGTAGAAAGTGAAAGAATAAACGGAATGACGGAGTAATGACGGAGCGCCGCATATTCTCTCAGAGACAAAGAGAGACGAATCTACTTCTACATATGCTGATAACGGTAAAGCTGTTTTCATTTATATTTCTCTTGTACAAGTGAAAAAAAGAGAAGAAACGTATTTCGTGTTAAACAGGTTGTTTTTGAAAGTCGGTGCTTGAGTTGAAATAAAAGCTTTGTATTTCATTGGTTTTTATTGATGACTGCAGTGTTAATATTTTAATTATAGGACTACAATTCATTATAGGTAGACTATAGCCTAATAGACCTGTTTAAAAAAAACATTTAATTGAGGAGTAAATATATAATCTTATCCTCGCAGCGCGTCAGTTATGCGGTAATTATTCAGAATCAGAATTATTGTGGGGGAAATTAATTGTACCTTTAATTTAATAATAAAAGTAACTTCTTAATAATAATAGGCCTAATAAAAATTGGAAATGCCAAATTAGGGCTCTAGACTGATTCTTCCCACTGGTCGCTCTTGCAAGTTGGTTGCACGAGCACATCATTTTATTATTATTTAAGTAATAAAAGTAATTTTTTCATGGATTTAGTTATCTATAATAACCGTATACTGTAAATGGAATTTGATATGGTTGAAAGTTGGAGAAATCAACGAGGAATTTTTTTAATCTGATATGATTTTGAAAGTGTTTAACAATCGTTTGTAGGCAGGTGTTTGAAACGCAGAAAACCCTCTTCTCTCTCAATAATCTGAAAAACAAGTTCTTCAGTTTCTCTTCCGAGTGTTTTTCTGCCATCTTTAATCCAGCTGAATACGCAAAGACTTCTCACGAGAACCGACTGGAACGTTAAAACAACAGGACAAATGAAAAAAAGAGATCCTGGCAAAACTGACCTCTTATATAAGAGCCACGAAAAAATAAACACAGCTCCCAAAAGATTGTGTGTGTGTGTGTGTGTGTGCGTGTGTGTGTGTGTGTGTGTAATGTGTGTGTGTGTGTGTGTGTGTGTGGTGTGTGTGTGTGTGTGTGTGTGTGTGCGTGTGTGTGTGTGTGTGTGTGTGTGTGTGTGTGTGTGTGTGTGTGTAGATGGGTCGTGACCCCTGAGATGTTTTTATAGTTAACAAAAAATAAAAATAAAACCAGAAAATAAACATTTTTGTTACTTGAATGAAATGAACATTAAATATAAAAGAAATATAAAATATGTAACTTATTTTATTTCAACTAGTCAACCATTTCTCATACTCATTTAACTTAATGTACTAAAATAAATAAAAATACACATTAAAAAAACTAGTTAAATTGAAAAAATGAATAACTAAATTTAAAATACAGAATAGATTTTGTAACATTTAGGAATTCTTTAGGCCTTAAAATAACAACTGTCAATATATATATATATATATATTTTTAATAAACAGTTGTTACTTAAATAAAATAAACAATAACTGAAGTAAAATGTTAAAAAAATGTACACTTATTTTAATTAAATTAGTTGCCAACACCATTTCTCATATTCATAAAAAAAAAAAAAAAATATATATATATATATATATATACACATTAAAAAAGCTAATAAAAATAATTACAAAACACATGACAAAATTACTAAAACTTTAACTAAAATGTAAAATATATAAAAAACACATATGCTAATAAAACCTATAATAGTATATAAATAATACTGAAAACGAGGGTCAGAAAAACTCTTTCTGTCTATTGGCTGAACTTTAGGTGCACTACTGAGCAAGCGTTTGTGCCCTGATGAGTGTGTGTGTGTGTGTGGTGGTTTCTCTTGGAGGTTTGGCTGGAGTGTGTTCTCCGAGTTCTGCTGACGAAGATCAACTCTATCCGAACTCTACAGTGTTTAGTGTGTTTCGGGTTCGTGGAGTTTATTGCTGGTGAGAGCAGCATGCAGAACACATCTCAGCATTCACCTCTCAGAGACGTTAATACTACAGCATGCCTGGAGGAGTGAGTTAGTATAAAGTACCTTGACACCCTCGTTGTAACTGTCCACGGGGTTCAGGTTGGTCAGGTGACTCGGAGCGCCGGGACGGGGCGGCTTCTTTGGAGGAGCCACATGTTCTGTTGGACACATGATTCTATTATAAAACATTTCTGATTGGATGAGACACACTCAAAGCTGGTGATACATGCTCATCATTCTATATTAATGCCACATACTGCAATGTTGCCTGACAGCTGCAAACCTCTTTGGCATTATAATACCATAGATTCATAAAAAAGTCTTATTTTTTATTTATATATTTACTTATTGTTAACATATCTTAACATGTCATTTTAATCATTGTATTAAAGCTTGGCATATTTTTATGAATTTTAGTCATTTAAAATGAATCAAATTTAAATAAACATTGAAAAAAAAAATACTGCCATTTTTCAGTTAATTGTAATTATTGACTTTGGTCAAGTTTGATAAAAAAAGTTTTTTTTTAAAGAGGTTACAATTTTCTAATATATATATACACACAATTTGTAGAATTAAACATTCCAAAATAACGAATAAATACAACTACATGTAAAAAAAATAATAAAAATATAAAATTACTAAAACATAAACATTACATTTCTATAATAAAATTCTAAGTTTAATAATAAAATGTATAGCATTAAATATTACAGCTATATATTTGATATTTTTTTTATAACACCAGAAATGTTCAAAACATTTCAGCAACTATTGTGATGTTTTGTCGGTCTGAAAATCACATCTGTCAAAATGATATTTCCAGGTTTTTCATAAGACAATGATCATTGATGGGTCATTGATGTGTTGGTACCTGCTTTACCCACGGGCTGATACACGTGCTGCTTCCCCATCTGAAAGAAACACAAACAGGCGTTTAACACAGCTGCTCTTCCTCTGGACTCACACGGGTTCCTGCTGCCCACCGGGGCCCTGTGCAGCCGTGGCTAGTTTGTGGGAAAGCCAGGCATATTTCAGGTCTTTAGAGACCGAACCCAAAATGAGTTTGACCCTGGAGTCGCTGGATCTGCTGTAATTATGGCCTGTAAACGAGGCTGCTTTGTGGGGCTCTTCTGACGCCTGTTTTTCACTCGTTACACATCAGAGATGATGATGGCACTTCTGGCTTCATCTGCCACAGAACCCCCCCGGTGCCCTCCTCTCAGGCTCTCAGAGAATCCCTGTCCGCTGGTGTCTGAGGCGGTTTCTCATCTGTTTGGAGGATTCTGGCCGAGTGGGATCAGTATTACTGGCTGTGACTCTGACAGGAAGTCAGAAACAGATTGTGTCCTCGCAGTGGCACTGTAAATCTCCCTCAGGGAAGAAACAAACACAAGCAGGGAATTATGGGAAAGCACTCACCGGGGCCTGGAGAGCGCAGTCCTCACGGTCGATGCTGCCCCTCGAGTTCCTCGACTCCGGCTTCTGAACAAACACAAGCCATCGTGCATAAACGCATTCACCATTCAAATCATGCATCACTCCCCCCCAAAAAAGATTGATTAATTATTCATGAGATAAACATTCATCTGATTATGTCATCATCATCATCCCCACATCACATGACTGATGAGACTTTTCCAGTTATTTGAGATTACTGGATTAAAAATCAAACATAAAACAACAACAGTTTCAAAAACAAAAAAAAAAACTGAAAAATGTAGATGTATTTCAGTTTAGAAAATAAAAAAACAAACATTTATAGAGTGATTTCTAGCCACTAAAATATTTTACAAATATTTAATTTTGTATTTTTACTTAAGAGATTTCTGCTATTTAAAAATGTAAAAAAAATAAATTATACAAATACATACATACAAACACACTAAAAATAACTAGTTCTAACAATAATAATAAACACTGTAATTTTAAATATCTGTTTATCTTAATTTGCAAACTTTTTATATAATAATAATAAAACAACAACAGATTTTTTTATTACTTAATTTATTTATCTGTAATATTTTATCAATATTTAGAGCTACTGTTTAAAATGTATACATCACATATATAAATAACTTTCATATAACTTCTTATTTTTACTTTAGAAAATGTCATAACTTTTTTACTGGATTAAAAATAAACATAAAAATAACACAGGAAAAAAACAATAAAAAAAACTCAAACATAAAACAACAAACATTTCAAAAACAATAAAAAAAACTATTTCAAAATTAGAAAAGTAAAAACCATTTTATTCGTGATTTCAGCCATAAAATATTTTATAAATACTTTATTTTTATTACTAAAGAAAAGTAAAAAAACTGAAATTAAGAGTTTAAAATTCTTACTTTCTAAAATGCCACTAAAATTTTTACAAATAATTTATTTTGTTGTAATTTTACAAAAATACATTACATACAAACAACACTAAAAATAACTAGTTCTACAATAATAATAAACACTGATTTCTGAAATTTTTAAAATTCTGTTATATTTATTTATACCTATTTTATTTGTTTTAAATATTATATTTAAATATTTAACTTAAATTTTTCAATGTTAAAACAAAGAAAATACAAATACATACATACAAAGATTTTAATGATTAAGATTATCTTTAAGTTTGCAAACTTTTTATAATAATAAAACACAACAGCTTTTTTAATTTAAATTTAATGATCTATTATGTTATCAAATTTATAGCTACTGTTTAAAATGATATACACTGTAATTTTCATATATAAATAACTTCAATAACTTCCTTATTTTTACATTAAAAATGTTAATTTATTTATACATTTTATTTGTTTTAAATGTTATATTTAAATATTTAACTTTTCAATTTTTCATAAAACTATGTTTGATTTTTTCCAGTCTTGGAATCATTTAAATGGTAAAATGCCCTGAATTTCTATCTCCAGTAAAACTAAAATACACACATAAAACAACTCTTTTTTTAAACTATAATAAATAAACAAATCATATTATTATATATGTAATATTTATCTATTAAGTACTGGTTAAATGTATACCACATATATATATAACTTTCTTATAAATTCTTATTTTTACTTAGATTGTCAAATCTTTTCAAATATTAATATTATATTAATTTGAACTTGTCCAGCTGGAAATCACAATTTAACTTCTAAATCTAAGTAAGACTAAAATACAACACATTTACTAATATAAACCCTCCCCTTATTTATATATCTCTGACTTAGTCCTATTTGATAAATTCAACCTCTTCTAAATGTTATATTTAAATATGAAATGTTTTAAAGTGTATAACTATATTTATTTGTACTTTTTAAGATTACATTAATTTGCATGACTTCCAGGCTTGTAAATCCACATTTTAAAATTCCCTAATATATCCACTCTCTGATCTGACAGATCTCAAGGCTTCACAAACCACTCGTCAAAACACAAACCAAACTAATAATGCAGCGAGATCTAGCTCAACAACACATCTACAAAAGCCCAATAACTGAGAAGAACTTCCCAACATCACCCCTCACTGTGCAAGTCTAGTTACCGTCTTTCCGAAACAGAACTTGAAGAGATGCATGCCGTGTGCGGAGCGTCCGCGGGCGAGGAAAGAGCGAGTCGTGTGTGTTTCCATGAGAGATGTGTGTCTTGAGGACGCTCAGAAGAGCCTGACTGCACAAACTCACAGCAGCAGATTTCAACCTGCTCTTCTCTTCTCCCCCCTCCCCCTCCCTCTCTCTCTCCCCTCTCTCTCTCTCTCTCTCCTCTTTTCTCTCACTCGCTCACCCCCTCACAACACGTCTTTTCCTCTCTCTTCCTCCTCTCTCTCTCATCTCTCTCTGCGAATGTTTTCCTCTCTCAACCCCTCACAACTCTTTTCTTCTCTCTCTGTTTTCTCTCTCTCCTCTCTCCTCGACTCTCTCTCTCCTCACAAGTACCCTCCTCACGTCTTTTCTCTCTCGGTCCTCTATCCTCTATCTTTCTCTCCTCTCTCTCTCCTCTCTCTCTCTCTCCTCACCTCAACCCATTCACACGTCTTTTCCTCTCTCTCTCTCTCTCTCGCTCTCTCTCGAATCTTTCCTCTCTCATACTCCCTCACACGTCTTTTCCTCTCACCACTCTCTTCTCGTCTCACTCTCTCTCTCTCCTCTCTCTCTCTTCTTTTCCGATCCATTAGAGATGTCTTTTCCTCTCTCTCTCTCCCTCATCTCACTCACTCTCTCTCCGCTCCCTCTCCTCTCTCTGCCTCTCTTTTCTCTCTCTCTCAGACTCCCTCACACTCTTTTCCTCTCTCTCTCCTCTCTTCTCTCTCTCTCTCTCTGCGAATGGTTTTCCTCTCTCAGACTCCCTCACACGTCTTTTCCTCTCGGTCTGTCTCTCTCTCTCTCTCTCTCTCTCTCTGCGAATGGTTTTCCTCTCTCAGACTCCCTCACACGTCTTTTCCTCTCTCCCTCTCTCTCTCTCTCTCAGACTCCCTCACACGTCTTTTCCTCTCGGTCTGTCCTCTCTCTCTCTCTCTCTCAGACTCCCTCACACGTCTTTTCCTCTCGGTCTGTCCTCTCTCTCTCTCTCTCTCTCTCTCTGCGAATGGTTTTCCTCTCTCAGACTCCCTCACACGTCTTTTCCTCTCTCTCTCTCTCTCTCTCTCTCTTTCAGACTCCCTCACACGTCTTTTCTCTTCTCCTCTCTCTCTCTCTTGCTCTCTCTCTCTCTTCAGACTCAGACTCCCTCACACATCTTTTCCTCTCTCTCTCTCATCCCACACTTTCTTTCTCCCACAGGTTTTGCACAAACAGAAGAAGCTGCTGGTATGTGCTACTAAACGCTGATAAACAATCGACTCGCACTCTGATCTCACTCACACAGCACATACTGTTTCAATATAATAATAATAATACGAAGTATGCAAATGCGTATGCATGGAACACGCAGACGAATGTCTGAATTTGCCAAAGATACAACTGCATGGAATACTGCATCCCACAATGCATTGCATTATTTTGTCAGATTCTTTAGTTTTTTTACTCTAAAGCTGCTTTGAAGCAATTTGTACTGTAAAAATCAAGGAATTTAAGTAAAGGTCTCTAACATCCACCAGCTCGTGATGTTGTCATGGAGGAGTGGAAGAGGACTCCAGTGGTAACCTGTGAAGCTCCGGTGAACTCCATGCCAAGAGGGTTAAAGCAGTGCTGGAAAATAATGGCCACACAAAATATTGACACTTTGGGCCCAATTTGGACATTTTCACTTAGGGGTGTACTCACTTTTGTGGCCAGCGGTTTAGACACTAATGGTGTTGTGAGTTATTTGAGGTGGGACAGCAAATTCACTGTTATACAAGCTGTACACTCACTACTTTACATTGTAGCAAGTGTCATTTCTTCTGTGTTGTCACATGAAAAGATATAATAAAATATTTACAAAAATGTGAGGGTGTACTCACTTCTGTGAGATACTGTATAAACCATCTAGTAAACATTATTCTATTTTGATGTGTACCGTTAATGTGATATGGAATTAATCATGAGATTTCGGTCAAATTGTTCACCATACTACCATTTTTAATAAGATCAGTTATTATCCAGTGAACGCTGTGCAGTATGCAGTGCACTAGTGTTCATTCCAGACTCTCGGATTCTTTCCTTTTGAGAACAGTATTTGTTTTTTCTTAATCACAGAATGACAGACGGAGCAGATGCCAGCGCTCAGACGAGAGCTTTACGGCTCTCAGATCGGCACCAAACACACGGTTTCCACCGATTCCCACAAACCTTCACTGCCAAACCAAACGATCGCTGATGACACGGAGAGAGATATCACAGCACACAACAGTCCTCAAATCTACAGCTTCAGCCTAGCGTGTCAAATCTGTAAGTATCAATTAAACGCCTCTCTCTCTCTGTCCTCTCGGCACTCAGGAAACTCCTCTCATTCCCACTCGACTGAACATGTGACGTCTAAAATATCATCTGGAAACAAACACAGGAGCCTGAGGGGCTGGTGACGGATCAAACGGTTCCATGGCCGTCTCTGGTGAAGGGAAGCAGGTGCTCACAGATTTACAGCTTTGTTTTCAGGACTGAATGTGGAAGACTCTGTTCCATCTCCTCCTCCGAGTAACAACAACACCAAACACACTCGAAGCAGCCAACAGGCCAGTGAGAGAGAAGAGCTGATCCGCTAGGAGCCAGGAGACTTTTTATTGTAATTTCATTTATTACTATTAATAATAATAAATATATATTATAATATTATTGTATCATTTATTATAAGTATTATTATATATAAAAAATATAGCTAGTTAATTTATAATAATAATAAAAATGACATAATACATAATTATGTAATATTCTATAAACATTTAAACATATATTTTTCTTTAAATATATAATATGACTATCATTTTTATTTAAATCTTAACATCTTACTTTCACTCTAGAAATGTCCATGACTTTAATCTTTAAAGCAGGCTTGAAAATAGCCTCTTATATTTTCTAAACATTTTTTTTTTAAATATTACAATTAAATTAAATTAGTATTATTACTTTTTTATTTCTTATTTTTACTCTCGAGACTTTAATGGCTTTTTTTAAGTAAATTAATCTGAGAGGTTATTCCAGGCTTGAACATTTCACAGTTTCAACATTTCACATAAAATAAAAGTAATAATAATAAGAAGAATATTTTGTATATGAGTAAATATTTATAATTATTTGTAAATATTTGAATATTATAAGATTTTTTTTAATTATTTAAGTTTTTCTTATTTTCACTCTTCACAATTTTAGATTCTATTATAGAGAGAGAAGTTGTGTCAGTACCAGGAAGCTCTCCTCCTGCTCCAGCCATCTCTGGTCCTCCTCCATCTGCTGCTGCTGCTTGATGAGCGTCTCCTCCATCAGGTGCACGGGCATCGCCTGACTCCGCCCCAGAGCGCCCCGTCCTGACACACACACACACACACACCAGCATGAGTTAGACCCGCGCTCGTTCACACAGAGCGTCCCGTCCCGTCTCCTCACTCACCTCCATGTTTGGAGACCACACAGGAACCTCCTGTCTGTGATGGTTCCATGCTTCATGCGGGTCGAGGACAGAGGCCTGCGGCGGGAATCCTGCGCCGGGATATCCAGACCCCTTCACAAATCACAAGACATAGCATGTACATCTATTCATTTAGCACATGCTTTTATCCAAAGTGCCCCAGTAAATCTGTCAAATAAATAAAGAAGTTTCATTTTTCAAAATTCAATCAATTATACTGATCAGTATTATTTATATACTATTTTTCTTAATGTTTTTATATTTTCAGTTTGCATTTAAATCTAGGCACTTCTATTTTTATTAGCTTTTATTTGTTTATATTTCGGTTTGTTTATTTTATTTTTTATTTTTTCCAGTAAGTAATTTAAACTTGCTTTTAGAGCCTAAACTTACTTCAACTTGTAATCTAATATTTATACTTTATTATATTTCAGCTCTGATTTAGCTTTTATTTTTATATTTTCAGTTTTCATTTTATTTTTAGCTTAATTAGTAGTAATTTATTAATATATTTCAGAGTTTTTCGTAGTAATGTTAATACTTGCGTACAGCAACTTATTTCATCTAATATTTATATTTTATTTAATTTCAGCTTTTTTAATGAAGAATTTTGTTTATTTCTATCTATCTGTCTGTCTATCTATATTAATAGATTTAGTTGTATTTAATAACAATGGTGTAATAACATTGTCTTCCCTTTTTTCCTTCCTTAATTCCTTTTATGCTCATAAATGTTGCATTATGTAACTAATATGTGCCGTGAAAGCTGCTGTTTCAGTTCATTATCAAGACCCCCGCAGCGTCTCGAACCCCTCTCGCTTCCTCTCATAAAGGCCAATAAACACCCTGATACTAAAATAACAGGCACTTTGAGCACAAAGCCTTTTAAGGCATGAAGACAGAGCGGCGATGTGTGTGTGTGTGTGTGTGTGTGTGTCTGTGTGTGTGTGTGTGTGTGTGTGTCTGTGTGTGTGTGTGTGTGTGTGTGTGTGTGTGTGTGTGTGTGTGTGTGTGTGTGTGTGTGTGTCGTGTCTGTGTCTGTGTGTGTGTGTGTGTGTGTGTGTGTGTGTGTGTGTGTGTCTGTGTGTGTGTGTGTGTGTGTGTGTGTGTGCGTGTGTCTGTGTGTCTGTGTGTGTGTGTGTCTGTGTGTGTCTGTGTGTGTCTGTGTGTGTGTGTGTGTGTGTCTGTGTGTGTGTGTGTGTGTGTGTGTGTGTGTGTGTGTGTCTGTGTATGTGTGTGTGTGTGTCTGTGTGTGTGTGTGTGTGTGTGTGTGTGTGTCTGTCTGTGTGTCTGTCTGTGTGTGTGTGTGTGTGTCTGTGTGTGTCTGTGTGTGTGTGTGTGTGTGTGTGTCTGTGTGTGTGTGTGTGTCTGTGTGTCTGTGTGTGTGTGTGTGTGTGTGTGTGTGTGTGTGGCTGAAGGAATGCATCTGGACTCAACAATAGCAGGGTTTTTAAGAGCCACAGGAAATGCCTGCTGTCAGAGACGCTCACCGAGACACTGAGACATAACTCAATGATCAGTTTGCTTCACTGAACACTGAAGTACATCCAGGAGTTTGAATGTGTTTGGCTACAGTAATCAGGTTTATGGGATATTTGGAGTCTTTTTAGGTATATGTTGTGTGTTGAAGAAGAAAGTGCAACCGCACAACTCCGATTCTGCAGCAGAACTGCTCACTTTCTAATGTTTTTAGTGCAAGAATAACTGCTCGATAATTACGTTTAGTATGTAGTAATCATCTCCACCTGCTGGTAATTGTTGACCTGTTTAGTCTGTGGCTGTGAAATAAAGTCCAGGACATCACATTCCCATCCATTTCTACAATAATAATAATAATAAAAAAATATATTTCTAATTTATTACTTTAATCAATTATTTTTATTATAAAATAAAAATAAACGAATATTGCTATTGCAATAATACTACTGTATTGTAAAATAACAAAACAAGTATTCACTAAAATAATAATAATGGTGATACTATTATTATCATTAATAAACCATATAATGAATGATGCATTTATATGTATACATATAATATATTATATTCATATTTATATTAATATAAAATACAATTATTTTATTCAAAGTAATATATCTATTCTTTAAATATTCAAATGATAAAAATTAAACCAAACAACAAATAAATATATTACTACTGCAATAATACTATCGTGATTTAAGATAAAAAAGTTGATACTAATATAATTAATAACTGGAAAACTGCTGGGAGATGTTACATTTTCTCTTTTGTTGACAACAGATTTATAAACAATTCTAATTACAAATTAAAATCATGGTTGCGTTGTGATAATTCAGTTTACAATCAACCCTTGAATTCTCGAGGGTCATCCGGTCGGAAAATACAGAAAACTGTACAAATACACATTCACATTATACTGCATTAATAAACATTATATATGCATTATACATTCAGAAAAGCTGAAGGCTGAAATGTTTCAATAAGTCAAGTAATATGCCTACAAATATGAGTTGTGCAGTTGTACTTTCTTTTTTATACATAAACGTGCATCTCAGCATTCAGGTGTGCATTGATATTTCCATGTATTATTTGTTGTGTTGTGCATTGATATTTCCATGTATTATTTGTTGTGTTGTGCATTGATATTTCCATGTATTATTTGTTGTGTTGTGCATTGATATTTCCATGTATTATTTGTTGTGTTGTGCATTGATATTTCCATGTATTATTTGTTGTGTTGTGCATTGATATCTCCATGTATTATTTGTTTGTTGTGTGTGCATTGATATTTCCATGTATTATTTGTTGTTTGTGCATTGATATTTCCATGTATTATTTGTTGTGTTGTGCATTGATATTTCCATGTATTATTTGTTGTGTTGTGCATTGATATTTCCATGTATTATTTGTTGTGTTGTGCATTGATATTTCCATGCATTATTTGTTGTGTTGTGCATTGATATTTCCATGTATTATTTGTTGTGTTGTGCATTGATATTTCCATGTATTATTTGTTGTGTGTTTACATTGATATTTCCATGTTTATTTGTTGTGTTGTGCATTGATATTTCCATGTATTATTTGTTGTGTTGTGCATTGATATTCCATGTATTATTTGTTGTGTTGTGCATTGATATTTCCATGTTATTTGTTGTGTTGTGCATTGATATTTCCATGTATTATTTGTTGTGTTGTGCATTGATATTTCCATGTATTATTTGTTGTGTTGTGCATTGATATTTCCATGTATTATTTGTTGTGTGTGCATTGATATTTCCATGTATTATTTGTTGTGTGTGTGCATTGATATTTCCATGTATTATTTGTTGTGTTGTGCATTGATATTTCCATGTATTATTTGTTGTGTTGTGCATTGATATTTCCATGTATTATTTGTTGTGTGTTTACATTGATATTTCCATGTATTATTTGTTGTGTTGTGCATTGATATCTCCATGTATTATTTGTTGTGTTGTGCATTGATATCTCCATGTATTATTTGTTGTGTTGTGCATTGATATCTCCATGTATTATTTGTTGTGTTTTGCATTGATATTTCCATGTATTATTTGTTGTGTTGTGCATTGATATTTCCATGTATTATTTGTTGTGTTGTGCATTGATATTTCCATGTATTATTTGTTGTGTTGTGCATTGATATTTCCATGTATTATTTGTTGTGTTGTGCATTGATATTCCATGTATTATTTGTTGTGTTGTGCATTGATATTTCCATGTATTATTTGTTGTGTGTGTGCATTGATATTTCCATGTATTATTTGTTGTGTTGTGCATTGATATTTCCATGTATTATTTGTTGTGTTGTGCATTGTTGATATTTCCATGTATTATTTGTTGTGTTGTGCATTGATATCCATGTATTATTTGTTGTGTTGTGCATTGATATTTCCATGTATTATTTGTTGTGTGTTTGCATTGATATTTCCATGTATTATTTGTTGTGTTGTGCATTGATATTTCCATGTATTATTTGTTGTGTTTGCATTGATATTCCATGTATTATTTGTTGTGTTGTGTATTGATATTTCCATGCATTATTTGTTGTGTTGTGCATTGATATTTCCATGTATTATTTGTTGTGTTGTGCATTGATATTTCCATGTATTTGTTGTGTTGTGCATTGATATTTCCATGTATTATTTGTTGTGTTGTGCATTGATATTTCCATGTATTATTTGTTGTGTTGTGCATTGATATTTCCATGTATTATTTGTTGTGTTGTGTATTGATATTTCCATGTATTATTTGTTGTGTTGTGCATTGATATTTCCATGTATTATTTGTTGTGTTGTGCATTGATATTTCCATGTATTATTTGTTGTGTTGTGCATTGATATTTCCATGTATTATTTGTTGTGTTTTGCATTGATATTTCCATGTATTATTTGTTGTGTTGTGCATTGATATTTCCATGTATTATTTGTTGTGTTGTGCATTGATATTTCCATGTATTATTTGTTGTGTGTGCATTGATATTTCCATGTATTATTTGTTGTGTTGTGCATTGATATTTCCATGTATTATTTGTGTGTTGTGCATTGATATTTCCATGTATTATTTGTTGTGTTGTGCATTGATATTTCCATGTATTATTTGTTGTGTTGTGCATTGATATTTCCATGTATTATTTGTTGTGTGTTTGCATTGATATTTCCATGTATTATTTGTTGTGTTGTGCATTGATATTTCCATGTATTATTTGTTGTGTGTTTGCATTGATATTTCCATGCATTATTTGTTGTGTTGTGCATTGATATTTCCATGTATTATTTGTTGTGTGTTTGCATTGATATTTCCATGCATTATTTGTTGTGTTGTGCATTGATATTTCCATGTATTATTTGTTGTGTTGTGCATTGATATTTCCATGTATTATTTGTTGTGTTGTGCATTGATATCTCCATGTATTATTTGTTGTGTTGTGCATTGATATTTCCATGTATTATTTGTTGTGTGTTTATTTTTGATATTTCCATGTATTATTTGTTGTGTTGGCATTGATATTTCCATGTATTATTTGTTGTGTTGTGCATTGATATTTCCATGTATTATTTGTTGTGTTGTGCATTGATATTTCCATGTATTATTTGTTGTGTTGTGCATTGATATTTCCATGTATTATTTGTTGTGTTGTGCATTGATATTTCATGTATTATTTGTTGTGTTGTGCATTGATATTTCCATGTATTATTTGTTTGTGTTGTGCATTGATATTTCCATGTATTATTTGTTGTGTTGTGCATTGATATTTCATGTATTATTTGTTTTTGTGTTGTGCATTGATATTTCCATGTATTAATTGTTGTGTTGTGCATTGATATTTCCATGTATTATTTGTTGTGTTGTGCATTGATATTTCCATGTATTATTTGTTGTGTTGTGCATTGATTTCCATGTATTATTTGTTGTGTTGTGCATTGATATCTCCATGTATTATTTGTGTGTTGTGCATTGATATTTCCATGTATTATTTGTTGTGTTGTGCATTGATATTTCCATGTATTATTTGTTGTGTGTGCATTGATATTTCCATGTAATTTGTTGTGTTGTGCATTGATATTTCCATGTATTATTTGTTGTGTTGTGCATTGATATTTCCATGTATTATTTTTGTGTGTTTGCATTGATATTCCATGTATTATTTGTTGTGTGTTTGCATTGATATTTCCATGTATTATTTGTTGTGTTGTGCATTGATATTTCCATGTATTATTTGTTGTGTTGTGCATTGATATTTCCATGTATTATTTGTTGTGTTGTGCATTGATATTTCCATGTATTATTTGTTGTGTTGTGCATTGATATTTCCATGTATTATTTGTTGTGTTGTGCATTGATATTTCCATGTATTATTTGTTGTGTTGTGCATTGATATTTCCATGTATTATTTGTTGTGTTGTGCATTGATATTTCCATGTATTATTTGTTGTGTTGTGCATTGATATTTCCATGTATTATTTGTTGTGTTGTGCATTGATATTTCCATGTATTATTTGTTGTGTTGTGCATTGATATTTCCATGTATTTTATTTGTTGTGTTGTGCATTGATATTTCCATGTATTATTTGTTGTGTTGTGCATTGATATTTCCATGTATTATTTGTTGTGTTGTGCATTGATATTTCCATGTATTATTTGTTGTGTGTTTTGCATTGATATTTCCATGTATTATTTGTTGTGTTTGCATTGATATTTCCATGTATTATTTGTTGTGTTTTGCATTGATATTTCCATGTATTATTTGTTGTGTGTTTGCATTGATATTTCCATGTATTATTTGTTGTGTGTTTGCATTGATATTTCCATGTATTATTTGTTGTGTTGTGCATTGATATTTCCATGTATTATTTGTTGTGTGTTTACATTGATATTTCCATGTATTATTTGTTGTGTTGTGCATTGATATTTCCATGTATTATTTGTTGTGTGTTTACATTGATTCTCATGTATTATTTGTTGTGTTGTGCATTGATATTTCCATGTATTATTTGTTGTGTTGTGCATTGATATTTCCATGTATTATTTGTTGTGTTGTGCATTGATATTTCCATGTATTATTTGTTGTGTTGTGCATTGATATTTCCATGTATTATTTGTTGTGTGTTTGCATTGATATTTCCATGTATTATTTGTTGTGTGTTTGCATTGATATTTCCATGTATTATTTGTTGTGTTGTGCATTGATATTTCCATGTATTATTTGTTGTGTTGTGCATTGATATTTCCATGTATTATTTGTTGTGTTGTGCATTGATATTTCCATGTATTATTTGTTGTGTTGTGCATTGATATTTCCATGTATTATTTGTTGTGTTGTGCATTGATATTTCCATGTATTATTTGTTGTGTTGTGCATTGATATTTCCATGCATTATTTGTTGTGTGTTTGCATTGATATTTCCATGCATTATTTGTTGTGTTGTGCATTGATATTTCCATGCATTATTTGTTGTGTGTACATTGATATTTCCATGTATTATTTGTTGTGTTGTGCATTGATATTTCCATGCATTATTTGTTGTGTTGTGCATTGATATTTCCATGCATTATTTGTTTGTGTTTTGCATTGATATTTCCATGCATTATTTGTTGTGTTGTGCATTGATATTTCCATGTATTATTTGTTGTGTTGTGCATTGATATTTCCATGTATTATTTGTTGTGTGTTTACATTGATATTTCCATGTATTATTTGTTGTGTTGTGCATTGATATTTCCATGCATTATTTGTTGTGTTGTGCATTGATATTTCCATGTATTATTTGTTGTGTTGTGCATTGATATTTCCATGTATTATTTGTTGTGTTGTGCATTGATTTCCATGTATTATTTGTTGTGTTGTGCATTGATATTTCCATGTATTATTTGTTGTGTTGTGCATTGATATTTCCATGTATTATTTGTTGTGTTGTGCATTGATATTTCCATGTTATTTGTTGTGTTGTGCATTGATATTTCATGTATTATTTGTTGTGTTGTGCATTGATATTTCCATGCATTATTTGTTGTGTTGTGCATTGATATTTCCATGTATTATTTGTTGTGTTGTGCATTGATATTTCCATGTTTATTTGTTGTGTTGTGCATTGATATTTCCATGTATTATTTGTTGTGTGTGCATTGATATTTCCATGCATTATTTGTTGTGTTGTGCATTGATATTTCCATGCATTATTTGTTGTGTGTTTGCATTGATATTTCCATGTATTATTTGTTGTGTGTGCATTGATATTTCCATGTATTATTTGTTGTGTTGTGCATTGATATTTCCATGTATTATTTGTTGTGTTGTGCATTGATATTTCCATGTATTATTTGTTGTGTTGTGCATTGATATTTCCATGTATTATTTGTTGTGTTGTGCATTGATATTTCCATGTATTATTTGTTGTGTTGTGCATTGATATTTCCATGTATTATTTGTTGTGTTGTGCATTGATATTTCCATGTATTATTTGTTGTGTGTTTGCATTGATATTTCCATGTATTATTTGTTGTGTTGTGCATTGATATTTCCATGTATTATTTGTTGTGTTGTGCATTGATATTCCATGTATTATTGTTGTGTGTTGCATTGATATTTCCATGTATTATTTGTTTGTGTGTTGTGCATTGATATTTCCATGTATTATTTGTTGTGTTGTGCATTGATATTTCCATGTATTATTTGTTGTGTTGTGCATTGATATTTCCATGTATTATTTGTTGTGTTGTGCATTGATATTTCCATGTATTATTTGTTGTGTTGTGCATTGATATTTCATGTATTATTTGTTGTGTTGTGCATTTTATTTTCATGTATATTTGTTGTGTGTTGTGCATTGATATTTCCATGTATTATTTGTTGTGTTGTGCATTGATATTTCCATGCATTATTTGTTGTGTTGTGCATTGATATTTCCATGTATTATTTGTTGTGTTGTGCATTGATATTTCCATGTATTATTTGTTGTGTGTTTTGCATTGATATTTCCATGTATTATTTGTTGTGTTGTGCATTGATATTTCCATGTATTATTTGTTGTGTTGTGCATTGATATTTCCATGCATTATTTGTTGTGTTGTGCATTGATATCTCCATGTATTATTTGTTGTGTGTGCATTGATATTTCCATGTATTATTTGTTGTGTTGTGCATTGATATTTCCATGCATTATTTGTTGTGTTGTGCATTGATATTTCCATGTATTATTTGTTGTGTTGTGCATTGATATTTCCATGTATTATTTGTTGTGTTGTGCATTGATATTTCCATGCATTATTTGTTGTGTTGTGCATTGATATTTCCATGTATTATTTGTTGTGTTGTGCATTGATATTTCCATGTATTATTTGTTGTGTTGTGCATTGATATTTCCATGTATTATTTGTTGTGTGTGTGCATTGATATTTCCATGTATTATTTGTTGTGTGTTTACATTGATATTTCCATGTATTATTTGTTGTGTTGTGCATTGATATTTCCATGTATTATTTGTTGTGTTGTGCATTGATATTTCATGTATTATTTGTTGTGTTGTGCATTGATATTTCCATGTATTATTTGTTGTGTTGTGCATTGATATTTCCATGCATTATTTGTTGTGTGTTTGCATGAAGATGCTGATGTGTGTGTAAGTCGTGTTACCTGGTAGTGGTTGTGCTGACCAGCGTGTTGAGGACTAGGGAAATAACCATCACTGGTCCGAGGACTCGGGTAACCAGGTCTGCTGGGCTGTGACATCAAAACAGACTCAGCACTTAAACCAGTAAAGACTTGCACTCATGTTAGATCTGATCAGGGTCAGAGCGTTTAACACATGAATGAGTAACTGAATGTGCAGATGGAGATCTGACCTTCGGAGGCGCCTCGTCTGAATTCCCAGCGTCCCAGGGCACGGTGACCTGTCTCCTCATCTCCATCCGGAAACGCTCCTCCTGCTGGGCCTTCTCCTCATCCAGGACAGTGCTGCAGAGACAGACAGGAGAATCAGCAAAGCCCTCTGGGAAGACGCTGTTAAAGAGTTTAGAGTCCATGTGATGTGCATTTGACAAGTGAGAGTTTGGCCCGTTTCGAATAACTTTTCTTCTTTTTTAGTTCCTGACTGACAGGACATTGTTTAGGGCTAGTACAGAAACTGAAAGCACACACATGAATGAATGCATTACTGGTGTATTTCATCATGCCATTTGAAATGCAAGTCTGTTCCTCACAAAATAACTACATGAGAAGCTTTTTCTGACAGCCTTCGTTTATATTCAACTGCACACAGAATTAGTCAAAGCTAAATTCTAATGCTTATATTTACAATGTTAACATTAATTTGTTAATAAATGCAGCCTGCATCTTGAAATAAAAAATGCTGATTTGCAAATAAAGGCCTAAAATTACCTAATTTAATGACGCAGAGTTAAAAAAATAATATATATATATAAAAATTTTCAACAAATACAGTTTTCTTTTTCACAAAATAAGACGGAAGATTTTTCTAATTATATTAATGTATCAGCTTTAATGCACTTATCAAAACAAAAGAAGTCAAATACTGTAAGTTTTATTTTAAAGACAAAATATATAATTTAATTTACAAACTGCAAAGAAGTGGTTAAAATTTTTTAAATGCTTTATTTAACAGCAAAGAACCTTACATACACAAGTTTAAATCTGTAATTTCCTGTTGCTGTTTGGATGTAGCAGAAACATCTGGCTATTTTGCATATTTGCATTATATTTATATATTTGCATTATCCACTATAATTCTAACCTCGAACTCAGGATTGGGCATAAAATAACGTCATACATGTGAAAATGGGCTGAGAATTGAACACATAGTAGTAATGTGTTTCTGGCAGTTTTTCTGATTATGGTGTGATAATATCTGTACCTTACAAATGATTGTCAAAAGCAAAAATGTTACAAATTGCATCATATTTTGTGAGAAAGTGTGACATGCTTTAGCAAAAAAAGCCACTATTTTTGGAATTAGCAGCACGAATCTAGTGCTAAACAAGTATATCATTGTGTTGAATGAGTATGATGCAGGGCAGTGAATGATATGTTTCTGTTGCTGTAGTTTTGCTGGAGATCATTCTGGAGCAGCTGTGACACTGAACGCTGAACAGAGACCTCTAGTGTCAGAACCAGAGAACAGCAAACCCATCAGCGGATTTACTCGCTCCAGCAGATGTGTTCATGAAGTGTGCACTGACCTGAGCTGCGTCTTGAGTTCGGTGAAGCGCGGCCGTTTGCTGGGGTCGTACGCCCAGCATTTGGTCATCAGGCTGTAGAGGGTCGGAGGGCAGTTTTGGGGCATCGCTAACCTCTCGCCGTTCTCTATCCGGCCGATCACGTCATTATTCTTCACGCCCTGGAAGGGCTTGATGCCGAACATGAGGATTTCCCACATACACACACCTGAGAGGAGACCAACACGGATCAGAAATCTGCTTCAGTCATCACAAATAAACAAAACCAATGGTCACGCCATAAAAATACAATACAATAATTACTACAGAACAATATATCTGAGAAATAAGCCATATTAATTATATATTTCTTTCATCAGAGCTGACAGCCTGTCTAATTATTGTCTGATCTAGGTAAAGGCAAAAAATGTCCCAAAAAAATTATATATATAAATAAACAAATACATAAATAAATCGCACACCCAAAACATTCATAGATGCAATACTGCATACTTTTTTTTTTTTTTGGCATTTTAACAAAACCATACATAATGTAGTCAATGAAAAATAAGAAACTACAGATCTCAATATTAACCCACTCAGAACCATCCCACCCAAAAGACATTAGAATATAAAGCAATAAAACAAACAGAAAAAAAACATAATTAATATATTAAATAAACAAATACATAAAGATAAATGCACATTGCTATATTAGTGCTGGTCTCAGGAGAACAGAGCAAGCCTTTGATGTGATCTAAAAAAGGTTTCCAGGTCTTATGAAAAGAGATTTTGAAAGCGAGAATATTAACTTCTCAAGTTTTATACAGCAAAAGACTTCTCGGATCCACATATCATGCGATGGAGGGATGACATGTTTCCATTTAAGGAGAATAGCTGGTCTAGCTTAAGCAGTAGTAAAGGCGATGACCTGGCGGGATGAGACGGTCAAATCGGGTCAAAAAGAACTGTCAAGGGGTTAGGCTCTAAGTCTATGTTAAGAGCATTATTAAGTGCATCAATACATTGTTCCAAAAGTCTGTCAGCCGAGGGCAACTCCAGAACATATGGAGATGGTTGGCAGGAGATTGCTTGCAGCGATGACAAGCATCACTCCTATCTGGACTCGTTTTTGCTATTTGTTAAATGAGCTCTGTAGAGCACTTAACACTGCATTAGGCCGTGTCTGGCACATATAGAAGAGGAGTGAACCAGATTTAAAGTGTCTCCCCATTGATCATCGGTAGGTCATGCTCCCAAGATTCTCTAAGAGAAACAGTGGGGTCTTCATCCGTGCTCTTATCAATTTGTAGATAACTGAAATTAGATGCTTCTGGCCTGCACCTAAAGTGAGAAAATGATCAAGAGGCGATTCAGGAGGACGGTTGGGAAAGTGGGGAGACAATTTCTTAAAGTGCCTAACCTGAATAAACGAAGAAATGTCTACTGGGCAGACTGTATTTAGTGGATAAAAATGAAAAAGATGCGAACACCCCATCTTCATACAAGTCATTGAGCTCAACCAGTCCGTTGATTGCCCAAATGCGAAAAGCCGGATCAGAGCAAGATGGGGAGAAAAAATATTATTTAAGATGGGTGTTTCCTGAATTTCACCCAAATTTTGATAGTGCTAGTGACAACTAAATTAGATGCACTTCTACTGATAGCTAAAAGAAGTTGGGAACAGAGAGCAGAATACAAAGAGCCTTTTGTTGAGGCAATCTCTGAATGAACCGGGTCATCAGCCTGGGCAGAACTGTTCAAATAGAGAAACTTATTAATATTACAAGCCCAGTAATATTGTTGGAAGTTGGGAAGTGCAAGTCCTCCCTTAGACTTAAGGAGCTGGAGAACTGATTTCTTAAGACGTGCAGGCTTGTTTGCCCAAATGAATGAATGGAAAAATACCATCCAAATTAGTAAAAAAAAGACTTCTTAATGCAAATTGGAATATGTTGAAAAAGATACAGGAATTTGGGTAAGATAACCATTTTCACTAGATTAATGCGGCCCACAGGGGACAAAGGAAGCGAAGACCATCTAGACATGTCTAACTTGGTATTATCAACAAGCGGTTGAACGTTTTTGACAAATAAACGAATTGGTGAAAAAAACACCCAAGTATTTAAATCCACCTGAAGCTATTTTAAAGGGAAAAAGAGAATACGAGATCTTACTAGCCTCGGGGTTGACCAGAGATGACCGGATTTATCTAGCATGTCCATAATCACGGGCAAGGAGGAGACGGGGTTAGAAATGTACAATAAAAGATCGTCAGCATAAAGCGAAGTTTATGAGCTGAATCATAACGAGATACTCCTTCAAAAATGTGGCTACGAAGTAGGAGGTACGGGTCCAAAAATACCAAAGAAGCGTATTAAAGCCATGTATATTGAAAGTGACGAAGGAAGATGCCTTAGTAGGAGAAGGACAGCCAGTATTGAAAGTTGTGAAGCTGAAAGACGAGCAGTGCGGCCCTTGCACAGTAAATGCTATTGTCGAATTAAAAAAAGCTATTAGACCTGAGGAAGATGAAATAAAGGAACTGTTGCCTGTGAAAGAGAAATAACCAAAAGACTTATTACTGCAATACCATTAAAGATAGGCATTATGCAAAAAACGAGAATAGCAAAGTTGAATTACTAGTTGTTCAATAAAAGCGTCTCAGAGTAAACCGGATGATCATCCCGTGTCTCATAATGGCGGAGGTGACGGGGAAGAAACTACTAATCCTAGTCCGCATGATATAAGACTCTCGAATGTATTCTAAAGACCCACCCGAAGTATAATGAGAGAGCATAATGTGGTCCTGGGCTCCTGTTTAATAGCTAGCCTCTATAGCAGATTTAAGACGACCTCGTACGCTGTAAAGAGGTGAATAAATTGTAACTGAAGCACATAAAAAGCAATGAGTTCCAAAACTTTTCTAATTGAATAAATAAATATAATGTTCTCGGATCGAAGACAATGTAGTCAAATTAAAATCCTAGATATGTATTGCTGTAAAAATCTAATGATACAAGTCTAAAATAATATTCAAAAATTATTTATTAAAATGTATAATTTTTTTAACACATAAAAATCATGTATATTTTGAAATACATATATTTATAAAACAAAATATATTAGTCCTGGACACTAGTCAAACTAAACTAAACTAATTAATCAATTAAATATAAATTAATTAAATGTTACTGAGGAATGTGAATTGACCAAAACACCAAAATAATGTGATGATGCAAGCTTAAGTTGTGTGCAGGATTAATGTGTTTTTTCTAAAATAAAAATCTAAAATATTTTATATTTTATTAATAAGAGTAAAATTAATAAAAATAATACTATTAATAATAATGTAAAAACAAGTATATAACTCTAAACATCTTTCCAATCAAACTGAAGTTGCATTAATAACAGAACGACGGTGTTCAAGAAAAGTCAAAGTGTAAGAATACAGTATCATGAAATATTCATCTTCCCATTTTTTTTATTAAAGCACTCACCAAACATCCAGACGTCACTGGCCGAGGTAAAGCGCCGGAAGTTTATGGATTCAGGAGCCATCCATTTGATGGGCAGTTTCCCTTTAGAAGCTGGAAAACACACACTACTGTTCACAGACTATAACAATCCAACATGTCTTCACTATCCACCGCTATAGCCTTACTCTGCCAACATTTCTGAGGGAGACCTGTTTGCATTCATCATAACGCTTTCCTGCAGCTTTTCAGCCTCTAAAATGCACAGCAGCTACAGGACGTGTTATAATGAAAACACACATGATTATAATAATGATTAAGCTCAGATGAGCTTTATTTGTCACATACACAATTATACAGAGTATAACCAGCAGTGAAATGTGTTCTCTGCATTTAACCCATCCAAGTGCACACACATGCAACACACACACACACACACACAGCACACGCACACACACCACCACACACACAACACACCACACACACACACACCACACACACACACACACACACACACACACACACCTGGAGCAGTGGCTTGGAGCATGACTTGCAGATTCACATTTTGCTGTATTTTGGTGAATTACCTTTATAATAGGAACTGTCCTCCATGTATCTGGAGAGACGAAGTCACCAAGTTTCACACAGTCTATGGAAGACACCAGCACGTTCCTGGCAGCAATGTCCCTGCACAAAACACACATTCACCTCGGTGCACTACGACCAGCAAACTGAGGAAAGAGTGTGTGAAGATCTTCAGTCACCTGTGCACGAAGCGTTTGCTCTCCAGGTACGCCAGCGCTGTGCACAGCTGATAGGCGAACAGAATCAGCGTGGACAGGTCGAGGTTGTACTTCCTTATTTGCAAGAACGACCTCAACTAAAACGAATCAAACCGTTCTCAATGGAGATTTCCAGATGAGTCTAATATCTGTGCCAGTAATGAATGAAAACACAGTCTGACCTCTCCAAGCGTGCACAACTCCATGATGATCCAGACGGGATTCTCAGTGATGATTCCAATCAGCTTCACAATGTGTGGATGGTCAAACTGCCGCATTGTCACTGTCAATCAGAAAATCCCACCGTCTGAACACAGATATTCTCACTGCTTCACATGCAAAACACTTTGTTTTAGTGGTTTTACTCGGACTTCTCTCAAAGCGTGCAAATGAAATTAGACTACAATGCATCATGTGCATGGTAAAAAACGAAATCAGCTGAAATGAATTCTGATGTAATGAAGGACACAGTGTGATACTCACGAGCTTCCTGGAGGAACTTCTCCCGCACGCTGTCTGAGGTGCAGTTCTTACACGTCTTGATGGCCACTGATAGCGATGGATTCTCCTGTCAGGGACAGCACAGGCATCACGTCAAACACACGAGCTTGAATTCAGGAAGATTACAAATTAAAAGTGCATAGTAGTAAAACCATACGTCCACAAAGAGTGACGTTTTAGTTTGTTTTAACAGCTTCAGAACAGTCAAAAGCAGTAGGGAATAGGTATAAAAAATTATAATATTATTAAAATAATTATTAAAATATACAATTTATTTTAACATTTTGTATATCATAAATACAGTTTAAAACCTGCCTATATGTGACATTTATAACCATAATAGAATAAAATACACATAACATATACATACATAAAATAATTTTAATTAACATTATTTAAAATTTAAAATATACTTATTTGGATAAAAAAAAAAAAAGATTGCTGGCCAATTTAGCCTGAATTATTACCTCACTCTGTAGAAAGATGGTTTGGGTCAAATGTTGGATTGTATTTACTAATAAACTTAGATATTATAGAAATTATTTGGTCCAAATATATACATTTGTATATAATATTTGTTAAATTATTATAAATTATATAAAATATGTATTTAAAATATATTTCTTAACAAAAAAAAATTGCTTAATAATTTTCTTTGATCATTGTTTATAATAGGATTTTAAGGTTGATCTTAATGAACGCAGTCAAATCTGCTCATGCTATGTTCAGTTTATGCTACATAATAGTTTATTAGTAGCTCTCGCTCTAAAACATGGGATTCTGACATGAACTGAATTAGGGAAAAATTAAACAGCACTCCAAATGCAGTGTTTGTTTGATTAATATTTGTGTGGACGATGAATCTGTTGTTTACCGCACTCATGTAAACCCCTTGGTGGACGTCACCAAACTGACCCTCGCCGATACACCGTCCCAACTCGATCCTGTCCCGCTGGATCTCATAGTCCTGAGCTACAGATGAAAAACACAAACCACACGCTCAGAAGACCGTTAGCACAGTATTTACTGACTGCAGAGCTCAGCATTGAACTAACTGTCTGAAAGTTGCCAATTACAAGTTTAGAAACGCTGAGGTCATGAACAAAAGACCTTAGTCAGGGTGGACGCCATAATTAATAGTGAACGAATGAAGACGAGGCTGTGAGGGACAGAAGGACGCTCTCTAGAACAAATTGACAAAAGAAAACCTAAAACATTGAAGCGACATATTGAACAAACTGATCATATACGCCAGACCTTTTCATTTGTCTTAATAAATATGAAGTCCACTCTAACTAATAACATAACACATAAGCTGTATTAAAATAAGTCTTCAATAAAGCCCTCAATCACGATATAGCTAAATAAAAAAGCTAAAAATACGTAAAAGCACAATTGATTTGAAAAATAAATATTTTAACATTAATATTTCTTTACTGTGATTTTGATCATTTTAATGCTGAATATCAAAGTAAAAAAATGTCATAGAAAAAAAAGAATCATAGTGATTCCAAACTTTTAAAAACAACAACAACAACAAAAAATAGAATAAAAGCACACCATTTATCAAAAAAAGAACAAATAATTTAATGCAAACAAACAAAAAACTATTTAACAAATATAAATGAGCAAAAAAAAACAATAATAATCTATTGTTTGGCTACATATCAATGACTTCTGCAGTTTTTTTGTTATACAAAGTATTTAATGTCAAAACATATAAATGGGATATTATTAATAATGACATTATAAATAAGTATAAATTATAAAAAACGCTCAATAATAATATAAAGCCTTAGAGATGCTGTGTGGCATGTTTTGATGTTAAAATACTTTTTTATATCCCAGCTTCTATATTTTAGATCATAACACTAACAATGTCAGTCATGGGTTCGATTCCCTAATAACACTCATAAATTATTTGAATGAAAACCCTGCATTATGTCCCGTGAGAGAGAGAGAGAGAGAGAGCTTCTAACACAGAAGCAGAGAGCGAGAGACAGAGAGAGAGAAACAGAGAGAGAGAGAGAGAGAAGAGAAGAGAGAGAGAGAGAAACAGAGAAACAGAGAGAGAGAGAACAGAGAGAGAAGAGAAACAGAGAGAGAGAGGAGAAACAGAGAGAGAGAGAGAAACAGAGAGAGAGAGAGAACAGAGAGAGAGAGAAACAGAGAGAAGAAGCACACACACAGAGGGGAGGCGTTACCTGCGTCTAATCCATAGCATTCGGCTGGTTGTTAAAGAGAAAAGTCAGAGATTAGGCTTTTAGATGAGAATGAAAGCTCAGGATGAGAGAGAGAAACAGAGGGATGAGATGTGAGAGCTGCACACACTTATCAATCACAGACATGTCACACACTCACCACAGAGCTGTTAGAAAACGGTTATAACAACCGTTTCAGTGAATCTGCCATTAATAAAATGATGAAAATCCTGTGAGCATTTACTCACCTGTCATTTCACAAGCATAAAACACAAAAAATGTTCATGCTGCTCATTTACAAACGAGAGACTGATGAAGGGTGTAAGAAGAATACATCTAATTCAATGGGAATTGAACTTACCCAACTGACAAAACATAACTTAATATTACAGAACCTAATTCATGTTGTTTTGCATCTCAATTAAATGTATCTTTATTTAAGAATAGCAGTAAGGGAGCAAAAGCACAATAAACACAGTTCACATGACTCATGCACTGTTTATAGTCCTCTGAAGTCAAACGTCAGCGCTGTGATCACAAAACCAGTGATGGGAATCCGTCCAGGACACCGGGATACACCCCTAGAAGAGCGTTTGTTCATGACTTTGAGAGATCTGAGCATGTTCTCTGTTAGCTGGGCATCCACTGGAAACCATCCGCTTTCACTGACTGGAACAGAGCAGCGTGAACATTCTGCTAAACATCTGCTTTTGTGCCACATGGTAGAAAACCAAGCAATGGCACGACGGTGAGTAAATAATGACATCTTTTCATTCAACTGTCTTGAAGACACTCGTATAACACACAGATTGAGTCGGTGTGTGTTCGGAATCCTGTGATTGTTTGTAAAGTCACACACTCGTGAATGTTAGTGTGCAGTCGCTGACTCACACACACACTCACTAAATCAGGACCTCCGGTGTGTTCATATAAAGCCAATTCAGATTAAACTCCAAACCCTAAAAGGAACCTAGCGATTTAACAGATGAGTAATACTTTGTGAAGGAAATATGTCAGATTGAGTTCAATCCAAACATACATGCTTTATTTTCAGAATTACGCCCAAATATGACCTGCTTTAATTCCAAATGTGATGAATCCAAGGTTCTAAAGTGCAACACAAACTGAGTTTCCAGAGAGAATATTCTGGAATGCCAGAGCTGGATACTTTAAATTTCATTTGCCGCCACATCAACAAACCAAACGAGCCAGACAGGGACCGTACGGATTTGGACAGAAACATCTGGATCCCGGAAGACAGCAGTTACACACACTTAAAAGGCGGCACGAGTGAGGGTACTTACTCGAGGGCATGGTGTAGGTGTCCTCCTCATCTATGATCTCTGCGTAGTCGTCTGTTTCTGCAGGGAGACAGAAGCAGCAGCGGTCAGTCTCTTACAAACTAACGCCCACTCGGTCACTACACCACCCCAAACACACGGAACCTTCCACTACACAAACTAGAGCCGGCCAACCAGCCAAGAAACTCCTCCATGAAGACTCGCACACACTCAAACTCAAGTGCACTTCTCTCTTTTAAACTCTCTGAACTCCATCTGAGTGTCAGTCTGTCCGACCGGCCAATCAGAGAGCAGCTCTGTGGTTGAGCTCGAGAAAGACGAGGGGAAGGAAGTGACTCCTTCACACAAAACAGATTTAGTCCAGCGTTTTTGTTTTTTGGTAGAGATCACTCGCTTTTCTAAATAATCACACCTTTAAAGTGCCCTGTGAGGAATGCAGGGAGCAAAAGAGACTTCAAGTGCACTTAAAGTGAAGCAGACTCACATTTACACACTACAACTAAACTAGAATCAACGCAAGATTGACTAGATTCCAGTAACTTTCCAAACGCACACAGAGCAGGGAGTTAGTTAGAGGAAAGAAATGAAGATTGCAAGTCAAACATTACCATCTCCACTTAGATCTTCTGCAGGTCCATGCAAAGAACGAGAGGAGAGGAGAGGAGAAAGGTTAATTCACCAGCTGACATGAAAACACTCGTTGGTCATGAATCTGAAGCGGTTAACCGGTTTATTGGTCCTCTCTGGCTGTGTGAGCGGCTCCTGCAGTAAATGTGTTTTGTTCATGCTGTTCTGGGAGTCATTAGTGTGGGTTATATTGGGTTAGACGTGCTGCAGGAATGTGTGGGATGAGATTCAATTGGGACGTGGACACACATCTGCCTGGATTGTTCTGCCACGGGTATAATTCAGTGCGTTTCACATGGAAACATCGCAGATCTTATTTGGAGACAGGTTTTTATGTCTGCACATTTTAGAGTGGTCTTTTATTGTGGCCAGCCTAAGGCACACCTGTGCAATAATCATGCTGTCTAATCAGCATCTTGATATGCCACACCTGTGAGGTGGATGGATTATCTCGTGCTCACTAACACAGATTTAGACAGATTTGTGAACAATATTTGAGAGAAATAGGCCTTTTGTGTACATAGAAAAAGTCTTAGATCTTTGAGTTCAGCTCATGAAAAATGGGGGCAAAAACAAAAGTGTTGTGTTTATGATTTTTTTCAGTATATATATATACACACACAAGGTCACATGAATTGTTTACATTGCCATAATTTTTTCAAAAAGCAAATTATGCAAGTAATAAATTTTTTTTTTTTATGAAATATTAAATGTTAAATAATTTTTCCACATTGCAGATGTGTTTAACTGTTATGAATAATAATTTCCAAAAGCAAAATAAGCAAAACATGTTATAACATTTAGTTTGAATAATATATTTATTATAAATATAATAAAACGTTATAAAAATGTAATATGTTATAATATATTATGCAATATTATACACAAAATTAAATACATATAGTTACTAAAAATAATACAAAGAATGTGATTTGATTGGTCAAGGAAGTAGAAACTAGCAGCACTCAAAAGCACATCTACACTTCTAGCTCGATGAAAACAGAATGAAGAGAATGAACACAGCACTTATGATAACCTGTGAATCTCCGGAAGCAGATGATACTACAGAACATGTGTTGTTTAGGGTGGAGGAGAGCAGGTGAGGGGTAGTGATAAACACACACACATACACATGTACCCTTGGGAGGAGAATCATGGGAACAGAGGACAAACGGAAGGAGAAAGCGCCGAGCTTTAGCAGCTTTGGTGGGCGTCTGAACCAACGAGTCTTCAGTGAAGAACGACAGATGGAGAGAGAAAGAGAGTGAAGCAAAGCAAGAGAATAAGGCAGGAGGAATGGAGACGCAATAAACATATTTATCATCCAGATCCATGACAAAACATTTCAGCCTGACAAACCGCATACGATCCGTGACGCTCAGACGTTCACTATCAGCTCATCTCACACCAAAAATGAACCGCAACCACTGACAGCACGTGCTGTTTGCGTTATTTTAGCACTTGATTCACTAAATTAATTATGCAAATCAGGTAACAATACAAACACACCCAGAAATTAGTGCAAACACATCAAAAAAGGAGCATGTTTGCATTAAAAAGAATGAGAATAACTTCATTTAAATGTCTTGAGAAAGTGGCTTTAGATTAAATAATGCTGAAAATCTCCAGCGTAAGCAGCTTATAAACAGCAGACACGTCATGAGCATGAAGCATCAGAAATACAACAGATGATGAGCTTTAAATGTGTGCAGATGTTGCAGAAACCAGCCCAACATCAAATATCAGAGAACTGCTAAAAAGATGAAGTGAAAATGCATTTGATTGTCATATTTCAGAGTGAAAACACACATTCAGATTTTTTCCCATAAGTGATATGATTGGATTGTGAAGTGTCAAGCTCTGATATTACTAACAGTGTTTGGCCTGAAAAGCATCACTTATACTATTGGTCATACTCAGGGTTAGTGAATTAAACAAAGATCTAACACTACGTATTAAACTTTAAATATAATTATACTCATGAAGCCTGTTTATGCTGTAACTTAAGTGATCATAAGTTATCAGACCTTTTTCATCTGATAAGACAATAAAACTGGTGAAATCCCTCAGACTTATGGTGAACACAATGTCTTTGTGAATTAAGCATCATATTTTGAAATGAACTGCTTACGGATTTGATAGATGATCAATAAACCTGATAAATCAGATGACGTCAGATGCGTTTTACCTGAAACAGAGATGGCACGAACTCCTGCTCGAATCCCCTCCAGACGCTTCTCATTGTTGGCCAGTCTGTGGAGAAACCATTTCATTAACACATAAAATGCTGATTATTGATGTTTTCATACACACATAACAAGACACATTTATCCAATGGCTCACGTAAACATGAGAACTTCCACGCGTGTGCATTGATTTGGAACCTGATTCAAATATGCATGCTAACATAATCAAAATTATGCTAAAGGATTTTTACTTACTATATGCACCATGCAAAATTTAATCTCTTTAGTTAGCCCACCTAGCCTTATCTCCAAATGACTATAGTCCCATTGACTCCCTCTGCCAATGCATTGATGAAATGAACAGTTTGATATGCCAGAACTTTCTTCAGCTAAACAAGGAGAAAACTGAAGTCATTGCATTTGGAAACAAAGACGTAGTTCTCAAGGTGATGCATACTTTACTCTAGGAGTCAAACAACTAAAAATCAAGTCAAAAATCTCGGGGTGATTCTGGAGACAGACCTTAGTTTTAGTATTCATGTCAAAGCAGTAAATCAGCATACTATCATCTCAAAAACATTGCAAGAACTAGAAGTTTTGTCTCCAGTCAAGATTTGGAGAAACTTGTTCATGCCTTGATTCTGACCAGAAATGAATTGAGCCATATCACTCCAGTCCTCAGGTCCTATTACACTGACTCACCAGTCCTCAGGTCCTAAACTGACTACCAGTCCTCAGGTCCTTGCACTGACTACAGTCCTCAGGTCCTTACACTGACTACCAGTCTCAGGTCTTTACATGACTACCAGTCCTCAGGTCCTTACACTGACTACCAGTCCTCAGGTCCTTACACTGACTACCAGTCCTCAGGTCCTTACACTGGCTCCCAGTCCTCAGGTCCTTACACTGACTCCCAGTCCTCAGGTCCTTACACTGACTCCCAGTCCTCAGGTCCTTACACTGATACCAGTCCTCAGTTCCTTACACTGACTACAGTCCTCAGGTCCTTACACTGGCTACCAGTCCTCAGGTCCTTACAGACTACCAGTCTCAGGTCCTTACACTGGCTCCCAGTCCTCAGGTCCTTACACTGACTACCAGTCCTCAGGTCCTTACACTGACTACCAGTCCTCAGGCCCTTACACTGACTACCAGTCCTCAGGTCCTTACACTGGCTACCAGTCCTCAGGTCCTTACACTGGTACCAGTCCTCAGGTCCTTACACTGGCTACCAGTCCTCAGGGCCTACACTGGCTACCAGTCCTCAGGTCCTTACTCTGGCTACCAGTCTCAGGTCCTTACCTGGCTCCCAGTCCTCAGGTCCTCACACTGGCTCCCAGTCCTCAGGTCCTTACACTGGCTCACAGTCCTCAGGTCACTTACACTGGCTTACAGTCCTCAGGTCCTTACACTGACTACCAGTCTCAGGTCCTTGCACTGGTACAGTCCTCAGGTCCTTACACTGGCTAACAGTCCTCAGGTCCTTACACTGACTACCAGTCCTCAGGTCTTACACTGGCTCACAGTCCTCAGGTCCTTACACTGGCTCACACGTCCTCAGGTCCTTACACTGGCTCCCAGTCCTCAGGTCCTTACACTGGCTACCAGTCCTCAGGTCCTTACACTGGCTACCAGTCCTCAGGTCCTTACACTGGCTCCCAGTCCTCAGGTCCTTACACTGGCTACCAGTCCTCAGGTCCTTACACTGGCTACCAGTCCTCAGGTCCTTACACTGACTACCAGTCCTCAGGTCCTTACACTGACTACCAGTCCTCAGGTCCTTACACTGGCTCCAGTCCTCAGGTCCTTACACTGGCTACCAGTCCTCAGGTCCTTACACTGACTACCAGTCCTCAGGTCCTTACACTGACTACCAGTCCTCAGGTCCTTACACTGGCTCCCAGTCCTCAGGTCCTTACACTGGCTCCCAGTCCTCAGGTCCTTACACTGGCTACCAGTCCTCAGGTCCTTACACTGGCTACCAGTCCTCAGGTCCTTACACTGGCTCCCAGTCCTCAGGTCCTTACACTGGCTACCAGTCCTCAGGTCCTTACACTGGCTTACAGTCCTCAGGTCCTTACACTGACTACCAGTCCTCAGGTCCTTACACTGACTACCAGTCCTCAGGTCCTTACACTGACTACCAGTCCTCAGGTCCTTACACTGACTACCAGTCCTCAGGTCCTTACACTGACTACCAGTCCTCAGGTCCTTACACTGACTACCAGTCCTCAGGTCCTTACACTGACTACCAGTCCTCAGGTCCTTACACTGACTACCAGTCCTCAGGTCCTTACACTGGCTCCCAGTCCTCACGGTACATTATATGATATCTACCATGTCTAGTTCCTTAAACTGACTACCAGTCTCAGGTCTGATTAATCTATACTGGATCTATAAAAAATATATATTAATATTTTATATAATAATATACTTTTTTCTATCCAGATTTTGAACTTAAATTAGTCTAATAATGCTCTTTAGGAAACTTCATGGGCACCAAATTAAAATAAATAATAAAAAACTTTATTTATTTATAAAATAAAAAATATTTAAAAATATTAAAGATATAAAATATATTTATAATAATATTTATGAATGTTTTATATATTAATATACTCCAGACTTTTGATGTTAAATTAGTCTAATGATGCTCTTTAGGAAACTTCATGGGCACCCAAATAAATAATAATGATAATAAAATAGAATAAAATTAATTTAGGGTTAGAGTTATTTATTAGGGTTAATACATAAACCAATATGATTACACCATGTAAAACTGATAAAATATGATATATATTTAGATTCATATTTATTAATGTTTCACATATTAATATATTTTTTTCCTTCAGACCTTTGATGTTAAATTAGTCTAATGATGCCTGATCCTAAGGGAACTTCAAGGGCAAAACCATCTCCAGCTACATGATCACAAGTTATACAAGTGAAATGTCTGATAATCCAAACTAGCTCCAGTCCCTGGATGATGTTGTTTTGGACTGTTTTGGTGGTGTTTAAGTATTAACTGGTGGTCAAACCTCCTCTAAATGAATCTCGCTCCTGACGTCAGTTTATTAAACAGCTCATGAACGCCAGTGAAGTGAATTTATGTCTTACTTTGGAATGGATGGAAGAGCTCTTTCCCCCTCTGTAGGAGAGAAAAACACACAGCATCAGCTCATGAATCAAACAGGAGAACATGACTCACCCAAACACTACATTAGCAAGAACTGCATTTCATACTTTACTACGAGTGGACTGACTTTCAATATATGTCTTTCTATCAGTGTCTTGCTGAGACAAACAGCTGCGCTTCTTCATACAGATTTTCCACTCAATGCGTCCCATTCATGCTAAGCCCATGCTTTACTGCCTCTAGAGTACAAACATCCCACAATGCAGCAGTGTGAGTCAGACGTACCTTTCTGCGGTCTGACGATGAAGGACTGGTTGATGGCACCGAGCAGTCGACAGTATCCGTCGATGAGGTCGGCCATGTTCTCAGCGGTGGCGAAGGACGGCGTGCTGATCGTGAGAGGCTACGAGAAAGAAACCAGACTCACAATGAGCCACTATCAGCAACAACAGCCTCATCATGACGTCAGGATACATCACACACCAGCTGCGCTGACCAACACACACGCACGCACGCACGCACGCCGCACGCACGCCACGCACACACACACAACACACGCATTTCGCACGCACGCACGCACTTGTTGGGTTTCCAAGTTTTATGGGGACATCCATAGGCGTAATGGTTTTTTTACTGTACAATCTCTATGTGCTATGCCCTACACTACCCTACACCTCAACTTAGCCCTCACAGGGAGACCTTTCTGCATTTCTGACGATTGAAAAACTTTGATGCTGCATGATTTCTAAGCTTGTTTCCTCATGGGGACCAAAATAATGGTCCCCACAAGATAAAGATTTATGGTATTACTTACCTTGTGGGGAATTTGGTCACCAGGACGTGATAAATACCAGGATCGCCACAAACACACACACCACACACACCACAACACACACACGCACACACTCACACAACACACACACACAAAAAGCCACGCACGCACGCAGAAGCTCGCAGCAGAAAACACACACACACACACACACACAGTGCTGAAGACAATCTGTTTTAGCATTACTGATATACTATTTTATTATTTATCAATATTTAGAACTAGCTTACTAGTTCTATTATTTTTTCGGGTTCTTTGTAATTTTAGTGAAATACAATATTTAATATAAAAATGAACACTATTCGTATTTAGCTTTATTTTTAATTTCAGTATTAGTTTTAGTAATTTAATACTTCAATTGTATTTCAGTTAGTTGCCATGGCAAAAGTGATATATATAAACATTTATTATCATTATTATTTTCAGTTTTCATTGTAATTTTAGTTTAGGTTGAAGTCATTTTGTTATGTGCTTTGTCATTTTTATTAGCTTTGTTTTTTTTAAAGACTTCTGTTTAGCTTTAATTTATTTTCATTTCTTTTTTAGTCATTGAAGTACTTAACTTAAACTTTTTTAATAATTAAAGTTTTTATTTTATATTTTTGTTATTTTATTATTTATAGATTTTTCAGTCATCATTTTATTTTTAGTTAAATGCTAGTCATTTTTTACATGATTTATCTTTTTTTATGTTTCCGTTTATCTTCTTTTTTTTTTTTTAGTTTGTTACCAATTTATACCATCTATATTTTGTTTTATTTTAGCTATATTTCAATTACCAAATTATTTTTTTAGCTGGCTGGTTTAAATCAGTCTAACAAATCCACCACAGCGTCTAAAGCTGGGTAAAAATGCTGCCTAAAGACAGACAATCAGAAAGAGAGAGAAGAAAGACTGACAAAGTACAGACAAGACCCAGAAGAACAGTGACGGGCTGAAATTAGAGCGCTGTCTGGATTCACACATCTCAAACTAAACACCACATCCTACAATCACAACATCAGCAGCATTACATGCACTTCTGAGCTCAAACTGATGGCTGATGGTGAACTTTACCTCAGCGGCTCCTGCCACGTCCAGCTGTAAGACGCCCTTCCTCTCCTTCTCCTCCACGCAGGAGTAATGGATGCTCTGCACCTGAGTGAAGTTGGCCAGATGTGTCGGCTGAGAGAAAAAGGACACGCATTACTCATGTATCACAGATTAATGCGACAGATAAGCTTTTAAATTAAGAAATTCCACCTTATCAACTTCAAAAATCAGCCAATCAGAACATCTGCTGTTTATTTTTACTTAGGGATTTGGACCAATGAGATTTCACTGTGGGCGGAGCTACTCATAAATAGAACCAAGCAACTGAACAAAACAACTAGGGTTAAAGCACAAGCGATGCTTGTTGCTATGGTGATGTGCATCTGGTTACCGTGGAGCCCTTGTCTGTCAGGTAACTGACTCCCTCCTCTGGACCGATGGCGAGATCCACTGATATGACCCAACTCGACTGAGAGAGACAGAGAGAGATGAGCGTCAATCACAGGATCTGACTTCAGATTTAATCAGAAGAAAACCAATCATTAAGGGTTCAAAACTAACATGCAAAAATAAAACAGTAAGTCATTTTATTAAAGGCTCCTATATCATTTTATCTACAAATATTGCTTTCATTATACCACCAAAATGAAAATATGCCAAACTAACTATGATAAAATACATAACGAATAATATAGTATGGTATACATTAAAGTTTGGGGTTGATAAGATCAATATAATCTCTTTTGCTCACCAAAGCTGCATTTATTTGTTTAAAAATACAGTAAATTTGTGAAATATTATTACAATTTCAAATAACTGTTTTCTAAGTTAATATAAGTTAAAATGTAATATATTTCTGTGATGCGCAGCTGTATTTTCAGCATCATTACTCCAGTCTTCAGTGTCACATGATCTTCAGAAATCATAATAATATACTGATTTACTGCTCAAGAAACATTTCTGATTATTATCAATGTTGAAAACAGTTGTGCTGCTTTACATATTTGTGGAAAACGTTTGTTTTTAACGATTCTTTGATAAACAGAAAGTTCAAAAGAACAGCTTTTGTTTGAAATAGAAATCCTCTTTAACCTTATAAATGTCTTTACTGTCACTTTTGATCAATTTAATGCATTCTTGAATAAAAGCAGTGGCGGCTGGTGCTAAAAATTTTTTGGGGGGGCGCAAACAAACTGAAAGTACGGACGATCTGGTCCAAGCTCCTTGATCCTTTTTTTTCTTCATCCGAACGCCTTGTGAAGGGTATTTTTGTAAAGATAAAACCGAATTTTCTTTCATCTGGAGATATTGCGCTTGCTTCCACATTAATTAGTACCTGTCTGTCAACTGACGAGCTGCTGCTGAGTGGAATGAGAGTCGTTGAGAACGGTCCAATCACATGATGCCAACATATAAAAACAATATTGATTCGCTCTAACAACAAAAGTGGGAGGAGCCTGCGGCCATGGACAATTTGAAACAAGCAATTAGAGCTTAGCCTCAAATCACATGCTTTTGAAAGTTTGTGTACCTACATACACACTCACTAGTCGGCGCCCCCCCGCACACAAATTGAAAGAAATATAGTTTAGATTTTGTGATTTTAAATTATAATATAACTAACAGTAGAATACTATGACTAATGTTTTTATTTAGTTATTATATGCAATATATTTTTTACTTATTGTATACAGGTTACTTTAGTGACTTTATATAATTTGTTATTTTTTATCATTTTACTGTCCACTGAGCGGATGATTCGATACAATTTCACTTCTAATTATACCCTGTATAATTTATTATGTGACGAATAAAGAAACCTTGAACATGTTAAGGGGGCTAACTTTAAAGGGGGGCGGCGCCCCAGCGCCCCCTATTGACCAGCCGCCACTGAATAAAAGTATTAATTTCTTTCAAAAATAAATCTCACTGACCCCAAACTTGTGAGCAGCAGCATATAGTATGTAGTATAATGTAAAATAGAGTTGAATGATTGTTAAGAGCTATGCTGGTTTGGTTTGGATGTCACTGAGCAGCAGGGGGCAGTAAAGTCCCATGATTCCCCTCAGCCGCGGTGACCTGACGTACCCCCAGAGCACATCGAAAGCACTCTTTGTCGAATCTGTAGACGGGGCCAGGATCTCAAAGAACTTCAGGATGCTCTGCTCGTCGTTCAGGTTGGCGAACTGCTTAAACGTTTGTTGGATCTGTTTCCTCAGCGTTTTAGCCTGAAACACAGCGAGAAAGAGCCGCGTTACACTTCAGTCACACTTATCACAAACCCAGCAGAGCTGCGGTTCAATCCCAAATCAGCAAAACTAGATCACAACTACCCAGTTTCAGTCTAATAACAGCTCTTGTGCATAAACACCTCTTAA